>CM060733.1:16985938-17435035 GCA_030704615.1 Takakia lepidozioides
CAAAGAAGTGTACAGCCATTGGGATTGATAAGAGGAGTTAAGATACAGATACAGAAGATGATCTTTATGATCACAGTAACTGTGTTGAAGATGGATGAAGTCATGGAGGCTTACTCCTTATTATTGGGACGTCCGTGGCTGAAACAGGCCAGGGTATTCCATGACTGGAATTCTCAGTTACTAACCGTGCATAATGGGATACACAAGATACAAATTACCACAAAGAAATCTAGTAGATTACCTGCTACAAGAAGACCTCGAGGAGTCAGAGAGTATGACTGGAGAGGAGGACTGGATGAGGAGCAGGAAGCTACCCTATTTGCTGCACACCCAGAATGGGAGCAGGTTGCAGAGATGCGGCTGGAAAGCCTAAGTTGTTTAAGAGGTATCTGCTGTGGTGTAGTGACAGCAACACCAACTGAAGAGGAACTAGCAGTTACCCATCACATTTCTATGAAGAAAGAGAAGGAGAAATGGAAATCCTAGAGGAACCAGCCACTGTGAGCTTACAGGATGAAGTGGTGACTGGTTGGACAATCACAGCTGATGAGCAAGTGAGGGAAGTGAATGTGGGAACTAAAGAGGAACCGAGGATGGTGAAAGTAGGAGCTGATTTGGAGCCGGAGTTCTTTGAAGAAGCTAAAAGCTTGTTCATCAAATACAGAGATGTATTTGTTTGGAGTTATGAGGATTTCAAAGGGATACCACCTGAAGTCTGTCAGCATAAGATTGAACTGGAACCTGGGTCAGTACCAATCAAGCAGGCGAGGTACAGAATGAATCCCAACTACGCACAGAAGGTTGGAGAAGAGATTAAGAAGTTGGCTGAGGCTAAGTTTATATACCCAATAGAGTATACAACTTGGTTGTCACCCATTGTTATAGTTCCCAAGAAGAATGGCAAACTAAGAGTATGTGTGAACTACAAGAAGCTGAATGCTTGTACAAAGAAAGATCCTTTCCCTTTGCCATTCACAGAAGCAGTATTAGACACTGTGGCAGGCCATGAGATGTACTCATTCATGGATGGCTTCAGTGGTTTAATCAAGTGCAAGTGGCAGAAGAAGACCAAGGGAAAACAGCTTTCATCACAGACTGGGGGCCTTATGCATACAAAGTCATGCCCTTTGGACTTTGTAATGCACCAACGACCTTTCAGAGAGTGATAAGTGAATCTTTTCATGAGTATCTGGATGATTTCATGCAGGTATTCTTGGATGATTTCAGTGTGTACAGCTCTAAGAATGAGCACTTGCATAAATTGGAGTTATGTCTGGCCAGATGCAGGATGAGAGGTCTGGGCCTGAATCCAGAGAAGTGTACTTTCTGTGTGAACTCAGGGGTGCTTCTGGGACACATTGTGTGTAAGAAGGGACTTCTTGTGGATCCTAGAAAGACAGAGTCCATTAAAGCCTCTCCACCACCAGTGAATGTTAAAAGTCTAAGAAGATTCCTTGGGCAAACCAGTTATTACAGAAGATTTGTCAAAAGGTATGCACAAATAGCAGCACCATTGAGCAAGCTTCTGAAGAAAGATGCAGTGTTTGCCTGGACAGCTGAATGTCAGCAGGCGTTTGAGGAACTTACACTGTCAGTAACAACTACACCTGTGCTGATTAATCCTCACTGGCATGTAGTATTTCATGTTCACTGCGATGCATCAGGAGAAGCGTTGGGAGCGGTGTTAGCCCAGAATGTTACATGAAATATAGATTCACCTGTGTACTATGCTAGCAGGTTGATGAACAGTGCTGAAAGGAACTATAGCACAACGGAAAGAGAAGCATTGGCAATGATCTATGCAGTGAAGAAATTCAGGCATTACCTGTTGGGCAAGAAGTTTATGTTCTATGTGGATCACCAGGCTCTGATATACCTGGTAAACAAACCTCTGACAAGCGGAAGAATAGCAAGATGGTTGATAATCTTGCACGAGTTTGAGTTTGAGGTTGTTTACAAGCCTGGGAGACTGCATCTTGTGGCGGATCACTTGTCACGGTTATCAACAGGAGAACCAGCCACAGGAATAGATGATCAATTACCAGATGCGAGTCTCTTTGCAGTGGAGGTGCAGGGAATTGCAGATGACTGGTTAGATTGGCAGTGGCCAATCAGATACTACCTTGCTCATGGTCAGTGCCCACCTAGTTATGGTAAGGAGCAGAGGAAGAGAATCGCTATCAAAGCTTTACCTTATACTATGGTAGGAAGCAGAATGTATAAGCTAGGACCTGATGGAGTACTAAAACGATGCTTGTACCACCATGAAGTAAATAAAGTTTTGGAGGAAGTTCATAAAGGAGTGGTTGGAGGTCATTTTGGAGAAAAGACTACCAGTAGGAAGATACTACTCGCAGGTTACTGGTGGCCTACTTTGTTCAAAGATGTACACGAGTATTGTCAGAGTTGTGATGAATGTCAGAGGCTAGGACCTTTGCAGAGATCTGGAAGGATGGCCTTGCATCCTACAATGCCTACGGAACCATTTCAGAAATGGGGACTAGACTTTGTTGGACCGATTAACCCACCAGCCAAGAATACACGGAACAGATACATAATTACAGCCACTGATTATACTACGAAGTGGGTGGAAGCTAAAGCTTTGAGGGACAACTCAGCCAAGTCCACAGCAAGGTTCCTGTATGAGAACATACTTACACGATTTGGCTGTCCCTTAGCATTTATCAGTGATCAGGGAAGTCACTTCATGAATGAGACCATTGAGTTGTTGACTAAAGAGTTCATGATTGTACATAGAAAGAGTACAACATATTACCCACAGGGTAATGGGCAGGCAGAGGCTACCAACAAAATACTATGCACTATCTTGGCTAAGATAGTCAATGCAAACAGAACGGATTAGGATACAAAGCTGCTGACAGCTTTGTGGTCATACAAGACTTCATATAAAGTCACCACTAAGTATACACCATTCCAATTAGTTTATGGTATGGAAGCCTTACTTCCAGTGGAATTCCTGTTACCTACCATGAGAACGGAGTGGGAAAGAGAATGGAATTGCAAGATTCCATTAAGGTCAGGAAACATGAATTATACCATGTGGAAGAAGTACGTGATGATGCAGCTGATAATATGACCAGAATTCAGATGAAGAGAAAGGAACAGTTTGATGAAGGCAAGTTAAAGACTTTTAAGACGGGGGATTTGGTTCTATGGTTGCAGAAGAAAGGAAAGATTAAAGCTTTTAAGCTTAAATCACCATGGAAATGACCTTATGTCATACAAAAGATGTATGATAACAACACCGCCATATTACAAACCATTAACAAAGAAATGATGGGAAGAGTCAATGCCAATAAGTTAAAGGGATACAGTGGTATCCATGACAAACCATTGCAGCATGATTTGCATGTTGAAACGCAAGAGCAGTCACGGGCTGCACCAGTGTTACCAACGGAGTATGGAGCACTTGTCGCTAGGCCAAGCATATATGACCAGGGCGGGCGGACAAGGCGAAACACAGCCTGTCACAGCCCATCAAGGTGAAACACAGCCCATCACAGCCCAGCACGGCGCAACACAGCCTATCACAACCTACCACCGCGTGTCACAGCCTATCACAGCTTACCACAGTGCATCACAGCCTGTCACAGCTCAACACAGCCTACTAGGGTTACACGATCCATAGAATCAGTGACAGGTGGACGCACAATAACTTCAGGAAAATGGCTGACAGAAGAAAAGACGGAAACCAGTTTAAAAATAGACACGTGGAAGTCAGGGCGCGACACACAGCTGAGAAGGAAGTGCAAGAACAGGTGTCATCAAGAAAGAGGACAAGAATGGCCGTCAAAATACCTAATGAGCGTGTCAAATTGGATGAAAGGCGGGCCCATTAATGAATACGGAAAAAGGGGAACGGAACAAACGGCAAGTACAGAAAAGCGAAGATCTTGTCACATGTGTGATCCTAGTGGACTATCCAGCAGGGAAAGTCCACTAAAGAAAATGAAATCTAAAATCCAGTCACAGCGGTTACAGCCAATAGAAAGCCAGAGAAAGGATCAAGAGATTGGAGGGAAATTAAGCGCAAGAGGCGCCGTCGTTCTGAGTAACGGGCGTCTCGCCAGGACAAACCATCAATGCTATAGCTTGGAAACTATGGAGGAACTAACAGACTATACGCTCGCAATATTACTTACGCAGTGGCATAGACACGAAAGAACAGAGCGGAGCTTTTCTCTTGATCGATGCTTGCAAGCTCCACAGGCTTACAAGAAATTACCCATAGCTTTTTGTGGCAACCATACGTTTATGCTTTGTGCACTACAGGCATTTTTGCAGTTGTTACAGCCAAAACATTTATGTGGGTCTAAAATGAAGAGAGTGAGAGGAATGGAGGAAATCAGGGTGAAGAGCACCACAATTCTGCAGAAACAAACGATTGCTACCCCACAGGCGATACAGATACTGAAGGAGTTGAGATTGCAAGGATTGCAAAGCATAGATTGGACATTACACCATAGACAGTACATGTTACAATTTTGCAGAACTTTGAGCCAAGGACAGGAACAACAACGGTGAAGGGAGTTGAATTAGTAATTACTCCCCTATACCTCCAGCAATTGTTTCGATTGCCAGCAGGTCAGGTGCATGTGGAGGAGCACAGGGCAAGACTGCAAATAGGGGACTTATTCCAAGAAGGGAGTTTCTTTAAAACTCAGGGTTATGCTTGTACCAAGGCCGTGTACCCAGGGCTAAAGGAGGTAGGCCAGGTATTGAACGTTCTGATTGCCATGAAACAGAACCAATAGTATTTGAGCAGATCTTTCACGAAGGAAATACTCAAAGCCCTGAAAGGACAAGAGGTAGAATGGGCGGACATAATGTACAACGCACTGGTAGAGGAGATGAAAAGATTACAAGGTACTACCGCAAAGTCTCCTATCATAGTGTCTGGCCCAATCATTGCTCAAATAATTCTTGATTCTGGCATACTTGATGCGCAAGAAAGAAAGGAGATGGGAGTGTTTGAGCCAGAAACCACTGCAATGGAAGAGCAAGGCTCTTCACACAGTGAGGGTGGACTAGCAGGGCAACCCGAGACTAAGAGGCAGAGACGGGGAAAGACTGTAGTGGCGGATCCACTGGCTTCACGGATTCCGCATGATAATGTTTCCCAAGCTCATGTGAAGGGGCACAGCAGCACAAAGAACTGCTATTACTGGAAGCAGGACCTTCAGAGAGGGAGGAGGAAGTTACTTCAGTATCACAACCATCACAGCCAGCTGATCGGCTTGTCACAAGGTTACAAGTTGTCCATGCAGCTCAACCAGAAATAATTGATTTGGAAAAGAAGGGTTAGATATTCCAACTACAGAACAGATAGTGGCAGAAATTGAGAAGGGGGACCTTCTCTATGAATATTCTGGTCTGGTCAAGGAGACAGAGATTCCAGAGGTGCAGCAGTTGCCCAAGGGAAATCCTGAGGTGCATATAATACACACACCTGTGTCGGAGGTACCACAGGCAGAAGGTCATGACACTGCAGCACCGGTGATAGATGAAATGGTTCAGGAAGAAAATCCGGTGGGACAATGGCCTGAGTGGTTCGTGAGACATCACACTGTTGAGGATCAGGAGGAACAGCAGCAACCTCACCATGATGACCCTCAACAGGCAATGCTGATGAGTTCCATAGGCAGGACACTTAATTTGTTGGGGACTTATGTCAAATCCCATGTTCCAACTACCCAATTGACAGCCTTGAGAGAGGAACTCAAGAAGGAGTTTGAGGCTCGACTAGCCACTGAGTGTGCAAACAAGGTCGATGAGGAGGTCACTCTCAAGATGCAGCAAGACTTGGAGAATACAGAAGCGGATTTGCAATTGGCCAATGAACAATTGATTGAGGCAGGCCTCGCGCAAGACCAGTTGCACGAAGCACATAAGCAACAGCTATACCAAATGCAGGTACAGCATGAAAGCAAGTTGCAAGAAGTGAATGCACTACATATGGAGTTGCAGACAGTGCATGACAGGATGGCCATACAATGTGCTACACTCACAACTATGCTTGACCAAACTACAAAAGAAATAAACAGTCAAGCAGAAAAAAGTATGAAGGCAGAAGCAGAGAATGTTGAGCAAATGAAACTCATTGTCGACATGAAGAATACAATCTGTCGCAATGATGATACTTTCAAGCAATACAGGCAGATTGAAGCTGATCAAGAGAAGCACATCGTGGAGTTGCAACAAACGATCATGGCCAATAGAAATGAAATCGCGGTCAATAACAAGGCTTGGAAGGAAGCCAATAATCTACTTGCTGCCTACGCAAATTTGGTTGAACCTCATGCGAAGCACATGGAGGTTTTACAAGCGCGCTTTCTGAGTTATTCCAGTGGGGATCATTGGGTCTTACCTTCAGTGCCACCTCATATGTACCTATATGAGGCAAAAATTATGATGCAAAGGATTCTCAATTCGTTCATGGTTTCAAGCGGCCTGGAACAATTTGTCAACACAGAAATTCGGCATTGATGATATTTTCTATAAGGGACATGTGGCATGGAAATACTTGCACGCTGCACAAGTAATTGGTACCCCACTCACATGGACAGACAAGGAGCTCAGTGTCTACACCAATTTTGCTGTTCAGCGGTTACAACAAGTTGTAAAATATAAACTTCCAGACATGGTAGGACAACATTGTATGCCCCAGAGGATTCCACAAAAAGTTCAAAAATTAAAACACCTGAGAGGCGATGAGGATTCTGATACAACTGTTTCTTCAACGGATTCTTTTGACATGGGAGAAGACTATGCAATTCAGATGGCAGAGAAGAAGCGACGGGGGTTTCCTATGCCTGAAAGGTTACCTCGATATCAGCCTCCAGAGGGCCTCACTTATCCAGGAAGTGTTCTTTGCAGGTGTTGTTCCCCACAGTCGTTCCCTGTCCTGCTCTCCGTTCCCTATGATCGTGACAGCTGTGTCAAGCTGTGACTGGCTGTGTGAAACTGTGACGGGCTGTGACTGGCTGTGCGACTGTGTTTGGCTGTGTCGGGCTGTGACTGGCTGTGTGGTTGTGTCGGCTGTGACGGGCTGTGTTGGCTGTGATGGCTGTGTCGGCTGTGACGGGCTGTGTTGGCTGTTTGGCTATGTCGGGCTGTGATGAGCTGTGCTGACTGTGTCTGGCTGTGTCGGCTGTGACGACTGTGATGGGCTGTGTTGGCTGTGTCGGCTGTGACGACTGTGACGGGCTGTGTTGGACTGTGACGGACTGTGTAACCCCCCTCTACAGTGCGCTGCTGTCACCCCTAAGGCTCCTGTTGGTCTCAGTCTGTGCAAAAATTAAGGGTACCCTACAGATCCCGTATAAGTGTCTGAGTCCCAGACAGTCCTCTAACATTACCCCTTCCCCTCTCAAAAAGCCGTGTCCTCACGGTTTACTGATTGCGATTAGCAAACCTTTGTGAGTGAGCACCTTTCTGACGTTGAGAGTTTCGTGGTGGACTGTGTGTACGAGCCCGAGGTCTGTCACTGGTTGACGGAGAACATGTTAGTTCACGGACGACGATTAGTGAGGGAAACGGTTAGAGCCACGGGTAGGAAGATAAAGGGAGAAGCAAGGACTGAGAGAGGGGGATTCTTGGAAGCACTTCACGGGGGGATGACTTCTTGGGGGTCATGCATGAGAGGAGATCGGGCGGAGAGAAGAATGGAAGCAAAGATGGAGAGCACGACAAAGATGGAGAGATGATTAGTAGATGCTTGTTATATGCAAAGCTGTAGTGATATTGTAGAGCAGATTATAGACACAATGGCTTTGGCCTGATACCTGATAAATCATAATCTGATACTTATACGATACAATCACACTGTGTAGAGAGATCTGAGTGAAGCTGTGGAATGAATGGATGAGTTGATGGAAACCGATAGATTGATGAAGCAAACTGATACTTAATTATCAATGATAAGGTAGCTAAGATGAATGCGGAAAGGGAAACAAATAGGAAACACCCCCATGATACACTAGCTGTAGGTCATGACTGATTGTTTTGCGCGGGCTGAGTACTTAGAGATTTCCAACTCTTCTATCTTGGAGTTTCCGCCTCGGATAGTGAAGGGATGGGTGAGTAAAAGCCGCGCGACAGAGCGCGTGAGCGCAATTGCGCTCACACCACGTCACCTTGCGCAAATGCCACGTCACGGGGCTCACTCCACGTCATCACACGTGAAGGCCGCGTCACCACGCGCCCAGAAAGAAGTGGAGTGTATTCCCGCGGATTGGCACCATTTACCGCGGAAACAAACTGGACGACATAATAAAAGGCATTGAATAAAGGATGGATGAATGTACAGTTGGATGATAAACAGATGGATGAGTGTGAAAAATGAATGTAGATGGATGACTGAGGGATGGATAAGAGTAAAATGGATGAATGTATAATGGATGTTGAGCATTGACAAAAATTCATGACAGGAAGATGCATGACCAAAACTTTTGACGAATGCACAACGTATATGAAATGAGTGTGGAAGGTTTGTGGGGTGGATTAAAGAGTACATAGGATGAATGTACAATGGATGTTGAACAAAAGAAAAAATTCATGAATGAAGCACGCATGAATACACTGCAGATGAAAGCACAATGGATATGAGAAGAGTCAGGGAGGTTTGTGAGATGGATTCATACATATTGCAATTTAAATGAAAGTTGATTCTGTGATTATTATTTGTTCTAAAGGAACAGCTACGGTGGAGGAAGGGGATTCAACGTTTTCCAGATAGTATGAAAATGAATATTAAAAGAATACAGTTCAGTCTGACTCAGAGTCAGTACAATGTATCCCCGCTTCCACTGCATCTAAGTCTAAGTATTTTAGAACACCGGATCCACGCTGGATACACCTACGGCTGGCCACTAAAAAGTCAGGGGATAGGGACTCGGCCGCGTGAAGTGCCATTGCTTCGGCATAAACAGGAAGCAGAAAATTGGAAAGGGGGCTGTCGAAAACAGACTCGCCAGAAATGACTGTATCTCCTGAAGATCCACCGCTGCCTTTCCTGAAAGACAGCCTGAAAAAGTTATTACTGTAACTTTGATGTTGTTGAGAAATTGAGTATGGCTCCCAAAGAGGGTTTAGCACTTACTCACATGAAAAGTCGTTGTCGACCTGCTTATCTTCAGGATCGTCATCATTTCGAATTTGAATCCGATCAGTCTGTGTGCCTGAAGTGGAGCCAAACAAAAGGGGGAGGAGCACTGTGTTATAGAGGTCAGAATCACCCTCCATGCCAAAAAGGCTTCTTCCGCTTGCCTTGTATGCATGGTAAGTTGCTCCTGCACCAGACAGGAGAACATGAACAGTTTGGTGGGGGGGATTTAAGCAGATAAAACTGTTGAAAGAAAACCAATTCGGAAGGGAAAGAACGAACTGTGGACACAGAAAGATCGACCACCCGTGCAGAACGGTGGCTGCATGACTCCAGCAGTATTTGCATGAAGGCTGGGGACTTTTCCTTTGCACCTCTCCAGGGAGTGCCATCTGGTCTCTTCAGAGTCTGACTGGACTGCATGAAGTTGTACAAAATGTCATCGACATGGGGCTCATAGGGGGGGTTGACGAAACAACCCTGGTCAGAAATCTCAAAGCTGCGGATGGAGGATGGTGTCTTTGAGGTGCGAATCCTCCGCAGGCAAATCGCCTCGAACATCCTCGTTTGCCAAAGATAGCAGGTTAGTGTGGTAAACACAATCTTTAGTGGAAGTGTGTACATCGGCTATTCAGAACTCAGACACAAAAAAATCATGAATCGGTGATGATCGGTGTCGATCATAACACATTCTACTAGAGTAGAGCTGCAGAGAACATTGAATCTCATCATGAAAGCACAAGCAGAAGGGAGACGGCATACCAGCTGACCAGGGAAACCCCCTTTCACAAGGTAGAGGCTGTTCACACAATTCCATGTGCGCAAAACTTCAAACCCTGAAGACTTGAGGTATGATGCCAATGCCCGACGACTATCATTGTCACATGACTGAAAAAGCAGAAGTGTCCCTGCATCAGACAGGAAGTTGTTACAGAACCCGAACACCCAACTCCAGTAGTTGTCCTCAAATTTGTTCCAGCCTGGCGTCTTGCCCTTTGGAAGAACTTTTGGCACAGCCTGGCCATCCGGGATGTCGAGAATGACAATGTCGGCCGCATAAGTTTTCTGCACACCGCACACGAAGGTGGGACCTGTGCTCACCTACAACAGACATGTTTTTTATAAGAACGATGGCAAGAATGTTTTCAAAGAACGAGACTGAAATACTGCCAACGAAACTTTCAGAGAAAAATGAAAGAAATTGGAATTCTCACCAGATTGAGGAATGAGATTATATTGTCGCAGGTAGGGGATGGCACCCCAGTGTATCCTCTCTTTCGACTCTGCATCATCGATAGCCAACCCTCATTAACAATTTTCATCTCTCCTGCCGAATCAGAACGGAAGGGTGTGGCTTGGCATCGAACACGCACTGAACAGTGCAGGTATATCTTCCAGCAGTAAAGTCCTGCCCACTCTCCATCTCCTTTTCTTTCTCCTTCCCCTTGTCCTTTTCCTTCTCTTTGGACTTGACTTTGTCCTTTGGCTTTGCTGGTGAGATGGCTATGACATCAACAGCCTTGTCTTTTGGTTTGCGGACCGCCTTCTTTCCCTTCTGCGGCGTTCCCTGAGCATCAGGCTCCTTGGCAGCCAATGTTGCTATGTTTTGTTGGTACTCTTCGTCAGTAAAAGGCGCCAGCATCTCAGCGTTATTGTTCAAGTATTTCATATGCTGTTCTTGAAAGGTCGTGTGCTCCGGTGGGCAGTCAAGGTACCACCCACAGTCTCTGAAGTGAGAAGGACTCCAGTCCTTCAATATCCCTGCAGTATACATGGTTGGATTGTTTGCAGGGTCCGACCACATGTCAAGATAGTCTGGAATTCCGCTCAGGTGATTTCCTTCCATAAGCACATATTTCGTGTACCTGAAAAAATGAGATAAATCCCAACCCACAAAAGCGCTCAGTGAGTAAGATGCAAGTAGAACAGAAATGAAATAATAATTGGGCGATACATAGTCGATCTGCTATGTTGTTCCTCCAGATCAGAGGGGCCACCCAAACGTTCCCTGATACGAAATGTTGCCGGCACTAGAAAAGACATGTCGTTACTGGATACCTAATAATATCTAATGGTATATTATCCAAATACCCGTCCCTGTTCTCTCTTCTTCGGAGTCTAGCTTCGCCCCTTGGTAACTTTGGGAGGACCAAAAAGAGAAAGGATAAGTGAAAAAAAAGTGAAGGGGATGGAGGGGGGAAGAGCTCCGCTCGTATGGCGAAGCCTTACTAAGGGCGTAGCCGGAGGGCTGAGTGAAAAAAACATAGATTGAAATGGCTCTGAGAACTTCTTCAAGGACCTTTCAGGACCACACGACTGCTCCAGATGTGAATGTCGTCAACGCCATTCAAAACATTCAATTCAATGATACTGTAAATACACCCTAATCCAGGTGAATGCAAACTATATATCGTTTTGGAATGACACAGACATAGAAGTGAATGTCATCAACGACATTCACTAATCAAGCCTAATTATTCCTCAAATGAAGCAAAATCACAGGATGGAAATCATAAACTCGAGAAAGAAACCCTCCAGGAAAACTCAATGCACATTCATAACGAACATATCACTGAGGACCTCACAACAACACTGTATGTGAATGGCGTCAACGCCATTCACAAAAATACCAAAAAGAAACCAATTACTTAGCTCCCAATCCATGTAAATTCAAATTGTCGCTGTTGAATAATACAAACACAGAAGTGAATGTCGTCAACGACATTCACTTTGGATTTCTCATAACAGAGCTTATCAAGCCTCCAGATTCCTCGCAAGAGGCAAAAACAATGCAGAACAACTGAATGTCTGCATTGACATTCAGCAAAATGAAGTGAGGAACCCTCACTGTAACCTCTATGGACATTACAAAAATTTACATAACTCTGAGGACCTCTCAACAACTCCGGATGTGAATGTCGTCAACGCCATTCAAGGACATTATCAATTCTAATCAGGGACACTATAATTACACCCTTAGATCCTAACCAGGTGAATTCATATACTCGCTTAAGAATGACTCAGACAAAGAAGTGAATGTCGTCAACGACATTCAATCTGGATCTATGATTGCAATCCTTATGAAGCCACATTTTTTCCCAAAAAAAGTAGTAGAGTTTCAAGTATGACATTGCACCTGTACACAACTCGCATCATGGCCCACTCTCCTCCAACCTGACTGTCAAAGTCGTTGGACCGTAAAATGTTACCATCTTTGGAGAACTCCCGGAAAAAACAGTATCTCCAGGTGAGACCTCTCCACTTCATTATGTATGCCTCCAATGACATTTGGGGAGGGGAAACAATCGAAATGTTCAGGTCCTTCAAAGTCTGATCCAGCACAATGACGGCGCGCTTTTCGAGCTGCAAATAGTATATTTGTCAGAATTGCAAATAAGATACTCATCACATACTTGAAGAGAAGAAAACAGCATGTTTGAATACACACCTGACTCCAAAATGTAGCCTTGTGAATCTAGTTATCAAACACCAAATCACTGATTCCTTCCACCTTTGTGCCAGGCTGTATGGTGCTCTTTGGGAACTGATTCAAGTCCTTTACTGTTTGATCTGAGTTCCATATCTCCAGCCACCTTATTTTTGTTTGTGGGTCGACCATCGATATGGCCAGCCGGTGCAATTTCTCCTGCTGCATCTCCAAACTGTCCTCCTGAAAACAAGCTTGTCATCATTCTGAATATTGGATGTTTTTGTTCTGCACCACGGGTGCCCGTCGTGTTTCTTGTCCATTCCATGCATCATGATTGTTACATCTCCAACTCGCGGAGGAGGAGGCAGCTCAAATAGGATATCGCCATCAAAAGTCTCCGGGAAGAACTTCACAGGCGCCTGCTTCAAAGATTCCCAATCAATTCCCCGCAACTCACTTTTGAATCCAGCCATTCCTCCCATCGCCCGCAATTTTGGAATGACACTACAAATCTCTTCATCATCAGCTTCTCCAACCACAGTAGGAAGGACTGGATTTGAAATATGTCATCATCGGAAGAATCCGAAAGCTCAACGATTGGAGTGGAGGACGTCTGTTCTTTTTTCACCACCACCTCCCTCTTGTCTTCAACGACCGAAGCAGCAGTCCCGGGTGTCACATATGACCCAAGGGACTTTCGCCGAGGCTCCCCAAGTACTCTGTATCGACCATGACGCACTCTCCACTGGCTGATATGAGCCGTCTCATCACGGTTTTGGAAAGAGTATTTCAACAACTTCCCTTTAAGATCGTACACCTCTTTCTCCAAAAAGATGGAGCCATTCTGCAGCTGAAAACGGGTAGCCAAGACATGTTCCAGAACAATTGCAAATCCATTGTCAAGGACTTCCTGGGAGAACGGCACTGGTTTGTCGTCAGAGAAGAACTCCGCTTCAGAGGAAGCCATCTTCCTTCCTCGCGTACGTTTGTACCTTGCTATCGCAGATCTAGTGTAAATCGGTTTACTGATGTCTCCAAAACACAGTTGAAGAATGAGCAGAGAATATGGCGGAGGAAGCTCAGACAACGACTGTGCATATTATGTTATTCTTTCCAGATAATTACTTTTCTTGTGGGCCCAGTGGTCAGAGTATCCCTAGGAGCAGTGTCGGCAGCTGTTAAACCGTTAACCAGAACCTCATCAATAAACCCAATAACAAAGCCGACTTCCTGGAAGCATGCCACAGGATCTGAGGATGGAATTGCAGATTAAGTAAATGTATCTTTATACTACTACCAATGATCATGCGCACCTGGAAAGTTCCAAATGTGAAACGAATGTGGGGTTTGGCTAACAAGGATGACCGTGTATGATATTCCAAGATTTGTCATCAAACTCTCGTTCATTTACATTTATTTGTGTAAGACTGTGCGCCAAGATTTCTGGGATTCGTTGTTATTTTTAAATATTGAAACCGTTCTAATAAAGAACACGCCTTTTTTTTTGGGCGACACACGTCAGACATCCATAACTAAATACAAACAGTTGTACACCAATTGTTGGCATGTGCACTAATAAGAGAACGACTATGTGTAACGGTCACGCGAGAAGGAATCCGATGCTTCTAGAGACACGCAAGAACGCAGGCAATCCTGCAAGAAATCGGGAGTCACTGCGTTTTTCTACTTTTCGCGCTTAGAGAGAGAGAGTGGTAGTCAAGCTGGAGAGGGTTCCTTCTACAATACGAAAGAGAAGAAAGTCTCTTTATTTTACTTCCCTTAGAGAGAGACGCAGAGCAAGAGAGCAAATGACGAGGCGTCGTTTGTTGGAGAACACAGGGCCAAGGCAGCAGGTGAACGCGGAGACTATTTCAGAAGAGCAGACGGAGACTGAGGCAGCGGCTGTGACACAATCGGCGATAAGAGTGCGCCAGCCTGTGGAGGCAGAGATGATTCGCAGGGACACTGAAGGAGGTGGAAGCACGCGGAACGCCGAACCGGGAGAAGGTCCAGAAACCCTAGAGCAGACATAAATTCCAGCAGATGTGAGAGGGAAGAGGAAAGCTGCAGAAGGGGATCCAATTTCAAAACCTAAGAAGGCGCCAGTAAGTTTTATCTAACTTACATTTCATTGTTGAAGATATGCGTAGAGATTGAGTGGAATGTCCCAGACAGGGATTGTCGTTACCGACCATCACAACGGTGATTTGCTTTCTACTCCTCTGCTAAGGGTTTACCGCACAATGAGTGGGTGACTATCG
Organism: Takakia lepidozioides; assembly: GCA_030704615.1. Taxonomy (NCBI): domain Eukaryota; kingdom Viridiplantae; phylum Streptophyta; class Takakiopsida; order Takakiales; family Takakiaceae; genus Takakia; species Takakia lepidozioides. The sequence continues at coordinate 17,000,754 of CM060733.1, forward strand.
GTACAGTCATTCACTGTTGTTCAGATCATACAGTCTGTCTGATTGCCTTTCAAGGAGTCCTTCCTCTTCCCTTCTTTAGCAGGAACTACTGAATTGCGAGCGTCGTTAACGCCATTCGATTATCCTCGTGAGATTTATGTACCTATGTGTTTGAAGAGAGAGTGAGGGTCGGCATACCGTCAATCATCGTTGTTTACAGTCTGTCTGATTGCCTTTCAAGCAGTCTTTCCTCTTCCCATGCTGGCGACGGTAATCACAGTGGAGTCAATCTGAATAATCTGCACTTACTGTCCGCCCTAAACTTTACTGAATGTCGTTGCCGCCAATCAGTTGCACATAGATGTCATTACACAACACCGATCCGGCAGGTCGTTATCTTTTGTGATTGTCGTTAACGCCGTTCGCTATCGCTCTCGCTTTTGTTTTGAATACGGCAGTATCAGCTTTGCTTGCGTAGATTGTGCTGAATTGTTTCACACCATTCATAGTGAGTTTCTTTGAGACAGAGTGATGGTCGTTACCGCCATTCACTATTTGCAAATTACTCGGTCAGAACTGAATGGCATCGTGCAAAAAACTGTGAGGTCGAAGCCTACAGGATCAGAGGGAAAAGGATCTGGAGATGGGGACGAGTCCGCAAAAAGCTCAGAGAATACAGATGAAGCAGATGAATCTGAAGTGCACTACCTTGACAAGGTGAAAGAACTCATATCATTCCAGAAGGTAAACTCTCAGGAGGTTATAAGGGACATGCTCGTATCTAGAGGGCGTCTGGACATCCCTCTGTGCCGGATGATATCAATGCCTGTTGTGCATCCACCTCTTTCCCATGACATAACAAAATTGGAGAGTGATTTTGTGCATGGATATAGATTTGGTGCACAAGTTTTTTATGTGTCACTGACGGATATAAATGGGAAAAGCACAGAGATCAGTGATAACTGGGATGAGTGCTGGAAAGATACCAATGAGGAGTTCGAGCTGGGCCTCATGATGAGAAAGAACACCCAACAATTCTGCAACCACATGTTCTACGTCTGGGACGGCAACCACCGATTGCTGGCATGGATGGGATACATTCAGAAACACCATGCGAAAGACAAAGACAAGCATGTTGTTGTGGAGGCAATGGTTTTGGATCCTGGAAATGACATCGCTAGGCTTCTTACAGCTATGCACGACGTAAACAAGTAAGTCATCCAAGAGATTTCATTCCCTCTGTAGTGTCTTATTAATCCTCAAAAAATAGTGTTAAGGAATGCAATGTTTCCAATGTTTTTGCAGATCGACAGAGAAATCGCATGTGACAACAAGCTTGGTTCACACACTATTCCGAATTCAAAGGATTGGTCTGATGAAGCTGGATGATTTTCGGACAGTACTACCACCCAATATCATCAAGAAGTGCGAAACAGGAAGAGCTGCAGGCACTTGGTATTCTTTGACACGAGAGGCGTTTCTAAAGTACATGTATGCGGTAAGCCCAAGTCTGTACTCTGTTTACTTTTTGAATACATGTTTGTAGTCCCTTCGGAGCTAATCACTACTTGAATCAATGCAACAAGAACTGGCAGAGGCAGCTGAGAAAGGAAAATAGATCCTGGACTTGGTCCTGAGTTCCTTCAGCAGATCAAAACACACTATGACAAGCATGTGGGGACTAAACTTGACGGTGCAGCATTGGACCTGGTCGTGGATCATTTCTCCACTTTAAGTTCACCTAACATTCGGCATCAGATCAATGCATTGAGAATGGGCTCTGGGATCAGAGGCTACATAGACAATATTTTGGAATTGAAACGAGTGAGCAAGTACGATTACATCCAGGACAATGTATTCCCAGGTCAAGGTGCCATCAAAGTTTTTCTTTTCAAAATGTCGACTGTTGGGGAGGGCAGTGGGGTTAGCCTCGTGAAGCGGATGCAGAAGACTGGGGACTTGCAGAACTGTTTTCTTATGTTTGATCATGTGAAACGAGTGAAGGATTGGACGACAATGGCTTGTCATGTCTACGATCCAGTGTACCAAGGAGTTATGACAATTGCAGTTTGTGACATGCAATTCGAGGATACGGAATCCCAGAAGCTCATGTGGAATTCCCTGATACGTGTCATGGGCTGCCATCTCCAAATTTTGCAGGTTTCATGGCGAATAGTGCTCAAGCAATTTTCAATGCTGTTCGTATTGTCTTCGGATCGGGCGACCCAAAAGTGCCTATGCCAGGAAGAGAGCGTACATGTCTATTCCATTGGACACAATCTCTGGAAAAACATACAAAGTCAGACATCAAACCAGAGATGCAGACTCAGCACCGTAAATTGTGCAAAGAGTACAAAGATGCTAGAACAATGAAGGAGGCGGACACTTTGTTCCAGACAATTCGTGCCTGGTGGTTCTCTTCTGAAGCTGCATCACTTGAGAGTATGAGAACATTGGAAGATTGGCTGGCGTTTTGGCACTTCCGGTATAGACAGTGGGGAGCAGCCATGACAATGGTACGAGGCTTCTATTTCATGCTTTATTCATACATTTGCTTTCCATATTTTTGACTCATTGCTTTCTTTATGTTGTTTCCTGTGCACTGTTCTGAAGTGTGGTTATCTTCTTTGCAGAACATGTCCATTGAGGAAATGGCGGACATGCCATCTTGCAATTTGGCAGAAACTGTGCACAACGCATGGTTGCAGCAGTCTGGGAAACGAGGTCGGGATTTGTATGTGGCAACAACAGATGATTTGATACGTGCCTTGCAACAACAAACCCGATACCGTGATTTCTTACGAGGTGGGGTTGGTGGCAAGGGTCCGGACAAATGTGAGTTGATGTTGCGTGCTGCAAACAGATCTGGGGATCCAATCAAGATAGCACGGGCGGTGAGCATGTATGCCCAGGGAACGCCACTTGTTTCTAGAGTTCCACATCTTGAAGGGGAGGAGAGATTCGGCTCCTGTAAGAGGAAATTGAACACTCCACGACCATGATTTGAAATGTGTAATTCACATCAATTCGTCGGCTGTGCAATGATATGGCCTCCAACTATACGGAGTGAGCTCTGAGTGACAACTTTTAGGTAGTGCACATTTATCATTGCACCGTTCGAAGTCTACATGTCTTGCTGTCGCTATGCACTACAATCATCTTTTGAAGATGATCCTAACTCTCATTGTTATTTGAGGAGGGAGGAAGGTCTTCCCGTGGTAGTCTTTATGGCGCACACTTTGTGAGGATATTTTGTCGTCCTCGTAATTGTAAAAGTGAAACAAGCATTTGTAATTGCACAATGTTGGATGCTGCAATTGTAGGCCTCAACGCTCGTCTTGATTCTATTTAGGCAAGATTCCCTGCATTAATTCCACGGTCATAGGACCATCCACGGTTATAGGCGGCGCATGTTAATGCTGACGTGGCAGATGACGGACAGTGCCACGTCATCATTTACTGCCACATCAGCATGCTGACATGACGCTCACGCCACGTCAGCGTGTGTGCAGGCTCATGCCACGTCAGCTGGCGTAAGCGTACGCTCACGCCACATCACTCCTGCGTGAGCGTACGCTCGCGCGCTCACGCGCAACGCTCACGCGCAACGCTCACGCCATTGCGTCGTTGCATTGGTTACAGTGGGTCACAAAGGGTTACATGGGTTACAGAGGGTCACAAAGGGTTATATGGGTTACAAAGGGTTACATGGAGTGAGGGTTACATAGGGGTGAGGGTGACACTCTGCGGTGTTACAGAGGGATACACGGGTTACAGAGGGTTACATGGTGGTGAGGGTTACACCTGGTGAGGGTTACGGAGGGTTACATGGAGTGAGGGTTACATAGGGGTGAGGGTGACACTCTGAGGTGTTACAGAGGGTTACATGGTGGTGAGGGTTACAGGGGGTTACAGGGGGTTACAGGTGAGGGTTATATGTTGAGGGTTACAGAGGGTCATGGGGTTACATGGGTTACAGAGGGTTACATGGGTTAAGAGGGTCACAGAGAATCACATGGGTTGCAAAGTTTTACAGAGGGTTACATGGAGTGAGGGTTACATAGGGGTGGGGGTGACACTCGCGGTGTTACAGAGGGTTACACCTGGTGAGGGTTACAGAGGGTCATGGGGTTACATGGGTTGCAGGGGTTGCAGAGGGTTACATGGGTTACAAAGGGTTACATGGTGGTTAGTGGTTACTGGCGGACTGGTGGAAGCGGCGTACTGGTGTCGCATAACGACGACGCGCCGGGGGCGACGACGCCGTTGGGATGAGAGCGGGGGTGGGGAGGGATTGACCGAGCCCAGCCGGCTGCCTTTCGATGGCTGCCGGAGGCGGACAACTGGCGGTACGGGGTGTCAGGGCTGGACCGTCCTGACGCGCTCGCATTAAGTTCTTACATTATTCCTATTATCTTCCAATTTCAGGGGCTTAATCTTGCCAACGTTGACCAGTTAAAACGTGCCATATGGAAAATAGCCACTTTTCTAGCTCTGTCACCTCGATATTCTCGCCACTCGGGCACCGGTTAGAATTCACAGGTGGCCTCGCCAGCGATTTTGGAAATATGAAAAAAGAAACATTGCTCTGAGCCACTCGTGCTGTTTTCCAAATTTCTTCAAAAAAACAGTGTGAATTACACTCAACCCAGCTGCACTTAGACTTGGAGCAATTAGTGATGTGATGTGTTAAGTAATGGGAGAGGCTAATGATGGCAAAGATTTCAGAAGCAAGGAAGGGCAAGGATTTTCTTCAGATGATTGCTTTACACTTTTGTTTCAACCGTGGATATGGAAGAAGAACAACACTGAATCTTTCAAATTGAAGGGCACCACTGGATGGGTGTTTCTAATCGAGGGCACGCTGCTGACAGACCTACTGATAACTTTTTACATATCCAAAGTGAGCGTTGGATATCCATCGCTCAACGATTTAGCTGCTTGCATCTCGTATGTCCGAGTCTCTGGACGATTGTGAAACAAAACCCACAAGATGGAACAATTCCAATTTTGAGGTGTGCTGAGAGAGCTGAAGGTATTCATGCGGGAGAGCTTGAGGCGTCCATGGCAGCAGTGTCGGTCTCTACTTGGCCAGGCCGCTTGCCAGTGCAGTTCTCATCGCGCCAAAGCTTCTTGCAGTCTTGCTGTTGCAAACCTCTCTCTGCTCTTATAAGGCACAGTCAGACGAAGAAGATATTAGGTCAATGTCATCCTTGCTTGTTTTGGATGGACCAGGGGCGATCAAGGCTGGTGCAGCCAGTATTTTCTCAAACCACCCGGGGTGCAACAGGGGGCCAAGGCTTGATTGTTGAGGACGAGGCAGAGCGGCTCCGGCTGGATGCCCAGGCACGCGATGCTATGGCCCAGCTTGCAAACACTCAGAGCGAGGACGCCCCGGGCGCATGGAAGTGGGAAATTCGCAAGCGTGTGTGGGACCTGTTGGAGGCCGAAAATTTGGCTCGGGACCCTCGTCCCGTGCACCACCGCATTCCTAATTTTGTGGGTGCCAACGGTGCCGCTGCAAAAGTGAGGAACAATCTAAACCCCCAAACCTCTTGGAGCCTCTAGTGAATGCCTGACATTTCACGATTCATCATATTTACTTGTAGCTCATCTGAAAATGCCACAATCCTCTGGCTGGGGCCCAAATGGCCTGGGAACTTCACCGCGTGACGGGCGGCAGTGTTGCATTTAACCGTGAATTGCATATGGCAAAAGAAGATTTTTTCCCTGGACTTTTGATACATCTTTCTTCTTTTCAATGTGGCGTTTTCTTTATGTCCTGAATATTGCATGCTGCGGCTGTAGGAAGCTCGAGGTGGTGGTGGTGGGTGTTTAGATTTGTGATGCATGGTCTTCTTGGGAATGCAACAGTTGGCCAGTCTGCCTCTATTTCAAGCTGCCCAATGTGTGAAGGTCAATCCAGATACACCTCAAAAGCAAGTACGCTTGTTGACGTTGAATGGTAATTTTCCAGCCTTGCACACTGTGCCTCCAAGCAAGGGTTAGGCATCATGGATGATTTGTTTTTATCGTCGGTAGGCCCCCCACCATCTCATACGGGCAGTACTCTAGCAGTGACCAGAGGTAGGGAATGTGTTGTGCAGAAGGCCCAATCTAGATAAGTGTCTTCCTCCTCTTCACTGTGTTTTGCCACAAAGTGAAGACCATCAAAGGCAACAATTGAGAATTTTGGAGAATAGAGAGCAGAAGGATTTGGAGACGATGCTTTGCAATGTCAGTGATTTCCTAGACTTGCCAAGTATATCTGCAGTATCAAGCTCGTTTGCAGCAGAGCTGGTACTCGAGTGAGCTACTGATTGCTACATTTGTGTGTACTAACAGCTGGCAAAAAGCTGTTGACACCGCAACCTCGACTGCGAACAGGGTTTTTCTCTGTGCTGGAGGCAGCATCTGTGCCCTCAGTACAAGACGCATGCAATAGTGCTGGTGTGGCCAAGTACGGCACACCTGTGGGACTTGATGAAAAATTCAAAGTGGATTTGCTGGTCATTGGCTCCGTAGCTGTGGATCCCACTACTGGCGCACGTCTTGGCAAAGGCGAGGTATTGTCTGGCTGATAACTTGCTCTTGGCCTGCAATATGTTTGAAATTTGTCTTGTTTTCTAGTTTGAAAAGTTGAACTTGTTGTCCATTGCACATTTGGGTTCTGTGCATGGTGGAAATATGCTGAGCTCCGGAGTCGTCGTGCCATAGCCCACACATGCCCTAACAGATGAGAAATGGCTGTCGGGCAGGGTTTTGCAGAGCTGGAGTATGGTTTACTCCGGTGGATGGGGGCTGTAGATGATTCCACCTGTGTAGTAACCACAGGTTAGTACAGCTTTAACCACAGCTTCTGAATACTTTATTGTTGCTCACTGATTTTAGAGTAGGTTTTGCTACAAATTTGTCTGAGAAGTATGATATATTCTTGTTGCAAAGGTTGTCAGTTCTGGCATTGACATTCCAGTCTGAAGGCCAGGCTAAGGAGCTTTCAGTGACTGCAAATGTCATTCCACCAATGATACTGTATGATCGGCGGCAGTAGCAAACTCTTCCATGTCAGCTGATGCATCTTATGGGTGCCACTTTTTGTGCATGTTTGTGGTTGGATTCAAGCATTGATCTATGGATGAATGCAGTGCACGACAAGCAACTAGTCAATGATATTCCTGTGGAGAAATTATTAATTCATGATGTGCCAGTGGACATCATCTGTACCCCAACACAAATAATCCACACCAACACCTCAATTCCGAAACCTCAAGGTGTGCATTCATTTGTTGTGGGAACTTGCCAGTTTGTTCTCCTTTGTGGGCATGTGATAGTTTGGAAATTCTCATTCAGAGCAACAACTTTTACATCACAATTTCATGTTTTTTAAGGGGGTGTCACCTAATGCAGGCATCTACTGGGACAAGTTGTCACCACAAAAGCTGGAACAGATTAGGATACTGAGGGATTTAAAGCGCAGAATTGAGAAAGAGACTGGCAAGCGCCTTCCCTCGGGTCCCTCTGAAACACTCCCTCCACTTGCTGCACGAAACAGGCCTGGGAAAGGCCAAAACAACCCCAGACAACCGACAACCACATCTGGGCAGACTTTGTTCATGTGGAATATCCCTTCTACAACAACTTGGAGACAGGTTCAGGATCACGTGGTGGAACTGGGAGGGGCAGTCACAAAGGTCAGTCTGTTCAGGAAATCCGGAAACCCAACACAAATGGGCGTTGTATCATTGCAAGAAGGTGCTAATTTGGCAAAGTTGGTGGAAGATGTGGACAAGTCAATGTTGCAAGGAGCAACTGTGCGCGCCAAAATCGATGGAGCTCCTGATGTAACTACCACTTGAATGTATGTTGTACTGCAATATAGTGTACAATCTTGTAACCTCCAATTGTTTTAGATTCTTCCAGCACGTCCAGTTTGTTGCACAGTTCTGTGTGCCAATCAGCAATTTTAACCGCCAAGGAGGCATTCACTCAATACCTTAGATAATGTAACCATGTTGCTGGAGCTCTCTACTCTGCAACTGGTGCTTGTAAACAGCTTCAAGCTTCATTTTCAAATATCTCTCTCCATCTGCCTACATGTTTTTATCATTGAAGATATATTTTAATCTGCCTGTACCTACTCGAAGGGAATAAATACACGAATACAATGTTTTGCAATCCCTCGCCTCCCTCGCCTCATCTAGGTCAAAGGAGTGATATGTCATCCATCCCTTTATTCATCCAGTGTATATAGGGCAGCCGCCTCTGTGCCTGCTTCTCTCTTTGTCGCTCGCTGCAGCTGTCCACTTCGTCGGAGTGAAGGTGGGCCTCTAACGTTAGGCCTCAAAATGGCACCTGCATCTCTGCCTGCGGTTTGTGGAGTGGATGCCGTCGCAGTAAGGTGGGGGTTAAGATGCGGGGATGGTATGGTGGGGCGTGGTGGGCAGGATGGCGGCTTCGGACCTGATCTGGTTGTTGGTAAAGAGAAACGGAAACGGCAATGCCTCTATGACAACTTGAACACGTTTAGATATGCAGGTACATGCCAAAGATGTTCGCTTAGAAACTAGTAACATCTGGGTTTCCTGTTTTGCTGTTCTCCCTAGTATGGATCGCCTTGTTGGGTTCCATAGTCCACTTGAGCGTGCTGGACGAAGGATGTAGGTCCCGTGCAGTGATGAAGAAGGGGGGTTCCGGCTGTATGGCAGGGACTTAGGGTGTCACACTGCTGTCTTTCATGTCTGCAGTCAAATGGTTTGTACCTCTCTGTCTATCAGGATTGTGACTGGAAGTGCTTGTCTGTGGGAATCGTTCTTCTCAAGTCAAAGTGGGGTGGTTTACGTTGGCCTTCCATGGTCGGCGGGTTTCTCCTCTGCCTTTGAAAGACTCGACATGTAGTGTTCAGTAGGTTTGCAACCTGCAAACTGTGTCTCCCAAGTCGAAAGAGCTGGGCAATGCAAACCCTAAACGCGGGTTTGTAAGATGCTGAAGAGATCCGGAGCAACAAATGGTCTCTCAGAATCCTGAATGAGGCACCAAAAACAAAAACAAAAAAAAACAACCGCTTCCAGATAGAGCCCTCCTCCCAACCTAGGAACACAGTTTTGGTGTGTTCCACCCCCGAGCTCATGCCGGGATTGAACCCAGCGACTCCTCGTTGGGGCAGCTACACGCTGTCCAAGGAGCTATGTCCGTGAGGACAGTATAATAAGTATAACAATTTTATTTATACACCTAAATTAAACAATTATTTATGGTTTGTGTTCATTAATTTATGGCAATCTTCTGAGTTTATTTTTCCTCACTTGCTCTGCTGGAACAGCTTGTCCACCTCTTTTTCCCATTTTCTTTTTCTTTTTCTTTTTCTTTTAACAAAATGGTATATATAAGTCGCCTCAGATTGAGCCATATACTTGTGAGACAGTGTATGGGGCTGCAGGTCCCGCAACAAAGCATGGCAACGACTGCCCGTAGCGCCCTGCTGGAAGAAGTAATAAGAGCAGGCGTGGTGTGCTTGGTGGGATGCGGAGAACCCATAGGAGCCAGCTTAGGAACTTTGTACAGGTTTGTTCTTCTAACTTGAGAAGAAGGATTCTCTCGGCGAAGGATGGCAACCTTCACTAGAATGGCAGGGCAGTATCCCACCTAAAGAAAATTTGAAACCAGGCTAGTCAGATCACCCAGTACAGCTTCCCAAATGCTGCATCCCCTGGAACTAATTAGGATATCAGGCGGAATGATGACCCTTTGCGAGAACTGTGCATGCTGAACCCTAGACCCCAACACTTGACCCTAGATGCTGCAAACACAAATTGCACTGACAATCAGCCGGGGACTGAATTGCAGTGGTCACACAATTACCCAGTGCCAGCGTATTACACAGAGCAGAGATAACTATGACTCTTTTAACGGGGTCCCTGCCAGGACAATTGAGGTGATGTAAGAGAAAGGTGCTCATTTCCTCAACCATGCCAACTGGGCTTCGGTCTTTTGAAGTTGATATGGCAAAACTTGTTTGTTGGCAACATTCTGCCATTGGTGTATCTGTAGGTGCGTCATTGATGATTCAGCATCAAACATTCTTTTGCAACACTAGTGGGTAGGGGTGGTATATACCTTCAGAAGAATAGTAAGCAGTTTCTTTTGCAGAGTGTAACGTGAGGTGAATATGGTTGGCAGATAAGGATGCATGGGGGCTACAAAGACGTTTCTCCACAATTAGGCTGTGAGACAGTTTCCAGAAGATCAAAGCTTGAGCTTGACACTGTGTCCTTGATGCAGGAACACGGCTGTATGTTCCTTTTGCCTTCTTTGCTTGGTTTTGTCTTGTTTATACCATGCTGACCTTGTTTTGGTGTTTTGGTTTCTCTCCTTGTCTCACAATCTGTGCATTTCGCATTAGGCCGAAGATGGCTATTATTTTCTAATTCATTGTAATGTGTTCTCTACTGAATGAGTGGCCCACTTTGAAAGGATCAAATAGACTGTCACTACGCCTCTTTCCGTTCAGTTTGAGAGGCTTGTGACACCATGGGTCTGAGTTTTTGGGGGAATGGTACTCCAAATTGATGCTAGAGTTGTCCTCTTTCTACCCTTTGGGCGATCATGCCCTCAGTGGTATCTCAAAGCCAAGGTTTTGAGGATGGCTGCAAATGATTACATTCTCTCTTTGGCCACAAGCCTACAGCATATAAACCCTTTCTCTGCTTGTCTCTGCTTCTCCAAGACCAATTTCTCAGGTGGTTGGATGATGGATGAAGGAGATGGCTTGTAATTTGTAATTTTTCTGGTTCCATAATGAATCACTATACTCATTAGGCTTTTGCAGGACCAATCTATGGCTCCATGTGAAGAGCATCCATTAGGTAAGGAAGCTTCACCTTTCAGCTATGGCGTTCTCAGCTCTGGTGGGTTTCCTCTAGGGTTAGCACATTTCTGTCGCACACATTTTATTCATTTTGATAGCACCCATCTTTCTCTCTTTCCCCAAAGAAGAGACAATGAAGAGTCTTCATCACCCTTGCGGCACAAGATTCTCGGATCTACTGGCTCCCTGAGCCACACGCAAGTTCACACTCATATTTCTCTCCCCAAGGTTTAGAGAAGAAGCAGCAGCTCAGGACCTCCCCTTCAACAGGGTTGGTGTTATTTTCTCTCCTAGCTGTGACATCACTTTGTAACTGTTATCCACATTGAAGCTGGATCCTGTTTTCATCACATCCTAATTTGTGTCTCCCAAAATGGTCCTTCGGATCTGTTAAACTTTTGGGGTCATGATTCATCTGTTGTGTGATTTTCTGATTCTTGAAGCTACGAATTGAGAGGCTTGGAGGTAGCAGTGGCTGAGCAACAAATTGAGTAAGGCTTAGCCAAGGATCTATCCGGGTGCAGAGAGCGAGGTTTGCAGAGGTGTGTGCGTGTGAGAGGTCGCAGCTATGGCGGTGGCCAGGCGAGGGAATCCATTTGTGAAGTACGGAGTTCCGCTCATTTCTTTCACGGTCTTTGGGTCTCTGGCCCTAGGTCATCTGCAACAGGGCCGGTAAATGCTTATCTTCTCACCCTGTCCGGTGGCTTGTAACCCTGCGTTGTGTCACCCCGGCCCGTGGGTGTCCCATTGAGTGGATTACATAGGTTGAATGTGGATGGAATGGCAAAGTGAATAACAACCCATGAACAGACATGTACTTCATATTAAACCTGGTGATCACAAAATAAGTGTCATTGCCAATGGACTTAATGGTCACTTACTATGGAACCGGTCTACAAAATCCATTTTCCAGAGCTCAATATGGTGGAGGAGCGAGTGGTCATGGTGGGGTTTGGTCAGGAGACACAACGAAGTGGGGCTCCTAGCCAACAACAACCACTACCCCAACGTGCTCAAGGCAACAAGGGGGCTCAGGCGAAGCCCAGGGAAGGGCCGAGAGGATCTCAATTGCAGAGGTCACTTCCTTCATTCTCACACCAACAATAGTCGGGTGTGACATGTTGGGATTGTGGAGGACCCAATGTTAAGAGAGATTGCCCGGAAAGAGGCAAAGGGCCGGCACAGGCACAGCCTACACAACTACAATGTGGGCATTGTGGCAAGTATGGGCATGAAGAAGCCCATTGTTATGATTTGCATCCTGAGCTACGGCCAGGCCAGTTCCAAGGGAACAATGGTGGCCAAGGACAAAGCAATGTAGTCCAGAGAGGTAGAGGAGGCAGAGGTCGGGGTGGAGGACGTAACCAAAACCAAGGAGCACACGGTCAGGGTCAAGGTCATGACCAAGGCATGGTGGATAGACTTACCCAGCTAGAGCAACGTCTTGTTGCCATGGCCACTATTCATGTTGCGCCAGCTCCAAGTCTTGAGGTTCAAGCCCCACTTGCACAACCTCCTATGCTTAGGGAAGACCAGATTGGTATGGGCTTCATGTGTGGAGCCACACTTGCGGGACCATTGCATGTGGACTCTGCAGCTGCTGTCACTTGAGCAACAACGCGTGCTCCTGAGCCAAGAGGAACGGATGTGGATTTTGATCCACAAAGAGGGGAAGCAAGTCGGCAGAGAAGGCTTCCACAGTCTTTCACATTGGCTGACACAGTGCCAACTATGCCATCGACGGCACCAGCTCATCCAAGTGTGTCAGAGGTAGAGCCTGCAAGAGTGTCAATGGGGATAGTTGGCATGGCTCGGGGGATGTCAGTGGATGATACTGCAAAGCAAGGTGCAGCCAGTACATTGTTGGGGGCGGCTACGGCAATTTGCCAAGCTCCATTGTTTTCTGCCACGACAATTGCAATGCCAGGGATGCGGCCAACTGCAGTGTTTAGACTGACAGCTAGACTCTGTGAGAGTGGTGATGCATCGGCACTATCTGCGGGGATAGCAGATCAGGTGTAGTGCATGGATGCTCTGGATTCAAGGATGAAGACAGCCACAGCTGCGCCATGGCAAGCGGCAGCTGGAAGATTGCAAGAGTTGCCAGCTAGACCAACCATTGAGTGTAGTATGGTGACTCCTGGGGTAGTCATGATGGACAATCAGGATGATGTGTTTCAGTGGGTGGCCCAGCCGGGAGGAGGTATAGGCCATTGCGGGTCTTGTTGGACTCGGGAGCACAACCATTGATGTTGGGGAGAGCAGCAATTGCAGGCTTGGGTCTTACAGAGGCTGATTTGGAGCCTTGCCCTTTCCAAATTCAAACATTTTTGGGCGGTTCAGAGAAGGCACGAGGGATTACACGCCATGAGCTCTTCATTCGATTGCAGCTAGATCATCCTACAGATGGCTTTGTCATGAGAGCTAAAGCCATTGTTACAGACGCGATGTCTTATGATGTACTTGTTGGTGGGGTTGTGTTATACCTGATGGGCTTTACTTTGGACTTTTGGGAGGAAACGACATCCTACAGGCCGGAATGGCAATCAGGGGATGGTCGGCGTGCACTGCTCCCAGCGCGGTTTATTGGGAATGTAGCAGTGGATCATAGGAACATGATGCCCATATTGGCTACATTCTCAGGGGTGGTGGCTTGGGGTGGTGAGCTCTTGGAGGGCAATAGCCATGCAGATGATAGGCCACCACCTGATGAGGACAAACAATTGGCATACAAGGCTGATTTGCTTCCTCATGTGTCTGTTCATATTCCACTGTGGGGTACAGTTAGGAATTTGCATCGAGTAACAGGCGAGTGTGTGCACCAAGCATGGCAGGAGGCCTATCCATTGGTGAGCGATGGGAGTTCAGTGACATCACCTGGATCTCCTCAGTTAGCTCCTTTGGATACAGTGCCCATTACCTGGCAACCACTTGACTCAGGGATTTGTTTGCTAGACCTGTTTGGAGGCATGAACACTGGGCTTGCAGGAGTATTGCAAGCTGGGATTAAAGTACGCAAGTACTTGTATGTAGAGAAAAATGAGATAGCTCGGCGTATTTCTATGTGCCACATCGCCTTGCTCACACACCGGTATCCTGAGTTGTTGCATCTCTTAGCAATTCAAGGGTATCAAAAGGCCTTTCCAGCAGACATTACCTTGCTGGGGCGGATGATTTGGACCGGCATGGAGCCATTGACTTGGTGATAGCTGGATGGCCTTGCCAAGGACACTCTCCCGTAGGTCATGGGAACGGCTTGCATGATGCACGATCGCATTTGTTTTGGGAGATGTTGAGAGTGTTGCGTGACTTGCAGACGAGGCAAGTACAACCTCTAGCCTATATCTTGGAGAATGTTCATCTTATGGGGGACTCTCGGGCCAGGATTATGGCCAGTGTGCATCAGGTGCGGTCTTGGATTGGATCGGCGGTGCTATTGGATGCAGCAGCGGTGGGATCACGAGCGCATCGACCTCGATTGTGGTGGACCAATCTTACACCACTAGAGCTGCTCAAGAGAGCATACGATTCCATTCAACGGCCACCCAATTTCACAATTGAGGGCATTTTGGACCAAGAGAGGCAACCACAGAGGGTGCGACATGATGACTATCCACCTCTAGCAGTGGTAAATCGAGTGGGGCAGCCATGTGCGGCCTTGCCTACGCTCATGAGATTTCCCTTGTCTCATGCTTTTCGAGACAATGGTCCTGGGTTGATTTGGGACAGTGTGCTACTGCAATTGGTGGAGCCCAATGCAGATGAGCGAGAGCGGGCAATGGGATTTGCCATGGGCACTACAGCTGTGCCAGCTTTGTCAGAGGCATCACGTCGACATGTGTTGGGTCAAACAATGGATCTAAATTGCTTGACATGGGTCATTGGCTTGTGCATGGCTGAGCAATGGAGGTTGCAGATAGTGGTGGCTACTTCTGCACTCCCATTTGGTATTGTATCCCCTCTGCCAACCGGGACGGTTGAGGCAGTGAGTGGGGGCGAGCATAGAATCATGGGGTGCAAACACCCATGGCAGATGTGGGATGAGATGCGCAAAGAGAGAGTCATTGGATCTCTCAAGCAGCAGTATGAGGAGTGGGGAGAGCCATACATTGAGGATCAGTTGGAGGCCAAGGTGGCCAATATTTTTGAAGAGGTTGAGAATGTTTCTTCCCCAGAGGATGTTTTCAAGGTGGCTATGGCGGAGCAAGTGGAGGCTACGCCACGGTTAGGGTGGGCGGATAAAGCCCAAGAGGTTGCTATCTAGCAACCAAAGGATGCGTCTCCTACTTCCAAGCCTGGTGTACCCAAGGTTGCAGTCACTGAGGACAACTGGGAACCAGATGTTAGACCTACAGTCACCGCAGGAGAGAGATGGAGGATCCAGCGATTTCTAAGGGCTTATAGAAATTGCTTTGCCTTCGGTTTGAAGGATTTGGGGAGTTTGAAGGGCCAGGAGATTTGTATTGATTTGGCAAGTGACACGCCAATCTTTCGAAGGCCCTACCGGTATAGTGACATGGAGAATTTATCGATCTAGTCACGGACTATGGAGTTGTTTGAAGCTGGATTCGTGGAGTTGTTAGGTGGGGAGTATGCCTCGGCAACGGTGATGCCAGCTAGGAAGGATATCTATGGCAATTGGACAGAAAGAAGGATGTGTGGAGACTATCGTCCTGTGAACCGTCAGACTAAGTCCGATAGATATGCCATGCCAACTCCAGAGGAAATCTTTGATGCCATTGGGCATGCGAAGGTGTTTAGCACATTGGACTTGCGATCCGGTTACCACCAGTTGCCAATCAAAGAGGCTGACAAGCAAAAGACGGCATTCTGGGGGACTGACCAACATGGGAATGATTGCTTGTACCAATGGCGCTTCCTACCGTTTGGGTTGAAGAATGCTCCTGCAGAGTTTCAGAGGGTTATAGATAGGATTCTCGCGGGGTTAGACGTTGCCCGATGTTACATTGATGACATCATCATCTTTAGTGCTACAATTGAGGAGCATGAGAGACACCTTCAGGTGGTGTTTGAGCGCTTGAGAGCACATGGGTTGAAATTGCACCCTGACAAGTGCAAGTTCTTCCACAACCAGATTGAGTATCTGGACCACATGATATACCTTGGAGGATTGGGTGTTCAAAAGACGAAGGTGGAGGCCATTGCACGCATTCCACGCCCCATATATGTTAGCAGAGTTCGTGCTTTCATGAGGTTGGCAAATTACTATCGACGGTTTGTCAAGGGATTTAGCAGCATTGCAAAGGCTCTTACTAAGTTGACCAAGGTGGGTCAGGAGTGGCAGTGGGAGGAGGAGCAGGAGGAAGCCTTTGAGGAACTCAAGGCTCGATTGACTTCTGAGACGGCCTGTTTGGGGGCGGTCTTTCCAGCTACGTACGGATTGGATTATGCTGGGGATTGGAGCAGTGCTCACACAAATGGATGATGAGGGAAGAGAGTTTGTAGTGGCATATGCTAGCCGCTCAAACAATGATGTCGAGGCAAAGTATAGTTCCTATGAAGGGGAGTGTGTAGCTGCGGTATGGGCAGTGGCACATTTCAGATGCTACCTCTATGGCGATCTCTTCACCCTTGTCACGGATCACCAACCATTGAAGTGGTTGATGGAGTCAGACAAGCTTACATGGAAGCTTGCACGGTGGGCACTTATGCTTCAAGAATACGACTTTCAGGTGGTGTATCGAGCCGGTATTGTCAATCGGGATGCAGATGGATTGAGTCGTAATCCATGCACGAGCGAGCATGATGATACTGGAGCTCGGTGGCATGGTGAGACGGATGAGGAGATGGTGCCAGGATGGCATGCATCTGCCTTTTTGTGCATCCTAGCAATGGGAGCTCAAGCTGGTCCATCCCATAGCATTGGTCATGTAGATGGTGTGCATGACGATTCGGAGATCAGTGAGGAGCTTGGAGGTGTTAAGGATGTACATGAAGATGCAGCAGTGTTGGCCTACCTTCGTACTGGAGAGACAGCAGCCAATGTGACTACTAAGGAGAGAGATCGGATCCTACAACAAGCCAAAAGGTTCAAGTGGGAGGGGACTCACCTACTCCGAGTATGGGAGGATGGACGAGTGAGGATTGTGTCTCATCCAACACAACGAGCGCGATTGGTACACCATGCCCAAGGGGAGTTGGGACATTTTGGGGTGCGGCAGACTCATAGTTTGCTTCAAAGACAGTTATGGTGGCATTGACTGACAAGGCAAGTGAGGGGGCTGCGTATACATTCATAGATCGAGTGCTTAGCCAATTTGGTGCTCAAGCCGAGGTACTCACGGACCACGAGAGAGTTCTTGGGGGAGTTTCAGGCTTTGTGTGAGCAAGCCTTGATAGACCGCACTACTTCTCGGGATCATCCTGAGGCTGATGGCCTGACAGAGAGGGTTGTACAAACAGTCAAGCGAGGCTTGCGCAAGTATGGCTTGCAGAAGGGACACTTAGGAGATTGGGACCTTCAGCTACCTTGGTTGGCCATGGGCTACAGGTTTAGCAAACAAGCATCACTTGCCTCGTTCTCGCCGTATTTCCTTCTCTTTGGCCGAGAGCCAGATTTGTCTGCATCTATTCACAGGGAGACTGCAGTAGTTCTCAACCTTGATGATCCGGATGTGTGGACACAAGCATGTGCCCAACGGGCAGAGTTATTCAAGAGAGTCATGCCTATGGCTTTTGAGAACCTTGCTATTGCCCAACACCGAGACACGTTGAGGTACGCCACTATACGTGGAGGGGGATATCGGCCAAGTGTTTAACGTTTCCACCTTGGGGACTATGTGTATCTGCAGCAGACAACGCCTACGACTTTGGATGTCATAGCAGGACGTGTGATTCTAAGGGTCCGGGAGGTGTTGCATTCAGGAGTGTTGATTCTGGAGGGTCGAGATGACATGGTATGGAAGGACCATGTGCGCAATTGTGCGCCATTTCACCTTCCACATGTGGATGGGAGGATAGATCCCAACCTTGCAGTGGTACCTGCAGGGTTGCGTTGCATGCTATGTGGGCATGCTAGTGGTGCCGTGACCATGTTGGTGTATGACAAATGCTCAAGAAGGTGATACATGGAATGCTTGACACCGCCACTTGAGGAGGTTCCTAGTGGAGAATGGTTGTGTCCACGATGCCTTGGACATAGGTAGTGGGCATGACAATGGTGGAATTGACAAGTGATCCAAGGTCTAGCTGATGGGAGCTCAACGCCATGGATACTTAATTGAAGATCATGGATTGCAAGAAGGCGAGTAACGACGGGGCTATTTTTGCACCCGACCTCTTGATCTATTGACTTTAGATACTGGGACATGTGCGATTGAAGACCAAGCGATGATTTTATTGAGATGGATACTTGTCAGCTATCCGGTGTTAGAGGGACCTAATCACCAGCTAGGGGGGCGATTGTGGCATAGCTTGCTAGGATTGTGTGCTTAGAATGTAAAGTGGACAGCGATGTATGTTGTGGCACGATGCTTAGGTGCGCGACAGCTGTCATGGTTTTAGTCATGGTTAACTAGAATTACCTACTTCTAGTTAACTAGGACATTTTGGATATTTATATTTGTATTTTGTGTGTTGGGACTTCATTTGGTCTCACATGCTAAGTGAGGTATTAAACCTCACTTGGGACATGGGGATGGGTTTTCCCCTTGTGAGTTTTGAGGAGGGCTCATCTTCTTGTAGTTGAGCCTCCATGAGTTCTCCCACCTCCATAGCTCTAGGTATTGAGAGGGAGTGTGGTGAGGGCTTTGTAGGTGGATTCCTTTAGCAAAGGTGCCCTTGGCTTGACTTAGTTTATGTGACTGAGTGGATTCATGAGTGGAGTGTTTCCATTGTGTGTTCACTTCCATTATCATTGTGGCATAGCTTGCTAGGATTGTGTGCTTAGATTGTATGGTGGACAGCGATGTATGTTGTGGCATGATACTTAGGTGCACGACAGGTTACATGGTGGTTAGTGGTTAGTGGTGGACTGGTGGAAGCGGCGGACTGGTGTCGCAGAACGACGACGATGCGCCGGGGGCGACGACGCCGATGGGAGGAGAGCGGGGGTGGGGAGGGATTGACCGAGCCCAGCCGGCTGCCTTTCGATGGCTGCTGGAGGCGGAGAACCGGCGGTACGGGGTGTCAGGGCTAGACCGTCCTGACGCGCTCGCATTAAGTTCTTACATTATTCCTATTATCTTCCCCTGAAATTTATCTGCTGCTGCTTTTTGGTGAAAAAATCAGATTTTACCCCCCATAATTCGGGTGTGCCATCGCTGGAAAAGCACTTGATTGTTGCCTGACTCTACCCTTGGTAAGTTTCGTTCAAGTTCGTGGCCAGTCGATTTGGTGTGTGGCATATCTGGAATTAGGTTCCTGCAAGCATGAATGTTTATGTCGTAGCGCTTGGAAAGAGATGGCAGATTGCCATCCAAATGATGATCATGACTAGTAACTTTCCACTTGAACTCTACAAGTACGAGCCACCGCTGCGATCTTTCATGCCTGATTCTATACTTCTTGCATTGTGCATTTGAACACAGTGGTTAATTGCCTTTCTTGAATCTTGACATTGATGCCTGTTTTGTTTATCATTCTCTATGGTGTGTTCCTTGTTGGGTTGGTATTTCTCCATTTTTTTCCTTGCCCAAAGAAGGATATACTTACGTCTTGTTAGTGAGTCTAGTTGAGCTAATTTTTGGAGCTACCTGCTAGCAATTCATGTTGTAAAACCCTAAAAATTTAGGCTGCACAGTCATTCATACATGACAATTTGTATGTGACCATTACGGTGAGGGTACCTGCACGATGATTGATCACAAAAGTCTGCTTACTATTACCTTTGTGAGGGGCTCACTCCAGTAGTTGGAGCTACCTTGATATAAACAATTTGTACAAGTGGCTGACGTTGTTTCCCGGTCAAAATCTGGCAATTTTTCGCCAGAAAGAAAAACACTGCTACAGAGTTTTGCAGAAAATAGCGGTACATTCTGTTCATCCACCTCTATACCATAATCCATTTATATCATCCATATTTGGTGAATTCATCCATAATTTATTTTTTTATTTGATGAAATTTGGCAATTTCATCCATGACGAAATAGGGGATTTGTGACAGAATATTCCATTTTATTTTTTGAGATCGAAATCTGGCGAAAATTTGCCAGTAAAAAGCGCTGGTAATTCACCAACCTGTGGCAAAAAAACAACGAGCATCCCTTGGAATCATCTCCTCATCCTCTAAATTGTCAATTTGCGAGGAGGAAACAGTAGCAGACTCACGTACAACCATCTCCTCATCCTGTAATTCCTTGGCCTGCTGACTAGGAACCGTCCCCCATGTATGGGATTGTGGAGGGGCCCCATAAACAACTTCATGCAGTTCACGCTGAGCATCAAAAAGGTTTTTGATCGCATTGCGCACTAGTAAGGTCATGAGCTCGGACTCATCTGCTCAGGAAAAAATATACTTTAGTCATGGAACAGGGTACATTGACATGGGTACATTCACCGTTTGTGGTTGCAATGCATAAGTGTTACACAAGGTTACATTGACTACATGGTTACATGACTCAATATGGTTACACAGACTACAAGGAGGACATAACGTGGGTTACGCTTAAAGTGGGACTAATAGTGGTTACACTAACGACGACATTGAAGGGGTTACATGACTCAATAGGATTACATGGACTACAAGGAGGACATACCATGGGCTATGCTTAAAGTGGGACTAAGACAATGGTTGTGGTTACACGAATGACCACATTAAAGGGGTTACACGAAGAGGGTCACGGTACCTTGAATGACACATAATGGGTTACACTACTTTGGTTACATGACTCAATAGGGTTACATGGACTACAACGGGCACATAACATCGGTTACACTTAAAGTGGGGCTAAGAGAGTGGTTGGGCTTAGACTAATGACAACAAAGGGGTTACACAATGAGGGTCACACTACCTTGAATGACACATAGTGGTTTGCACTGCATGGGGTTACACTACCTTGGTTACACCTTACGGGTAACACTGAAACTGAAATGGGTTGGAGTGTATGGGATTACACAAAGACGCCTTCACTCGATTCAATTCCTCCATCACTAACGGGCTCAATCGTCGCTTGTCTGTCTCGTTTGGAACTTGTCGAATAGAAGGACCAGAAACAGAAAGACCAGGAACAACTGAAGAGGAGGGAACATAAACAGAAAGAGGAAGAGCCATAGAAGAAGGAACTGATAGAGAAACAGTGGAAGGAGGTACAACATCAGGTAATTCAACAGGAGTTGCAACCTCACCCAAAGCCGCCCTATTTTGCAGAATCCATCCATGATATGCATCAACAAAAGATTTTGGAACAGAATTGATCACATTATCAACAGCTATGGCATGCTTGCCCTCCGCATCAGGAAAAGGTTTTGTAAATTTTGGTCGCGCCATGCAAGCGACTGCTCCATCGACAATATGCCGATTCAATCTGATCTTATCTATCTTTACATCCCCACAATACGGACATTTGAACTTAGGCCGTCCTTTTGCTCCTTCCACCTTGGCCTCTCTACACCTAGTGTGGCAGTAGGCAATCATTGTGGCATGCTCATGCTCTGTGTACCAGTAGTGAACTCGTTCACCATCCCTCTTCAAGTGATCATATGAAACAGTAGCCTCTCCAGGGAACAAATAACAATTAGCCATGGCAAAACAAAAAGCTGACCAAACCCCACACGAAATAAGAGAGAAGCAAGAGCAAAAAGAAGATTAAGAGAATTGCGAAGAGAGCAAAGAGCTGATCAAACCCCACTCAAAGTAAGAGAGAAGCAAGGGCAGGAGGAAGATTAAGAGAATTGCGAAGAGAGCAAAGCATTGCGAGAAGGAAAAAAGTGAAGAATGAATCTAACAATGAAGCCAACTAGGTGTACCCGTAAAGCACATCGGTTTAGCAAAAGACGGCGGTTCATTTAGTTCTGGCGACATGCAGTAAATTATATCTGCCATGGCACACACGTGTGAGAGTGACACTCTGACTTGTAACCTATATGAGTGCCACGTGGGGTGTAACCCTCCATTATGTAACCCTCTTATAACATAACCATACACCATGTAACCATTCACTATGTAACCCACGGCGCCCATGGGATGAGAGCGGGGGTGGGGAGGAAAACCGACGGTGCGGGGTGTCAGGCCCTGACAGGATGCCGCGCTCCCATTAAGCTCTTATGTCATTCCTATTATCTGCCCTCACTAAGAGCATCCCCACCCTACACTGAACTCAGGGCCGAGTCTGATGAGAGGGCAAAACAGGCTGAAATAGGTCGAAGAAGAAGGTGACATTGTCCCGCTTCAAGCCGTTCTTTTGCATTCCTTCAAATAGTTGCAGGACCTCCCTATGACAACCATGCTGGGCATATCCTGCGATCATCGCATTCCACGACACCACATTTCGTTCAGCCATATTGTCGAACACTCCTTTTGCATCCTCAATGCACCCACATTTGGCATACATGTCCACCCAGCACGCCAATGGAATATCAGGTATACACTTTCAAGGTGGGCAGGAAAAACGTCCACACTGAACCCTATATTCCATGAAAAGCGGGCACTGAATATTGTTCCGTGCACTGAACCCGAGCGCCGTATTCAGGGCCCGAATGTGCCCCTGAATCCACCACGCCCATGTCTAGCGCGTGCGTATCAACATCTTGGCAGCGACCACGCCCCTTCCTGCCAATGGGAGGCGAATTGCACGGAAATAGCATGGGCATTTCAGGGGCTAGGGTGTGCACGAGTCGGGGCTGCCTCACCACAAAACCCAACAGGCCCTGAATCAATCGAGCAATTTTGGCATTATAGGGAGTCTTTCGGGCTCAAGGTTGGGGATGCTCTAAGTGTGTATAAAGATATTGAATGTACTAAATCCAGTTAATACGTAACTCCTGAGTCTGCATTTTCCTGCCCCAACGAGGAGGCGCCAGGTTCAATCCCGGCATGAGCTCAGGGGTGGAACTCAACAAACCTTCCGTGCCTGCGATTGGGAGAGGGCTCTACGTGTAGGCGGTCGTTCTTTTTATTTGCGCCTCATTCAGGACCCTATTCTTTGTCCAGGAGACCACTGAATGCATCCAATGGCCGAGGGATGAAGGAGAAGAGCTTATTTAACTGCAGACCAACCTGCACACCGGGGATCTCCTCAGCCCTCAGTCGCATTTCAGACTAGCATAGAATGATTGGTGGTATTAAAAACTTGTTGTAGATGCTAATGGCATTGCAGCAAAATGATTCAGAAGCAACAGGGACAAGTGATTTTGGCAGCCACAAGACACAAAAGAGGTGTACAAGGCACAGGACAAATGCTACAAAACTACAGACCTGGTTCTTCAAGCCAAGCCATGTATCAAAACATTCAAAATTGATAGCCCGTGTATACTGCAGCACCGACAGAAACAACATGACAAATCTGCCGCTTGTTGAACATGGCTACCATCTCTGCGTCTCATGTCCTGGACATTACCTCAACCTTCCTCTTGTTACTAATATCCAGGAAGCTGGTTAATTCCAAATGAATATCTCACTTTCTCACAGACTTCCTAGACTTGGAGGAGCTCTTCTTGGAACCACCTGCTTTTGCCACACGCAGGCTTTTGTGGACTGCACTCAACCTAGCCAATGCTGCTGCCTTGAGATCCGGTCTGTACCCATTTGATGCCACCTGCATACTCACGGCCTTCCAATCATTTAAATACTCACACAAACACTACATGCAACCAGAACCCACTAACAATGCTGAGGGTGTGCATTGAATATCTTAAGTCTTAACAACCCCAGCACATCCATCCCCAATTGCCAGCTCGTCTCAATTCAGTATGACTCTGATTAGATAGAATCATCCTGCTATATATCACTTGATCGCTGCAAGTGTAGCTCAGTTCACCAGCTTCTGTGGTGCAATTGCAGCAACTCCATGCTATACAACTTCAACAGAAGTGCAGGGGACAGAGACTGGCGACTCTTACAGTGTCAGGTGATTATCACTGCAATTCCAAAGCCTGGTGAGGAAGACAGAGAAAGAGCAGGGAAGACAAGGAATGGAGGAGCCAAGAAGGCACCTGGTTGACCACAGCCTTGGCCATTTTCTGGAAATCCTTCTTTAGGTGTGATCGGTGAACTGAAGCTGAGGGCTGGTTCACCTTCTTAGTTTTGGTGGTGGCAAGCACAACTGATAGACCCTCACCAGCTGAGGCAACAGCCACTGTCTTCTTGTTGGCAAGCCCTGTCACATAATATTCCAGTACCTCAGTCAACTGAAATCAGCTCCTTACCAATCCGCGTTTAGGGTTTTCATTGCCCCAGCTCTTTTGATTTAGGAGACACAGTATGCAGGTTGCAAACCTACTAAACCCTAAATGACAAGTCTTTGAAATGCAGAGGACAAAACCGTCGACAATGGAAGGCCAACGTACAGCACCCACTTCGACTTCAGAAGAATGATAATCACAGACAAGCACTTCCAGTCACAATCCTGATAGACAGAGAGGTATAGACCATCTGTGAAAGACAGTAGTGTGAAACCCTAAGTCCGTGCCATAGAGCCAGATCCCCCCCCCCCCCCTTTCATCACTGCACGGGGCCTGCATCTCTCGCCCAGCACGCTGAAGTAGACTACGGAACCCAACAAGGTGATCCGTTCTAGGGAGAACAGCAAAACAGGAAACCCAGATGCCATTAGTTTCTAAGCGAATATCTTTGGCATGTACCTGAATATTTGAACGTGTTCAAGTTATACAAATTGTTCGGCTCAGAGCTGAATGTCACAGAGGCATTGCCATTTCCGTTCCTCTTCACCAAAAACTTGTTGTTGTTCTTTACCAACAACCAGATCAGGTCCGAAGACGCCATCCTGCACTCCACGCCCCACCATACCATCCCCACATGTTAACCCCCACCTTACTGCGACCTACAGGCATTGAATCCACACTGCAGGCAGAGATGCAGGTACCATTTTGAAAGCTTCACGCCTAACGTTAGAGACTCACCTTCACTCGGTGGAGGGGATCCTGCTCCAACGAAGTGGACGGCTGCAGCGAAATGCAACGAGCACGAAAGAGAAGGAACAAGGAGGGAGGCGGCTGCCCTATATACAATGGATGAATGAATAGATAAGCGGATGACATAAAACGTCATCGGATGATATCACCCCAAACACCTCTCTGTGAAGAGGAGGAAGACAATTCACTGCAGAGCTGAACACTGTTGCACCAAGGAATTTAGCATCTGAGAACAGACGGAGTGGAGTGTGTGTATCCA
Source organism: Takakia lepidozioides (assembly GCA_030704615.1). NCBI lineage: Eukaryota > Viridiplantae > Streptophyta > Takakiopsida > Takakiales > Takakiaceae > Takakia > Takakia lepidozioides. The sequence goes on from CM060733.1 coordinate 17,025,905, forward strand.
GAGAGGGAAGAGAAGACCCGCAATGGGGTTCAGAACATTCAACAAAGTTCATGATTTATGGCTCTAGGGTTCCATATACAGTGGTGATACCACCCTAAACAGTGCCCAAACATGTTTTTTGTCAGTCTCCCCATGCTCAGGTGAAGTGTGCACTTTTGCAGGTTTAGCATGCAATGCGCTGCTTCATGAAGTATGCTGTCGCTGTTAACAAATATGAGAGGTGCCTCTTCATGTCACAAGTGTTACAGATAGCAAATGATTGTTTGCCACACTGGTCAAAGTCTGCCGCTAGTCTAGAGGAAAATACTTGGCCACTATTCAGGACCGTGACAAGAAGGGTGCAACGTGCTCTCGCAGCATCTCACAGTCTGTTGCTGAGAGGCCTTGCCATCTTGATTGAGCATCCTTGGAACTTCCTACATGGGCTGGCCAAAGCTTGCTTACAGGGTCCGGTCCTCCTGGTCCACAACAAGCTAAGTTAGCTACAGTGCACTTGGAAGAAGCAGGAAGATTGTCTTGAAACATAACCACCCAGCCAGAACAGGAGCAAAAGAGGCACACTCTATACCAAAACAAAATTTTACTCATTGCATAGGAAGCATAATGAGTATGGATACATGGGCATGAAATCTCTTCACATTGGGACGATGAATAACAAAAAATGGACATCAGTTTGTTAAAGTAAGTTTGAATCATTAACCAGCTGATACCTCACAGTAGAGAATACCATGGGATGGAATTGGCAAGGCCTTTATTGCAGCACTAACTTGTTGGAAATCTGTCTCTGTAGCCAAGCCTAACATTTCTGCCAAACGCTTAAGGCACTCCAGTTCGCCCCGACCCCTATCGATTATATCTTCATAAGATAAGACAGCATGTGCTACATTCTGCCATTTGGTGTGGTCGACCATATAATCCTCCAAAAATGACTTGAGAAACCTGGAAGGGACAATTCAGTATGTTCATTGAGGAGAATGCCACTAAAGCTATTGGAAGGAGAAAATGTCAGTCGAAGCAAACCAAGCTTTACAGATGCTCTGATGTTCTTCTACTTATATGCAACACCTTTGATAAATCTAAAGGGATAAGATTAAGGCTCCTGCTCTTGCTGATTGCAGGGCATGCTCAGGAACAGCCAATTGATGCTCCCACTACATGAAGTTCAATGTAGTGGCTTCCAATGTTTATGAAAAATGTTTCCAAGTTGATGGCATCCTCTCATTAAGATATTCTTCAACTCAGACACCCTTGAGATCGACCTAAAAACTCTTGAACTTCTTCTCGGATCTGTCCAGTCTTAACTCAACCTTCAGAGCTTCCTGATCCAATTACAGTTTCAGCATCATGGACAATCAGTGTGAAGAGTAATAGCAACGTAATCAGTGTCGTATTCGTTTACATCAGAGGCCTCAAACACAGTGAATAGATGAGCATGAGAGGCTTTGACAAGCACTCACGACATGTTATAGGGGAGCCATCCAACCCGCAGGTGAGAGTTGACAACCCCGCACACATCTCGATCGGTCAACACTATGACATCGGCTACGGCAGGGTCCCATTGGGAAGACCAAGCATGGGTCTTGATCAATACGTGGGCTACATCTTCCTCCCGCCCAAGACCACGCTTCTGCAGCTTTTGAGCAGTGATGGTGTGCAGCCAGTAACTGTGCACTCGCTCACCACTCCCTTCCAGCAGCAGCCGCAGCGCATTGAATAGCCATGTTGAACCTTGAGGTCACAGATTCAACACGCCACATCAATGCCAATTTCTCTGCACTCAGCCTGCCCACTCAAATTCGCTGGTAACATCTTAACAAGTATTGCTGCCCTTGGGTCCGGTGGACAAATCTTGAGTTACAAATAACAGGGATGGTCAAGCGAGGACTTGAGAGACAGAGAGAGAGAGAGAGATTGGCACAATACCTGACCGCTCGGGACCCGCGCACACAATGAGCTTTCCACGTCCAGGAGGCACCCGGCAATGTCTCTCGGCTTGTTCATGCGAAACATGCAACTTCTCACACTCGCCGTCCGAGCACTGCAAATTCCTTCGGCAAAGCAAACTGCTTGCCCAACTGGCAACTAGAATTGCCTCTTTCTCTTCTCCAGAATTTTTTCCCCTGGAGTTCTCAACGGTGCTTGGCCGACACTCCTCGTTTGAAATCTCATCAGCAGCCCCCATTCTTGTTTGGTTTTTGTTTCGAAATGAATCGTCTTCCATTATGCGGGCACGAGGGTGTGCGAGACAAACTGAGCCAGAAAAGCAGCAGCAAAATGCAGAAGTTGGTTTGTGCAACAAAATTGAACCCCACCTCAGAGGAGCTTGAAAACGGCCATGCCGAGCCACAAGCATGCTTCAGACTATCGCTCCTTCATCAACACATTTCAGCCTGTTTTCCCTGTTATCAGAGTCGTCCCTAAATTTCCTTGTTGAATTCTGCAACTTAGCTGGTTGAGTGAATCTAGTTTGGAGTGACTTTGACATGATACTGGCAATGTGACAAAGGAAAGTGTCCAAAAACAGGTAACAGAGATGAGGAGAAGCCTGCTACTGCTGACAGCCTACGACAGATTGCCTCTTCTTCTCTCAGTTCCTTACTACTTAGTATTTAGTTTCTTAGGACATGTTTCTCAGCTTGCCGAGTTACTCAGTGAACCGGTTGTCCCGATTAAGCTTCTCCCATGGGGGCTGGTTTTGGGTGCTACCCAATCTATTATGATGTACTGGCTCATGGGCCTCTATTATGGTTATTTTTCCCATAACACCTTGGCTAGTACAGGAGGGCTACTATCCCCTTTCTGGGAAAAAGAAAATGCAATCCAGTGTACTCCTAAATGAACAATCACCTAAGACGGCATGTGTGTCAGGTATGGAGAAAGAAGATGAGCAATATCAGTCAGTCATGGATTGACCTCACTTAAAGAAACACGGATTGTGTAGTGCAGGTTGATGTGCAAGAATGGATTAATTATATAAACTTTCTGAGATAAAAACAATCAGAAGAGAGTCCCCACCAATAATTTGGAGAGACAATCAACTTTTAATGGCAAAGTACTCGATAAAAAAGGAGAGTCCCCTTCCTGACAGTTCACCAATGATTTGGGGAGAAAACTAACTTTCAATGGCAAACTATGAGATACACAGAAGCAAAGAAATTCAGAATCTGTTCACTACAAGTAATATCAGTACAATACTTCCTGCCAATATTATAGTCTCTCCGACCGATCAAGGAAGATAACCACAACCCATATGATTCTTACAACTCACCAGCACTTGCTTTGGATTTAGACTTGGGGGTAGTTGTAATTGGAGACTTCGTGGAGACCTTACCATACCACCAAGCATTCAACTGGGCAACTGCTCTATCACCTACATACAGCATACCCTGTAGAAATTTGCGTGCCCCAACTTCTAAGTGTGAACTGAGATGCTTTGATATGGAAGGGTAACCAACAAAGAATCCTTGTGCACGTGTACCAATTTGGCTAAATGCATCTTGAATTTTCTCCACCACACTTAACTTCAAGCCAGTTTGTGTACTTCTAGTCGATTTGGACCCTTCCCCCTGTGAAACAGCCTGCAGTCAGTGTGTGTGGTCAACTACATCTCTTATTAGAAGCACCAGTTTTTGTACTCTCAAAAACAGATTTGCCTTTCACAATGATATGAACTTGAAATAGAAAAAGATAAAAAGGTACACACCAGGGTGTCAGTGCCCAATTCTTCATCATCCTCTTCATCGGAGTCATCTTTGCCTCCAAGCAAATCAGGGTTGTTCACAAGGTCATCCCGTGAATACATCTTCATTCCACCTGCTCCTGGCATATCCTGCGCTTTCACATAATTCCATTGCTCAATACAATACAGAGCGACCATCTCATTATCCTGCAGAAAAGATCAACTTACCTGCAACTGCGATGAGACATACACAGATTGATGGGACTTACACTCATTTGGCGCATCAACCGCTCCATTTCAGCGTCTTTCAATGACTTTGGAATGAATGGTTCTCCTGGCTCTCTATCCTGTGCATCCATGGACACAGGACTGTCACATCCCCAAAGAATCTTGTATCCCAGATATTTCCCAAATCACAGCAGTCTGGCTTGGAAATATGTAGAACTGCCAGTTTCATCAAGATGGCAATAACCAGTCACCTTTGATACACAGTTTACATCTTGTACAGCAACTTCACTGCTTCTGCATGTGTGTTTACAAGATAATATGCAGCATGCAGACAAACATGTCGAAGTCTTACTGAGCCGTTGTGGGCACAGAAAAGGGCTTCCAGGGCCAATTGCAGAAACTTTACTAACAAGCAGGACAAAATCTCCGCCCACTATAGGATGCATGCCACAAGATAAAAGAGAGCATAAGAACCATGTGTGCAGAAGCTGCGGCACCTCACATGTTAGCGCTATTACCTTGGGCACAGGTGCCAATTTGCCCAGACAAGATCTACTAAGATCCTTGCATAATAGTTTTGATAGGTTGGCTCGCTGTGCCCCACTCTTGAATAAAAATTCTGCAACATCTGTGTCATAATCACCCATGACCTGACCCATAACCCAATTCTCAGTGCCAGAAGAGACCAATTGTTGATATGTACATGCTACTCACCAAACAGCACAATGCTATGACAGTCATATCTGTCAACAACTGCATCAGCAATCACTTAGGTCTCCTAACCATACAAGAGGACACAGCCATTCATTGCATAGAAAAAAAAATCATCAGTACAATCCAACTGTAAGCTGAATGACTTGCATTTAGAAGCTCAAAGCTTTCCGAAATAGTGCATGAATCACAAGGGAAACATAAACCAGGCCAGAGCAAGAGGCGTGGCAGCAGTACAGTGAAGCCTCTGGTATGCTTAGTGGTGATCACTTTGCATGCTATGTTGGTGTCTAAACTCAAGGCCACTGTCAAGAGTGGGAAGCAGTGAGGTGTCCAGTACAACTTGATCACAAACATAGCCAAGGGCAGTATACCTCCTGGCAAGCACGCTCTATGGTCCTGCACTCTGTGTTGCATTCTCCCTCTTGTTGCTGCTCTACCAGCTTCAACAACAAATACAAGCAATGGTGAATGTCACGATAGGGTTGGTAGAATATGCCAACCAGAGGAAAGAAACAAACAATTCTTCCTAACAGAGGTGCAACGAAGTTGCTGAATTCGTTATACCTGATACAAGCTGGAAGTACATCATCATGCTGCACCTTAAAACCCTGACTCAAATGCTGATTGAAATATTCTCCAGTGCACACCAATGAGACTGTACCTATATGAGGTTGCTTCAGTATGAAAGGCAAGAAGAGACAACCTTAAGTCTGTCACGCTCCTCAACAATGTCGAGCCATAAAATCCAGTCGCCTTCTTCCCTCTTCATGTTGCAAATGTTCTCAGCCAATTCAATAATTTGAAACTCTGTGAGCTGCGGACATCATGTAACAGGATGTTTGTGATTTACCGCCAACCTATTAAATCGAAATGTAGTATCACACCTAAGGCCTACCCTTAGCCAACAGAATCAACCATGAGAGCTCTATGCATCAGACAAAGTAGGCGTAGCTCCTGCATGCCAATACACACTCACAAATACCCCAGGCAAAATAGGGGGAACCTTCTTTGGAGCGATTTTGTCCCTCATTTTCTTCACATGACGTGACAGTTGCTTCACTATTTCTTCACACACACCACATTTGATGAATTTGATGTCTTCCCTCCTGGCAACGCTTTTAGTTTCTTTCTTGCAATCCACGCAGAAACACACACACATCATCACCATCACAAGAAGGAAGGACGACAATCCGCGATACGCCATGGCAACACTCCTTGAACAGATCTCGGCAAGAAACCTCCTCTTCTGTAATCCCTAACCCCATGTAGCAGCATGTAGAGATGGTGTTGTTGTCAATGAGATACACACTAATATACCTCTATGAAGGTAATTATGACCGAGCATTCATCCATCTATTGCAGGTTGGAGGAGAAGGGCTTGGCGATGTGAGTTCAGAGGAGCACGAAGACCTTATGGTCCTCAGCAAGGTATGTGTTTGGATCTGGTCGTATGCTTTCTTACCTTGCTTCGTGCTCTTTTCTTTCTTTACCCAATCGTTTGTCATCTGCTTCGTGCTTGCACTTGGCTGCATCAGTTTCCTCTGGTGCGTTTTCTCGGACGGTAAGTATGTGTTGTACTGTTATGGGACTTCTGGAACGCTGGTTTTCTTGACTTCCTTGTCCTGGCTTGAGGCTTCTGGGGTTAGCGGTTTTCGTTCCGACTGCATGTGTGTTATTTTGCTGGGGGCTTGTGATCCGTGGTGTTTGCATGAGAGTATAGTCCAGTAGTGCAGACGGATCGCAATATGATATTCATATGATTTGGATTTCAATTAGGAAATTCCATAGGGGTTGTGAAGTTCATAGGGACTAAAGAAAAGTTGAATTCAGGAGTAGGCAAGAATTCTCCTTATGAGGGCTTATGTTGCATGATAAGTATGGTTGAGTTTCTACAATGTTTGGGCTGCATGTGATTGCCTTCAAATGGTTGGTTGATCAGGGGAGATACACTCACATTGATAACCTTGTTCACGCATACACCAACTTCAGGGCAGTGTTGTGCTCATCCCAACAGATCAGCTACCAAACAACAAAGGGTTCAATGTGAGAAATGTCAAATTGCAAAATGCATGCCTGTTTGCTTACTCTACTTGTGGTGCATTTTCTCCAAGCAATGCTTGACGCCAGAGGCACATCTCCATCTCACATCCTGAGTGCAGAATTCGCATGCGTGCCACTGCAAACTGAGGCCCTCTTCCGGCTTACAATTTTTTTGCATAGGTTACATGCCCTTCCCCCAAGGGGCTTGTGGCCAGAGCCCTCGCAACATCTATCAGGCTCAAAAATGCAGGTTTCAAGCAATCCTGGTATGCTCGAGTGGATACCATTTTTGAACGCCATGGACTCTCTGTGGCTTCACTACTACCAGTGATTCCAGAGGGGGTGGACATCACATCCAAGCACGATTGCAACAGACTCAAAAGAAGGGAGCTTATGGAACTACATGTCGGGAGAACTTGGAAGCTACCCAACCTCACGACAAAGCTCCATTTCTATCGAGAAACATTCTTGGTTCTCCGAGATGATAGAATCTGCGGCCCAATTACCTTTCGGCATCTGTATCTCCTTCTCTCCTGAGGGCATTGGGGCAGTTCAGGGTGGGCTCCCATAACCTACGGATAGAGACTGGCAGATGGGAAAACCTACAGCGGGAGGACCACCTATGTCCAGCTTGCACACAGGGCGCAACCAGGAAAGTGAAACCGACGAACATTTCTTCTTCTATTGCCCTCTATATACTGAGATCCGTGGGAGATTCCACTGTCCATTCCGTGGAACCCAATCTCTCAATGAAGTCTTTCCCTATGAAGATCAGAAATGCTTGGCAGCTTACCTGCACGAGTCACTCACCCTTAGACAAATCACTCGAACAATAGTTTTTATCTCTGGCTCTGGGTTTTTGATTCCTCTCTCATGTTTTCTTCCATCTCGTCCCATAAGCTCTATGACCATTCCACGGGCGTTATAAAGCACCATTTCATTTCATTTCTCTCTTTTCCTTTGTCTCATAAGCTCTTTGGTCATTCCATAAACTTCGTTCCTTTTTTCCAATTCGTTTCTTTTTGGCCTATTTTCTTGGTCCCTCCTGGCAGCGTGACCAACCTCCAAATTGTTGTGCCCAATTGACGGCAACATAGTTACAGATCAGATTGTAGCTTACAATCAAAATATCAGCATGACTCTTCCTGAACGTAAATGTGACAAGTGGCTACTACTATTCAAGCGCAGGAGATCATAGAGGCCACGGGCCCCAGAGGGAGAAAAGGAAAGGGAATTAACTTTGTAGCAGCCAATGGAAGCCAAAGAACTTATGGGACAAGAACGCAACAAACCAAGGCCCCAGATGCTAACCTTCATAGCAGATAACATTGACCTTCTCAGCCTCCAGACTTGGAATGCATTCCTCTGCCTGGAAAGGGCCTTGTCCAGTACAGACACAGAGCTTGGATGCTCAAACACTGCAGCCATTTGTGTATTCTCCTGGCTAAATGCAGGTCTCTTCACGGAGAATCCTTCTGGGCTCAGCACTTTGGAGAGCTCTCTCTCGTCAGCGTCGAATGCAGCAACCTGTACAGCCAGAAAGATTTTCCGACCAGCTCAGGACAATGTAGGTGAAATGTATTCAGTTCTACTTGAAGGGAAGAGAGGTCAATTCCCCTCACTACTGTAGGATACTTCCGTCAGTTTGGGCAGTTTTTTGGTGGCTGCTCAGAGCTATCCAGAGAATTTCTTCTCCGCACAGTCTCATCTTGAAACTGCACCATTCAGCCGATAAAGAATCCATTTCAATAACTCATAGACTTCTCTATGCACCAAAAATAAATAAAAAGCGATTTCTGTGCATTGGGCGATGGGGCGATGCTGTCATGTTTTTAGTAGAAATGAAAGAGTACACAGATACCTTGCACAGTAAGGCAGAAAGAAACTTCACAAAATCCGCATGAAAAGTACAGAGAGCCTGCTTGCCCAGCTGGCAACTAGAATTGTCTCTTTCTCTTCTCTAGATTTTTTTTCCCGACACTCCTCGTTTGAAATCTCATCAGCAGCCCCCATTCTTGTTTGGTTTTTCTTTCGAAATGAATCGTCTTCCATTATGCGGGCACGAGGGAGTGCGAGACAAACTGAGCGAGAAAAGGAGCAGCAACATGCAAAAGTTGGTTTGTGCAACAAAATTGAACCCCACCTCAGAGGAGCTTGAAAATGGCCATGCCGAGCCACAAGCATGCTTCAGACTATCGTACCGAGCTGTCGTTCCGTTCGTCTTCTCCACTGCATACCTTCCTCCCTGCGCTGGCATAATACCATGAATTGAGGGGAACCCATCATCACCGAAGCTCTGAGCCTTGTCAGTGTTTCTCACGACAGGACAATGATAAGAAAACTTCTCTGCAATTTCGACAGTGTTCTACAATAGCTTCAACATATCATTCTAGCCATGCGCTAGGAGGTCTATCGATCCTCAAATCAGATAGTCCTAGGCTATATTTTCACTTTGCTTCCACCCAGCTACAAATAAGAACCTTGCTTCGCGACTCAGTTGGTGTATTGAGGGTTCTAAAAGAGAACCGTCCAAACAAAAAACAAAATCCTAGATGAAGATGGACCGTTGTGGAGTCCGGTCGGTGGGGATTGCACCAATTCTATAAGTATGCTGAGGGATTACCACCGAGCAAGCCACATGGGAATGTTTTCTTGGTTTTTCAATGCATCTAAAGGATCTCATGTCGAAATTGTAAAACGTGAAAGCACTCAGTCAGATTTGCGAGTCTAAAGCATCCTTTGTAAAGTTTCAGTGTCTGATGTTCAGCTTGACATAATGGCTAAAGCAAAGAAGATGCGTCCTTGCCAGTTCTGGAAAACGGAGTTTTTGGTTCGAGTCAACTGAAGAGCGAACAACCAAGCATGCCCTTGGCGTTCATTTGCAGATTCTAAGCGCAGGGACCTGACATTGGAGGGGTGTAGTGTGTTGCTACAATGGATCCTGTGCTGACCTGTGGGAGATGATGATCTTGGGCCTTGCACTCTTCTTTGGAAGCATTGAGGCTTATGAGTGCACTCCGTGTCGTTTGGTGCAGATCTTTTCTTCTTCTATCAATTGCATCCATGGTGTTCACAGTCCTGCCCCACAGGGATGAGTTTGGAGTGCTTGCAGAAGTACACAACACTGTGAGGTAAGAGACCTCCCCAATCTTCTTTCTCCCAGCTAGATGTGAAACAATCATAGTAAGAAGTCCCATCATACACATGTAATGTTCATCACTCAGTAAAGTAGGATGTTTCAATCCTAGGTTAAAGAAACTTTATCCTAGCAGTTCCCTGACATGTAGAGATTTCAATTATACCTCTGAAGACTAGAGTGTGAATTACCACATGAATGGAAGTACAAATAAGGATGGAACTGGGAAGGGAAGTGAGAAAACTGGAAAAGGTAGACCAGAAATCAATCTGCTGTCTATTTCAATTTAAAATGCTACATTTGTTGGTATTGTACATGCCATTTGAGTAGATCCTTCTTGTTTGGTCAAGTAGACCTCTTCTTCTCACTTCTGTGTCCTCAACCGTCGGTCATAATGAAGGCTTCTCTGTGCTCATAGATATTAGATCCCGTGCAGCTACTTCCAACATGTCCTCAAATATCATCTTCTCCAAAGCGCAACTAACCTCCCCAATCTCAACTCCAAAATCCAGCCATTTTGTGCCCTTCTGTGCTAAGTCATTCTTGAGGATGGCTTGTAAAGCATCGTAGTCATCTGTCAGCGGGCAGTACATCTCTTGCAATTCATCCCAAATCTCCTGGAGTAGCTGCTGGCCTACAGGCCTCTTGCAGAGGGTCGGCATGCTCCATGGCTGTGGATTCAAATACCTGTACAGCTTTCTTTCCAGAACATCACTTATACTATCGAACAGTGCTCGTCGGTTGACGGCCTCCCTTAGTCTCTTCTCCGGGCTCTTCATCAGTTGTCCATTCTGAGCTCTGATGCACTCCTGCCGCTGCAATCGGTCATCCAATCGAGCAAAGCAGGTGGGATCAATGGCATATCCTGATGCAGGCCACTTACTATCGCAAGAGCTGGTCTCCTCCATACACCCCGACATGATCAGAATCTCTTGTACATAGGCCCTCTCCTCCTCTTTGTTCTGGAAGGAGCTGCCTAAAGCAGTCATGCCTTTGTCTATGGCTATATCACTGCCAAATGCAGCTTGTCCTTCCAGTGTTGATTTTTCAATGTGCAACTCTTGGTCATTGAGCTCAAGAGCATGTGTGACTTTGCTCGATAAGTCCGTCAGAGGATCAGTATTTTCTTTGATAATTTCTGGAGCAGTTGTAGTGGGGGTATGTGGTGCGTGTCCATCAACAAATACAGCAGGATTGCAAGTCGTCTTAGTATCGTTTGCATGGAACATGCCTGCACAAAAAAAGAAGATCAGGTCATGTTGTCTCAAATTTCCTTTGCGACAGCATGAGGCACATTTGAGTCAAGTCTCATGTACGCACAACTTACAAGACCCTTCTGGGCTGAGCAAGGCACAGACATCCAAAAGGGCACATCCAGAGTCTGAAATGTGCATCTCTCAGTCACCAGGGGCCAGCTTTGTGGAGGCTCCAGGACAGTTTCCACATAGTGGCCATGAGATAACCCTTAAAGGGTAGATTCCCCAGAAGGGGCAGATCCTCCTGGAGCCACTGGTGACTCTTTCTCTCTCTTTTCCTCTTTTTCTCTTTTTCTCTCTCTTTTTCTATGGCAAACAATGTCTTATGAGTACATTCTTTTCCTTTGTCTCAAGCTCTTTGGCATTCCATAAACTTCGTTCCTTTTTTCCAATTCATTTCTTTTTTGCCTATTTTCTTGGTCCCACCAGCGTGAACAACCTCCAAATTGTTGTGCCCAATTGATGGCAACATAGTTACAGATCAGATTGTAGCTTACGATCAAAATATCAGCATGACTCTTCCTGAACGTAAATGTGACAAGTGGCTACTACTATTCAAGCTCAGGAGATCATAGAGGCCACGGGCCCCAGAGGGAGAAAAGAAAAGGGAATTAACTTTGTAGCAGCCAATGGAAGCCAAAGAACTTATGGGACAAGAACGCAACAAACCAAGGCCCCAGATGCTAACCTTCATAGCAGATAACATTGACCTTCTCAGCCTCCAGACTTGGAATGCATTCCTCTGCCTGGAAAGGGCCTTTGTCCAGTACAGACACAGGGCTTGGATGCTCAAACACTGCAGCCATTTGTGTATTTTCCTGGCTATATGCAGGTTTCATCACAGAGAGTCCTTCTGGGCTCAGCACTTTGGAGAGCTCTCTCTCGTCAGCTTCGTTTGCAGCCACCTGTACAGTCAGAAAGATTTTCCGATCAGCTCAGGACAATAGTAGGTGAAATGTATTCAGTTCTACTTGAAGGGAAGAGAGGTCAATTCCCCTCACTACTGTAGGATACTTCCGTCTGGCCAATCATAAGCAAAATTTGACATCTGGACCCACAAGCATGTCTCCCCTTCTGCATTGACTTACCTCTGCCTCTTGGTGCCTGGTTGAGGGAATTGAAATGATACTATGCTGTCCTGAAGTAGTGCTAGACAAAGCATCCTCAGGGCCGCTGTTGTTGCTGCAGCTCTCTGAGACTTGGATATAAGATTCTGGCAGCACCACAATATGTGGCTCTTGAATTTGTTCAACCACCTGCGAAGCTTTCTCTTCAAAGACCATGTCAACTATTGGTCTGGGACTGTCTGGCCATGTAACAGGTGCAGAGGCAAAGGTAACCATAGGAACAATATCTGGTACTATCTCCAGAATCAAGTCTTTACTTCTAGCCTTGTCCAACTGGTGTCGGTAGTCTTCTGGAACTCCATATAGTGACGTAACCTCACTATTCTCAGAGCTGATTTTCCCCGTCGCAGGCAACTCTTTGGATCTGTCCACTGAGTTTTTGGCCCTGCCTGTTGTTCGCTTAGTCCGCAGAATAGAAACCTCTGCAGGAATCCTGCCACCATGAGCGCTATTCAAAGAAGGGTCCAGCAAGACAGGGTTCTCACTGAATTCCATGACAAGGTGGTGATCAGATCTGGTACGGCTTGGAACCCTGGATGTTTCATGGTTGTTGCTTGCCCTTCCCTCCAGTATGCCACCACTGGGTTGGGACTGTAATGATCCCAACGTGGCTTTTGTCTCTTCCCTGACCTTTAATGTGGACTTTTCAGGCTTCTCTCGAGCCCTTCCACCCTCAGTCATTTGGCTAGACGTACTACCAAATGTGGTTGTACCCAAGGACCCAGACTTCGTTCCCCTAGCCATGGATGCCCGATCTCTTAGCATTGGGGGAGAGATGGATCGTGCAGCCCTGGGGTTTGATTCCCAAGGGCGAAATTCTCCAACCTCAGAAGCCACTTTCACTGTTTGTGCTGCAATGCGTTCCCTTCGTGAGAGTCTCATGGCCGTGCCCAGCTGTATGCTGTGTTGATCAAGTGAATCCTGTGATTGGGACCTTGATGACCTACCCTTGTTCCCTGCCTTGGAAGTTATGAACTTACTAGTGCCCCTGCAAGCCACATTAATTCCTAGTTAGCACCCATCCAAAGTATCATTGTGCCTTAACAGTGTAACTGATGTACATCAAAGACTCTATCCACAATGATGGGGGGTTATGCTTATGCCTTCTCCTGTCATAATCTCTTGGTCCATATTTTCCCAAGTTAGACTCAATGCAAGTTAGTAAAGCCTACCAGCCCCTCTTAAGTTAACCCTCATATCAGCAAGCATAGGAAACATCCATGAACCTAACTGGGTCCTTCCCTTTCGAAATTGGGTAGCTATCTCTCTGAAAACCAGTGGTAGCTTTCAGCTGTGCTCCAAGCAAGGGGTTCTGGGCCAATATATATGCCCCACACAGCATGGCAATTCAGAAAAGTAAAATGATACTTAGAAACCCAACTGAATTTCTTAACTAGGTGTGATGACCCTAGGTGACATTCAAAAGTGTGGAGAGGCAGAAGATACCAGTTGCTGCTACTGCTCAGATCCTCTCTGTCAATGCCAGCATGAGCTGGGCCCCTGGCCGCTCCTAAGCTGCTGGATACCCAACTTGGCACACTTGCCGAGTCCTTGTTTCGCACTAAAAGTGGGAATTGACTGGAAGCAGTTGCAGATTTTAAATTGAGCGGTTTCATCACCACAATTGAAGCCTTGCCAGTGGCAGGATTGACAATCTGCAGTTGGCTATCTAACATACTTGACTTGCTACCGTCGACTTCCAGAGCTCCCTCATTCTGCACCCTGTTGTCCTTTTTCATCGTTTCTGAAGCAGATCTGAACTTAAGAACATCCCTGTACTCCTGGTCCATCTTTTTAAGCTCTGAAAAGGGGACTGCAATGGAAGAGGGCGCTAGCTTATTTTTTTGCCAAAGTGGCAGCCCTTCTTCCACTGCCATTTCCGTCGTTAGGACATCTAGCTTATGGTCCTTGAGCTGCTTGTGCTGAGGGGGGTGTAATAGGCCCTTGAGGTGCATGGCCTCGAGGATTTGTTTTAGGGTTTTGCGTTCCTGGATAGAGTTCCTGATGTGAAGTTGTAGCAAACGCTGGTCCATGTCACCACATAGAAATCCTTCCCTAGAGGGATTCTGGTTGTCTGGATGTTTCAAGGCAGTGGGCATCCCTTCGTTCAGGTGGTGCTTTGGAGACATAGGCAGTTTCTGAGGTGTGCAATTTTGTGCATTGTGTACCTTGTGCTGCCAGGTGACAGCGTCCAGCTGGCGTTGAGTTGGCCTTGAGTGGGGAACCCCTTCCTGTTGTCCAGCAGCGTGTAAGGAAGAATCTGACTTTGACTGTGAGTCTTTATGGACTTGTTTAGGAACTTTCTTCTCTTCCAGGAATCCCTCATTCCATTGGGACTGCAAGTGATAGTGATCTGAGGCTGGCAGAGAAGCTTCTACAGGTGGAGCAGAGTTCAACAACTTATGCAGTGATTTACCCTCTCTGGATGAGGGCCTTACTGTCGGCGAGGGAGGGACAGAATCAGTGCTAGGAAGCTCCTGTAGACCCATCAGGCGGGCCACAACACTCGGAGCCCGCCATCTTGTTTCACCTGCTCCAATACTGTCGAAGGAGTTCTCTCTCCTGGCCTGAGGAAGTGACTCAATGATCGAGTCGTGCAAAGAATATCTCGAGGCACAAGGATTGCTGACCTGCAATGAGTCTCTACCATCTGTTGACAACCGTGGTGTGTGCGATTGATGGGGTTCAGCTCTACTGTCTACAGAGAGCCTGGTTGAAACAGACGCACGAAGCGGGTCTCTGCCATGAACTGAATGTCGAGACGCATCCCTGTTTTTCTCCAAAGATCTAGATGAGTCTCTGGAATCAAGTGTCCTTAGGAACTCCCTGAAGTCGTGGACAGGTGAGGGCGTTATGCTGCTCTCAATTGTGTCTCGTCCAACCTCTTTGACACTCGAATGTCTGGGCAGGTCGGTGCTGCGAACAGAAACTCGCAGACCACCCTTTGATGCAGATAGGCGAGGACTTTCACCTGATGACTGTGTCAATGTGGCCACGTCTTTGCGATCAATCAAATTTCTTGGGCTTCTAACATTTCTTTTGACTAATGACCTTGGCAGCTCCCTGCCATCAACTAATAACTGGTCTTTCTCCTGAACAGTCAAACGGCCCGGATCAACCGATAACTTTACCCCTTCCTTTCCATGAAGGAAAGTCTCTGACAATTTCACCACATGTTGGCCATCGACCAAGATTCTTGGGCTCCCAACATTTTTCTTGACGAATGACCTCGGCAGCTCCTTGCTATCAACTGATAAATGGTCTTTCACCTTAATAACATTCAAAGAGGGCACACCAAGAGATAACTGTGTCCCCCCCTTTGCACTATCAGATATCTCTGGCAAGTACTTCCCTTGATCTGGAGCCTGAGCAGCCTTCTTTGGATTCACTGCAGCTGTTTGAGGGTCCTTGCTGTTGTCCCCTGACACCCTCAACTTTTCCCTGTGAAATGCTGCTTTCAAGAAACCCCTGATGTCCCGGGATGGAGGCTTTGGTCCCTCTGTCATGGAGGTCCTCCCATCAACAGAGGCCCGGGACAAGACGGGTGCAGTTTTGGAAGGTTCCCTTTGAAGTGGACGGCTAAATGAAGTTTGGGCAGCTTTTTTGGTGGCTTTGGGGGTGTCAGATGATACCTGGGTTTCATCCTTGACATAGAAAGGGAGGAGAGGTCTTCGTCTTGTGTCAAGAGATGTACGGCCTGGCTGAAGCTTTTGGTGTACTAAGGGTTGAGATTCCTTAGAAGCTGCCAAGGACCTGGCCAACAAAACCTCAGTGTTGTCTATAGATGTGCGACGGGGGTCTCTTGAAACCTCCATACACGCCTTAGGTTGCTCAGAGCTATCGAGAGAATGTCTCCTCCGCACAGTCTTATCTTGAAACTGCACCATACAGACGATTAAAAATCCATTTCAATAACTCGTAGACTTCTCTATGCACCAAAAATAAATAAAAAGCAATCTCTGTGCATTCACTCGATGGGCGATGCTGTCATGTTTTTTGTAGAACTGAAGAGTACACAGACTCCTTGCACAGTAAGACAGAAAGAAACTTCAAAAAATCCGCATGGGAAGTACAGAGAACCTCAGCCAGAGCAAGAGCCAACTATAATCTGTGAATTACGTCTATGTTGTTTTGCTTTGTCTGATGGGGGAGAGGCATGAGCCTTACAACATATTGGAAAGGACACATTTTCCTCCCAACCCACACATACATATCCATCCACGAATAACTTGATAATAATAACCATCTGGCTATCCATCCGCACACAAAGCTACAGAAAGCAGCGTACCATATAATAGCCAGGGATACGGCTCGGATCTTTGATTGAAGGGTCTGATCACACAAACACACAAGCACATTCAGGAGCGGCATCTTTAGCATTTCTTCTTTCACCTGATGTTTTCCAAATTCAGGGAAAGGTTAGTAGAAAACAAAGAAGAGGTCAGAAGAATCTGCCTGGAAGAGAAGCCAAGTAAAAGACTTGAGAGACTTCAAAAGAACTCATTGGCCTGACCCTGAGAAGGTTGCCTATGATGTGTAGACTTAATGGCTAGTATACCAATCACGGGTTATAAACCTCGTCTAGCCAGTCATGAGGTTCACACAGTACCAACTCGAAATCGCTAAGAACTTGTGTACAGGTCATTCCAGGACTCTATGTATCACAGATCTGAGATGCCTGACTATGCAGCCAGAAAAGTTGGAGAGACAGGCATATAAAGTTACTCCTGAATGACAGAGATAGAGAGCCCACCTTTAGTCTTTTCGCTTTTCTTGGAGCCATTCTTGCGGCCTGCAAGGGCCTTGTAGCGGTCAACTAACTGAAAGATTCCTGTCATAGTGTTGGCCTCTCCTTTCGGCACACTTCTGGAAGCTACAAAAAAATCCTCCTTGCTTTCTTTCCTGTAAATGTCAGATCCAGCTTACTTGGGCCACAAGTTTGCACAAGACATGCTCAGCACCTCCAAGGGCTTGACACAGCAAAGTGGAATCAACCCCCTCCCACCTCCCAGAGGCATGAAGCTCTAAACGAGAGATTACATGTCACCAACCTGCACCTTTCTCAGCGCCTGCAAGAGGAGCTTTTAGCATTTATCCAGTATTACTTTATGATAGAACAACTCATATTGACCTGCTTAATCAGTGTGCTATGTACTGATCAGTTATTGCCAAGATGTTGTGGAAGCTTTACAAAGACAACAGCCTCTTTCCAGACCTGACCTTTCGCTCTCTACTTCAAAAGACAATCACTGAATCTGACTCTTGCTATGATTGTCGAAGAGATGTGTAAGGCACCAACAGGATAGCAATATTGGATTGCAGCAACGAAGAGTGAATTACAGTTTTGCTCAATTAAACCCTTGGGAAGTCCACCAGGGGTTTCCTACATATGCAATTGTCTCTGATCATACTCCTTGCCAGTATTGAAGTTGTATTTCCACAAGAATTTGCAACACTGGTGATAATTGTGGCAACCAGCTGACCACGGTTAACTAGTGTATAATCTAAATTATAGGAACTTCCAAGCTCAAGGGTTAAAATCCCAATAGTGTTGAAATAGATTGAACAGATGGGAGACAGAATCCTCCAGCAGAAGACCATCCATACAAGATTCAGATGCTGCCATGTGTGGTCTCGATTGACCCTCTGTATTGCCATCAGATCCTTACCACCATACCTTCCCTCTGTAACTCAATCCAGAACTTCAGACTCTTAATGGAATTGGACTGAGATTCTAACTTTACATGTTTGAAATTGTGGGCTTGGACGGTGGACTGTCCCTCAGTGGTGTACCCAAATGAGCACATGACTTTGGGGACGGATTTGTGGCAAACCATGAACAACCTTTATCTTAACCTGAGTGCATGTGAAGCTTATGCAGATAGTGTCGCAGATAGTGTCTCCTACCGATCGCCAAGAGGAAGTCCTAGAACCCCATGAGATCATAATGAATTCAGTAAGTTCACTATAATTCAGTTCTTACTCACCTTGGTTACAGATGTAGTGCTGCATTTTATGTTGTAGTCAAGTTTGACCGAGATTCCAACTTATTGAAATTCTGTGGATCGAGGTGTTATTTCGGCTGTGTTCTACGCTATTCTCTGAAAGAATGGACTCGTTGTCACGCGTTTCTCATCGTCGAGGAAAGTAGCCATAGATACTGTTGTAGAGTACCCCTGCCTAATCGAGGCAAGGCGATCTACAAGAACTAAGATGGATAGCCATTGCTGGTCCACATACCTATAACGATGCGTATCACAGCTCCTATGCCGCATTCCGTCCACACGAGCTCCGTTGCAAGGGATAAGCATTACAATTTTGGATATAATTTGCCATCACATCCGATGCCAAAGATGTATCCGACAAAATCCATCGTCCCCGCTTGCACTGACATTGTACTGTCGAACATCGTTCAAGCCACTTGTAAGATTACTCTTACTCCCGCCATTTGCAAGCACTCTGACCTCGCTGACATCCTTTCCTGATCTTCATCCTAGATCCCTCGAGCCTGAGGAAGAAGCCAGTCTCCCGTTCCTGGACCCCTTGGGTCTGAGGAATGGTAGCGCAATTACAATGAAGTAGCACTCGCCGGTTTGCAAATGCACTCCAACATCTCTGAAATCTCATTCATTTCCAATCTCCAGCTCATTGATTCCTGTCTGCAAAGGAGAACGTAATCAGAACTGAGAATTTCTTCCAAAATTTGCAAGCACTCCAAACTTCCCGCAATCCATCATCGTCTTCAATCTCCAGGTTCTTGGTCCCTTGTGTCTAAGAGAAGACAGCGTACTGATCCCAACGCAAAATTTTCGCAAGCACGATGCACAAGTTCTCCAAAACCCCTGAATTTATGCCTCATTTTCAGTTTTTCCTCCTCCTTAATCCCTTCCGTCTGAATCCCGAGAGCGTACTCATCACGCACAATCACCCCCGCAGATTACAGCACTCCACCATCTTCAATCTCCTCCTCCTGGATCTCTCCTGTCTACAAAGGAGAACATAGTAACAACGAAACCCAATCTCTCGATTTACAACAACTCCAACCTCCGTCCAACCCTTTCAGAATTTCAATCTCCAGCTCCTTGATCTCGTGTGTCTGAACAGATGGAGCGTACCCACCAGCAGAAATTACATCCGACACACACAATACTCACGCAGACAACAACCTCCCTGCCACCCTCCTCCCTCGCCACCAATCTCCACCTCCTTGACATCGATCCCTCTCTTCCTCGCTCCCAATGCAGCCACCAAGCTCCTGCATCTCGCTGCCATCCCGAGGTGTACCGTTAATATGTGCCGGCTGGGCCGGCCGGCTTTCCCAGCCGGCTGGACCGTTGGGCCGGCCGTGACAGACTGCTAGTCCCTCGGTCTTACCTCCAGTGAAAGTGAAAAAGAGTTGGTGAGCTGTAACCAACTCCGCATGATGCTCTGGTTGTGTGTGTCTGTCTTTGCTAACTTATGTGTAAACAACCCATGTTTTCAATCTAATGATGCAGGAGTGGTGAAAGTGGAATCTCATCTTTTCCTTTGAATGCCCATTAGCTTGAGTACTGTAATGACTACAGCAGAGATTACAAGCACTGGAAGGAGTTCAGATTGTGCAGTGATGGATGTACTGTAGGTGGTGTCAGTCCATGGTAGGTCGTGGAGCTCGTCATCACTGGTGCCGACAATTATCATAACTATCATCATCATTAGTTTACTGTGTTGAGTTTGAAGCTCAGTGGCAATGGCTTACTTGCCTTCGAAACACAAGTTTGTGGATGCAAAAGCTGGGCCTCTGCTTATCACTCCACCTCCGCACTTGATGTCTACCACAACATCCAAAAATGCAGAGACAGAAGAGTCCAACTTTCTATCCATTTCTACATTCATTTTTGATAGTCAACAACTTGGTGGTCCCAGTGTGGTTCAGGGTAATTCCAAGCCTTATAATTATGGCTTCTCACAAGCTTATTTTTCCTTGTCTTTGTAAGCCTTTGGGCTCTTCCAGGTTTTTCCCTCGTTGCATTTCGATTACCAGCATCAGTTGGAAACTGCAGTTGGTGTCACCCCAATGGAAGTTTGGGCCTGCTACCTTGTCATGTGTGGTATAATTTCCATTGTGTCTCCTACATGCTTCAATTTTCCCCCTCCTCAGTACAGGGCCTGAAGTGTGAGCTGTGGCTCCCAGGTTTCCTTTTCAAAGAACACATGCTGGCGTCCCTGCTTTTTGTTTACACCAGGATTTGTATCTGGTGGTGCTTCTCTCTTGGGAACTTTCGGGGTGCATGACAGTATCATTTCCCAGCATCCTGCACTTATTATGGCTGGAATTGTGATGTGAGCTTTGGACAAAAGACTAGTTTGCTGTCTATCCTCCACAGTGGTGAATATGAATAACTTAGAAAATGCAACACATTCAAGCTTTCATAATCCTCAACTTGCACGTTCTCAAACATTTAGTAGGGGCGCACTATGGGCCCACAAGCCAAAAGCGGTGTAGCCTCATTCAAGAGGTCGCTTGAATGAGGTCAGTACCCCGATTCCCGCGTTGAACAATGCAAGATAATCTCTCCACTTCCTCGCAGTTTCATTCAGCTACTCCTTACTGTCGACAAGGCAATTGAGTCTGACAGTACTCCATGGGACACGGAGCAGGAGAGAGGGCGGGGAATCTCACTACGGTTTCACGAATAGTTGCACCTGCGTTGTGACTTGTGCCCCATTTTCATCATTGCTGTTTATGTTGTGAGGCGAACATGTCACCCTATCAAGCTCCCTGCTGCAGAGAGGGCATCTGCATGATTTTCCAGCTACAAGATCGGCACTGAGCAACACTCGGTGTTCAGTACGAGCAGGGAAGGTCCTTGACGTAAAGTGCCTACTACCTAACCTCTTCGAGCTTTTCTTCCACCATAACATCGTGAGAGGGACGTATAAGGAAGTACATGAAACTACCACCTAATTACGATCGTGAGAATTTCTAATGAAAAGGAAAATGAGTTCAGTGTCCAGAGATTGGTCCATTGGTAGGATAACCAAATGATTCAGTCATAATTGAAAGGTCTTCATCTTTACAGCTCCAAAGGTATTGAAGGATAGATGGAGGCGTAGGCATAAGAGACTTGTGGTAGAAATAGAGACCATATACAGGGGCCAGTGCTAGTGAGCAGGAAATGCTCATCCAAATGAGCAAGCTGGACAGAACGTCCACTGGGTTGGTCATTTAATGAGGGAGCTTTCCATCCCACCTGCTCTAATCAGTGTTCCGATTTGCACACTTCATCCAAGGTTAAATTTAGGTCGAAAGAAGATACTCACTAAATCCAGCCTGGAGAGCTGGAAGATCCACTCGTTCTGATTTTGTTAGTGTTCTTGTCTTCTTGCTGTGATCTTAAGGCAACAGTACACTCAGTGAGAACCTTACATTTCTGGTAAAGCAGGCGAAGAACCCCAAGTGTGGACTCTTGCTAGATGACAGTCTCCCTCTTTCTGATAGTGACTTGAAAGCAGACAGACAACGGCGTGTGAGATAGCAAAGTCGATGCAGGGGAGACCATCAAAATCAGATGGTGTGTTTGGTGGTCGGTGCACAAGTGTGGACACACAGGTTCAATTTCTCTCGCTGGTGAAAGTTTAGTTCTGCATAACTCCAACCACTTGACTGTCAACAGATCATATTTCATGTATTAGTAACTCTGACTGCTCTCAAATTAGGGGACATCGCGTAAAGCCACAAAGCACGTAACCCACAATGCGAGTGTAGATCATATAAAACTCTCCAGGGTCCTTCAGAAGATGCAAGAATCACCAATACATACCTGCTTACCTCTAGGAGCTGCGGATTCCATCAGGACTGCGGCGTCAAGTTCTCCATACAGAACTTTCATAACCGGAAAGACTCTTACATCGTCGAAGGCATCCAGGAGATCGATTTAGGTCTTGAGATCAGACTGAAAGTCAAGACTTTTCAATCTCCTGGTTTGCATTCGACATGTCAGAGTCTTCCCTGATGTTTATGCATCCTCTGGAGTCGCGATACCAACCTTGGCAGAGGTCGACTCAACGTAAAGACACATCACGTAGAGCCACAAAGCGAGAGTGTAGATCACAAAACGCTTTCCAGCTCCTTGCATAAGCGGCGTCAAAATTTCTCGCATTGCAGAACGTCCATGAGACTGGACAGACTCTGACATCGTCGAAGTTTATCCATGAGGTCGATTTCAGTCTTGAGATCGGACTGAAAGTCGACTTGGTCAAACTTCAACGACGTCAAATCCTGCCAGCCTCGTGGTTCGCCTTCGACGATGTCAAATCTTTCCTAACATTTCTGTCACGTTCGACAGAAAAGGACAGTTACGTAGAGCCACAAAGCGAGTATAGATCAACAAAAATACTTACCCGGCTCCTTCAGAATGCAAGAATCACCAAAACATACCTGCCTACTTGCAGGAGCTGCTGATTCCAACAGAATTCCGGCGCGTACAGAACTTCCATACCCGTACCCGGAAAAACTCTGACATCGTCGAAGATAAACCATGAGATCGGATCGTCTTCGCTCTTGAGATGCCACTGAAGATTAAGACTTTCCAGTCCCATGGTGCTTGTCTTCGACGATGTCAAGTCTTCCCTAATATTTCCACCTTCTCTCAGCCGATAAGGACACATCACATAACTTTCCTGCTCCTTCAGAAGATGCAAGAATCACCAGGCAAAAAAGAGATGCGGCGCCAAGTCCTCTCGGAACTTCTATACCGGACCCGGAAAGACTCTGGAGCCCAGCCACCATGACGGAGAGGAAAAGGTGGCGAAAGAGTTGGGAAAACGGCTAGATGTCCTACTTTATACACTTGGATGATAGTCGGGATTAGGTCAACGTACACAATGGAAGCATCTGGACTCCTGGCCTGCCCTGTCTGCTCAGGAAGGGTTTCTTAGCTTTCACAGGGTTTCGCCAGCATTCTCTCGTCTTCCCTCTTTTCCCTCACTCGCTGTGTAGAGCGAGGAACACTATTCACTGCTACAACTTAGCAGAACTGGAGCAATCCAAGGTCTCGTCGCAGGCGGGGTCGCGCACTGGCGATGGTGACCCGGCGGCGGAGTTGATGGATGATGCGCAAAAGAGCGTGCTGGTGCAAGCGGAAGTGCAGCGCATGAAGCGTCTCCCGGCCTCCAGTGCGTATGCCACTCATAGGCTGAAAGTGCTTGACAAAATGCTCCAGCTCTTGTCGAAGGTGTTCATCTCTCCCTTTTTTCAGCACCTGTCCTGCTTCGGTCGATCAATTCGTTGCAGAAGCACTGCATCGATCCCTGTGCTTTCCTGTTTCTAACTCATTATTCACGTTCCAAAACTTGTGCATCTGTCGTATTTTCTATGTTGTATTCCCGTTCGGTCTTCGCCTGTCCTTAGAGGTTTCTGCCGTTGCCAAGTGAGTCGGCTCTCTCTTTGAAACTCCATCGAGCGCTTTACTTTCTTTGTAGTGGAAGACTTCCGTAGCCTTTGTACTAGTTCATACTTAAGCCATGAGGCTTTCCTTGGTGGAAGGAAATGCAGCGGTTGAGCAATTTATGTCTCCCGTCTGGATGGACAGGTAAAGTACGAGCAGGTGAAGTATGAGGTAAAGAACTGCCTGAAGCGACTGTTTCAGTAAAGCTAGTACAAAGACTGTTTGATGCTTCGATTGTCTAGATTATTTGTCTTCCTATGGTTGGGAACTGTGAAGTTTGAACATGACAGGAGGTTCGTTCAGTCGAAATTGGTGTGTGGCAGTAGTAAGCCTGATTCCCCAATCAAATCTCGAGATTCAATGGCCGTTGGCTGTTCATACTTGTTTTGTGGATGTCATGTGTGGTTGACTGGCTGGACAAAGATGTGAAGGTTTGGTGGTATTTGTGAGTTAATGATGACTATACCTTGTTTTCATAGGTTCGAACACTTTCAGAGGCTGACGAGTTGGAGGTTCTTTTTGCCAATTTGTCTTTCTGAATTCTAAGGTAATCTGCATGTTGTTTGAGTTCTGTGCTCTATTTTGTGCAAGTTCTTGTCTATCTGCATTTGTGTATCAAGAATTGTCTTGACTGTATCAGAAATCATACATTTGGATTATCTGTCTTTGAGACCCTTGACAGTGTCAGAAATCATAGAAATCATAGACTCCCATTGTTGTAAGCTGATGTACAGTAAGATGATGTTTGTTTTGACATGATCTTGTGTTTTGACATCAGGTTGGCATGGGAACAGCGGTGACACTAAGGAACCACACCTGCCAGTTGTACATTTTCACGGTGGAGATATTTATCTGTGCAGATATGTCTGTACACGTTATTAAGTGTTTGAATTAGTCTCACAAATACTCGGAGATATTTATCTGTGCAGATATGTCTGTAGACGTTATAAGTGTTTGAATTAGTCTCACAACTACTCGAACAGCCGTAAAGTCAAGAGATGTAATAAGTATGGACTACTGTTTTGCAACCACTACAGTTGACTGTGCTGTCACAAGGACTCCTGGAAATTTCTCACCTTCTCTTTTCTACTATAATCTGGTGCCATAGCAGTGCAATGTCTGACTTTAGGAAGGATTTTGGAGGCTTCCAGGAGGGTGGCAGTGTAGAGATAAGATGTTGGAGTGTTGGTTTTGCTGGGTTGTCAATCCCTGTGTTTTCCTATAGATGTTGTCTTGCAGATATTGTCTTGCTCATGAGTGGTTCTCTATTTCACGGTAATGCCTTCAATGCCTTGCTGAAGTGTTCACAGAGCAGCCCACAAACAGCATGGCATTTTTTTATTTCCTTTCCCTAGGAAAGGTGAGGGAGACCCTGCGAATAAGGTGTTATGGAAAACATATCCGCAATAGGAGACTGGGAGGAATGCTAGTATGTACCATAGAGACAGTAACACCCAGGAACCAACTTCCCTAAGTGCCAAGCTTTACCAAACAAGTTTGGAGCATTGTGAATCGAAAAAATAACTAGGATTTAAAACCAGGCGACATGTCTCCAGTCTCCATCTTGAAAGCTGTGCACTTTCTTTTGGATGAAACTTTGGGCTACATATTTTAATCATTGAACATATCATATTTTAATCTGCGTGTCCTCGAAGGGAATACATACACGAATACAATGTTCCGCAATGTCTCCAATGGAGTGATATCATCCGATGACCTTTTATGTCATCCATTCCTTTATTCATCCAGGGTATATAGGGCAGCCGCCTCTGTGCTTGCTTCTCTCTTTGTCGCTCGTTGCAGCCGTTCAGTTCGGTGGAGCAGGATCCCCTCCACCGAGTGAAGGTGGGTCTGTGACGTTAGGCCTGCTTTCAAAATGGCACCTGCATCTCTGCCTTCAGTTTGTGGATTCAATGCCTGTAGGTCGCAGTAAGGTGGGGGTTAAGATGTGGGGATGGTATGGTGGAGCGTGGTGGGCAGGATGGCGGCTTCGGACCTGATCTGGTTGTTGGTAAAGAGAAACGGAAACGGCAATGCCTCTATGACAACTTGAACACGTTTAGATATGCAGGTACATTCCAAAGATGTTCGCTTACAAACTAGTGACATCTGGGTTTCCTGTTTTGCTGTTCTCCCTAGTATGGATCTGTATGGCAGGGACTTAGGGTGTCACACTGCTGTCTTTCATGTCTGCAGTCAAATGGTTTGTACCTCTCTGTCTATCAGGATTGTGACTGGAAGTGCTTGTCTGTGGGAATCGTTCTTCTCAAGTCAAAGTGGGGTGGTTTACGTTGGCCTTCCATGGTCGGCGGGTTTCTCCTCTGCCTTTGAAAGACTCGACATGTAGTGTTCAGTAGGTTTGCAACCTGCAAACTGTGTCTCCCAAGTCGAAAGAGCTGGGCAATGCAAACCCTAAACGCGGGTTTGTAAGATGCTGAAGAGATCCGGAGCAACAAATGGTCTCTCAGAATCCTGAATGAGGCACCAAAAACAAAAACAAAAAAAAACAACCGCTTCCAGATAGAGCCCTCCTCCCAACCGTAGGAACACAGTTTTGGTGTGTTCCACCCCCGAGCTCATGCCGGGATTGAACCCAGCGACTCCTCGTTGGGGCAGCAACACGCTGTCCAAGGAGCTACGTCCGTGAGAGCATTATAATAAGTATAACAATTTTATTTATACACATAAATTAAACAATTATCGATTGTTTGTGTTCATTAATTTATGGCAATCTTCTGAGTTTATTTTTCCTCACTAGCTCTGCTGGAACAGCTTGTCCACCTCTTTTTATAAAGTTCAAGGGTGTCCACTCCCATTTTCTTTTTCTTTTAACAACAAAATGGTATATATAAGTCGCCTCAGATTGAGCCATATACTTGTGAGGCAGTGTATGGGGCAGCGGGTCCCGCAACAAAGCATGGCAACGACTGCCCGTAGCACCCTGCCGTTGGTGTATCTGTAGGTGCGTCATTGATGATTCAGCATCAAACATTCTTTTGCAACACGAGTGGGTAGGGGTGGTGTATACCTTCAGAAGAATAGTAAGCAGTTTCTCTTACAGAGTGTAAAGTGGGGTGCATATGGTTGGCAGATAAGGATGCATGGGAGCTACCAAGAAGTTTCTCAACAATTAGGCTGTGAGACAGTTTCCAGAAGATCTTTATCGAAGCTTGAGCTTGACATTATGTCCTTCATGCAGGAACATACCTGCTTTAATCTATTTGTCAATTGAATCTGTAACATCAATAATTATCAGAAAATGTTGTGGAAAGACATGCATGCAAAGGACAGTGAGAGATTGCCCGAGAGACTTTTAGAGCAAGAAAAGTATGCCTTGACATCAGATTGAAATAGAAACATGCTTAATTGAATGATACATATGTCTCCAAAATGTGACAAATCCTTGCAGGCCAGGCATATTGGCCCCCACGGCTTAAGAGGGGCTTCAATCCACGAACTATGGAGAAACTGATAGTCACTGACATGACATCTACAGCACGCCATAAGCCAATACTTTTCTGAAAAGGTCTGGAGCAGGATGAAGTTAATCATGTCCAACAAATGACGAAGGTTGTGTGCTTATGAAACTCCACCTGTCATGCCATAGCTGCACTTTTGCAATTACCTTTGAACATTTCCTTGGTCGATATCTTCAGTTCCAAGATGCACACGACCTTTATCCCATGTTGCAACACACGCTTGTCTTATCGTGGGTGTTTCTGTGCTGGGGTGTTTTTTCGCAGCCCTCACAGGTCCTTCACTCTTTATGCACATCATCAATCCAAGGGATCTGGAGTCTGAAGTCGGAACTGCTCCTACTACAAGCGTGAAATTTGCCCTCACCCTCGCCTCCTATAAAATCTTTTGAAATACAGACCATTTGGCGCCTGATCTGTAGTGACTTCCAGCACTTGACTTTTAGAATCGGACCCCAGGTGCATCTTCTCGACGTCGGAACATAGTTCCAATGAAAATTGTGGATTATGAACTGTAGTTTATCGAATGAAAGATAGGTGCAAGCATCCAAAACATGTGGAGGTTTTGTAATGCAGATTATAACAGTAGGTCCAACATTGAGGTGTGAGATCTGTATCCCCATGTGGCTGTAGAGATAGAAGTCGAACTGTGTTGGGTGGCAATGACCGAGTCCACCAGTGAGTGTTCGCACAATGTTATCAGTATGACCTGACTGAAGAAGGGAAGAGAGTGGAAGAGGCCAAGTGGTCCATAGCAAGACCAAGCATGTGCGTTCTGTGGGCTTATAACCTCAACCCAAAGACTCACAAGCGGTTAGAGCGTTTCGTCTGTGTCATCTGTCTTGATGCCGTTAGCCTATTCGTGTGATTTAAAAGGCCGCATCACCAAAATTAAGGAACACAAAACATCAATAATTGCTTATTTTATGTGTATAAATAAAATGATTGCACTAAGTATACTGTTCGTTCAGGACGTAGCTCCTTGGACAGCGTGCT
Organism: Takakia lepidozioides; assembly: GCA_030704615.1. Taxonomy (NCBI): domain Eukaryota; kingdom Viridiplantae; phylum Streptophyta; class Takakiopsida; order Takakiales; family Takakiaceae; genus Takakia; species Takakia lepidozioides. The sequence goes on from CM060733.1 coordinate 17,053,986, forward strand.
GCTGCCCCAACAAGGAGGAGGGCAGGTGGAGGGAGGAGGGCTCTATCTGGAAGCGATCTTTTTTTTTTCGCACTCGCTCAGGATACTGGGAGACCTTTTTGCGTTTAGGGTTTGCATTGCCCCAGCTCTTTCGACTTGGGAGACATAGTATGCAGGTAAGAGACCTATTGAACCCTAAATGACGAGTCTTCCAGAGGCAGAGGAGAAAACCTTCGACAATGGAAGGCCAACGTACAACTCCCACTTTGACTTGAGAAGAATGATTCCCACAGACAAGCACTTCCAGTCACAACCCTGATAGACAGAGAGGTACAAACCATTTGAATGCAGGCATGAAAGACAGCAGTGTGACACCCTAAGTCCTTGCCATACAACCAGATCCCCCCGTCTTCATCACTGCATGGGCCCGCATCCCTCGTCCAGCACACTTAAGTGGACTATGGAACCCAACAAGGCGATCCATACTAGGGAGAACAACAAAACAGGAAAATCCAGATGTCACTAGTTTCTAAGCGAACATCTTTGGCATGTACCTGCATATCTAAACGTGTTCAAGTTGTCATAGAGGCATTGCCGTTTCCGTTTCTCTTTACCAACAACCAGATCAGGTCCGAAGACGCCTTCCTGCCCACCACGCCCACAGAGAGAACCCACTTCATAGTATAATCAGTGGTTGTAATTATGTACCTGTTCTGTGTATTCTTGGCTGGTGGGTTAATTGGTCCAACAAAGTCTAGTCCCCATTTCTGAAATGGTTCAGTATGCATTGTAGGATGCAAAGCCATCTTCCCAGATCTCTGCAAAGGTCCTAGCCTCTGACATTCATCACAACTCTGACAATACTTGTGTACATCTTTGAACAAAGTAGGCCATCAGTAACCTGCAAGTAGTATCTTCATACTGGTAGTCTCTTTTCCAAAATGACCTCCAGCCACTCCTTTATGAACTTCTTCCAAAACTTTATTTACTTCATGGTGGTACAAGCATCGTTTAAGTACTCCATCAGGTCCTAGCTTATACATTCTACCTCCTACCATAGTATAAGGTAAAGCCTTGATATCGATTCTCTTCCTCTGCTCCTTACCATAACTAGGTGGGCACTGACCATGAGTAAGGTAGTATCTGATTGGCCACTGCCAATCTAACTGCACTTCCTTGCACCTCCATTGCAAATAAACTCGCATCAGGTAATTGGTCGTCTACTCCTGTGGCGGCCTCTCCTGTTGTTAGGCGTGACAAATGATCTGCCACAAGATGCAAACGGCCAGGCTTGTAAACAACTTCGAACTCAAACTCGTGCAAGATTATTAACCACCTCGCTATCCTTCCACTTATCAAAGGTTTGTTCACCAGATATATCAGAGCCTGGTGATCCACATAAAACATAAACTTTCTTTCCAATAGGTAATGCCTGAATTTCTTGACTGCATAAATCATTGCCAGTGCTTCTCTTTCAGTTGTGTTATAGTTCCTTTCAGCACTGTTCATCAACCTGCTAGCATAGTACACAGATGAATCTATATTTCCTGTAACATTCTGGGCTAACACTGCTCCCAATGCTTCTTCTGAGGCATCACAGTGAACATGAAATACTACATGCCAGTGAGGGTTAATCAGCACAGGTGTAGTTGTTACTGACAATGTAAGTTCCTCAAAAGCCTGTTGACATTCAGCTGTCCATGCAAACACTGCATCTTTCTTCAAAAGCTTGCTCAATGGTGCTGCTATCTGTGCATACCTTTTGACAAATCTTCTGTAATAACTGGTTTGCCCAAGGAATCTCCTTAGACTCTTAACATTTACTGGTGGTGGAGAGGCTTTAATGGCCTCTGTTTTCCTGGGATCCACAAGAAGTCCCCTCTTACACACAATGTGTCCTAGAAGCACCCCTGAGTTCACACAGAAAGTACACTTCTCTGGATTCAGGCCCAGACCTCGCATCCTGCATCTGGCCAGACATAACTCTAATTTATGCAAGTGCTCATTCTTAGAGCTGTACACACTGAAATCATCCAAGAACACCTGCATGAAATCATCCAGATACTCATGAAAAGATTCACTTATCACCTCTGAAAGGTTGTTGGTGCATTACAAAGTCCAAAGGGCATGATTTTGTATGCATAAGCACCCCAGTCTGTGATGAAAGCTGTCTTTCCCTGGTCTTCTTCTGCCACTTGCACTTGATTATAACCACTGAAGCCATCCATGAATGAGTACATCTCATGGCGTGCCACAGTGTCCAATACTGCTTCTGTGAATGGTAAAGAGAAATGATCTTTCTTCGTACAAGCATTCAGCTTCTTGTAGTTCACACAAACTCTTAATTTCCCATTCTTTTTAGGAACTATCACAATGGGTGACAACCAAGTCGTATATTCTATCGGGTATCACTATTTCTTCTTGGCTGGGGCTGCACTTGATGCACCCTTACTTGCCTAGGTTCTCTAGCTGCTGTCCTTCTGTTGTAGTAACAATTCTCAGTAGAATGGTTATCCATTTTACAGATAGTACAGTGTTTCTCCTTCATGTGGCATTCAGTGGTGGTATGGCCTTCATTCTGACACTTTGCACTCCAAACACCCTTCCTCCAATATGTTGCAGCCTCTGTGGCATACTTCTTCAAGATTTCTTCTAATCTTTTCTCATAGTTATCCCTCTTCAACTTCTCATTTCTCTTACTTTTCCTTTTCAGTTCTTGCTCTTCTTCTTCATCTGACTCTTCCTCAGAGTCCTCATCATCCCTTTTCTCTCTCATGAGCATTCCCAATTGCTCAATTCTGTTTGCTGTTTCAAATGCCTCATCCACCGTATTATGGGGTAACATATCCACTTTCTTTTGCAACTCTGGTCTTAGTCCATTCACAAACCACGTCTTCTGTAAACCTGGTGCTGGTACAGCAGCCAGCTTTTTCATCATCAATTCCATCTTTTCCATATACTCCTCAACAGTTTCATGCTTCTTTTGCTTTAACTGCTATAAACTTCCATATACTTCATCCTCAGTTTTACTTGTCCTGAACCTATTTCGGAATGTTGTATTTAAGCCATTCCAGGTTAGGAAATGATTATCAGGGAATCTTGCATACCATTCACTTGTCTTCTTGATAAGGGAACAAGGAAACAGTCTCATCTTGGCATCATCGCCATTCTCATTGTTCACTATACACATGTGCTCAAATTGGCTAATGTGTAATTCGGGATCCTTTTTTCCTGAATATATTGGAAAATGTGGTTTTGCCCGTGTTGGTTGTAACGTCATCTGTGGCCCTACCTTCTGCCCACTGACAGGTGCCGGCACCCTTGCTGGTGCTGATTCTTGAGGACCTGTTGTAGTTGTGGTGGATCTTCCACCAAGTGGTGGCCCTTGAGCACTCCCTGCTACTGGCCCCACGATATTCACAGTATTCCCAACTCCAGTTGCACTATTTCTCACATTCCCTGTCCCTCCAGAGCCAGATCCAGGCAGCCCGCCTGATCCCCCTGAGCCGACACCTTCGTTGGCCTGTGATCCAAGTGCTCCACTTGATCCAGGTCCAACGGGTTGGGATGTCCTGGTTGTAGTCTCAACCTCAGTTGTTGGGTCTACTTCTTCATACTCTTCCTCTTCCAATTTCTTCTCTCTGTTTTCATCCTCCAAGTTCTGCCCTTGGTTTCTTCTTCACTCATGTAACTCAACTGCAATGGTGTTGGAGAGTCTGAACTCTCCGTTGGCTCGGCCACATCCTCTCCTCCTTCTTCACCTTCCACTTCAACTGGAGTTCCTGCTTTTGGTGTTCCATGCCAACTCTTATCAAAGATTTCTGTCAAATCTTTTATTCAGGGATGTACCTCAGATCTTTCACCTCGTGATTGATCTTCTTCCCGTACCAATTCCCTTAATCTTTCTTGCAAAGAAAAAGAAGGAGTGGCATCCAACTCTAGTTCTTCCGGTATGGGTGATGTACTCTCTGATCTTAATGGTGTGAGAGGTCCAGATGATTCCCCTATGTCTATTCCTCTCTCCCAAAGATATGGATAATTAGTTTTCAGATAGTTTTCTCTTTTTGCTGAATATCTCTGGAGTCTAGCTTCTCTTTCATCACTCATGTCCCATGTCTTTCATTTCTTTTAATGTGGCAATAACCAAAACTCTATTCTGTAATATCTCTCGTATATGCCTGGGTTTCTCTCAAGCTTCAATGTTCCTCTGGATATACTAGAAGTCTCCGTTACCATATACCCATATGGTAAACAAGTCTGAAAAGCTGTTCTTGGTGTGAGTTTGATCCACAAGATATCCTTTGGAATCCAGTTATTTACCAGTACAAGTTCCTCGTGCATATGAGTATAAACATTCACCTTTCTTTCCTCCCAGCCTTCAAACTCTACTCGTTTAATGGATAGCAATGCTATCACATAAACCAGTGTTGGTAACCAACGTGCTCTTCATCTACAGGCCACCTGATAAATCTTTATCACTCCTTTCTCCAGACCCCATTCAGGGTCAGCATCATGCACTCTTTTAAGAATGTTTTCTTTACAACCATCTGGCAATTCCAAGAACCTCTGAAAGAATCGTTTGGACAATCTTTCCTTCTCAGTTTCACAGGGAATTTGATTCACATCAAATTCTTTAATTCTCCATCCACCATGATCCCACCAGATGCCTGTCACATCTGGTTGTTCATGACCCAGTTCCCCAGTATGGTCGCCAAATGTCGAGCGGCTTTTACTCACCCATCCCTTCGCTATCCGAGGTGGGAACTCCAAGATAGAAGAGTTGGAAATCTCTAAGCACTCAGCCCGCTCAAAACAATCAGTCATGACCTACAGCTAGTGTATCATGGGGGTGTTTCCTATTTGTACTCCTTCCCACATTCATGTTAGCGAGTTACCTTACTGTCTGCAATTAAGTATCAGATTGCTTCAGAAATCTATCAGGTTCCATCCATTCATTCCACAGCTTCACTCAGGTCTCTTCGATTCTTGATGGGAGGCGCTTGTGTGTAACGGTGGTCGGTGTAACCTTGGTAGTGTAACCCTCCAATCGGTGTAACCCTCTGTACTCCTGGAGGCGCTTGTGTGTAACGCTGGTCGGTGCAACCCTGGTAGTGTAACCCTCCAATCGGTGTAACCCTCTGTACTCCTGGTTTTTCATGTAACTCTCGTTAGTCCATTTTATACTTAACCAAATTTGGACCTAGTCAAATTTCGAGACCAAGTGTGAGTTACATCAAGAGGAGTTACACTCCATTCTGTGTAACCCCGAGTGGAATTACACACCTCGTCATGTAACCCAGTGTAATCCCAACTTGAGTTTACACTCCTTCAGTTCCATGTCACTCTCAAGAGAGGGTGGGGAAGATTTGACATGCCGGAAACCGGCCTACCATCGTGTCAGAGGTTGCACATGTGCATTAAGTTAGGCGACATGTCTCTAGTCTCCATCTTCCCCACCGGGTGCACTTTCTTTTGGATGAAACTTTGGGCTACATATTTTAATCATTGAACATATCATATTTTAATCTGCGTGTCCTCGAAGGGAATACACATCTGAAACCGGGTCAACCCTGTTAACCCCCAAGAAAAAATAAAAAAAATAAAAAAATAATGGGGTTAATTTTTCCCCCTCTCCTCAAGGGCCTGATTTGTAAGAAAATAAATGCATGGAATTCATGCAAGCCCTGCCGTATAGTAATTATGAATAGGTAGTAAAAATCCATAATTAGTCTAAATATCAAGGTAACAGGATTTGAGCCCTGAATCACCCAGGTGGCACGCACGGTAATATCCAATGGACTTTCATTTATGGCATGCACAAGAAGTTGAACGGATGTCATTCATTAAAAGACAAAATATTCTCTTGACAACTATCTCGATCGAATTGGAAGTCTAATCGAAGTATCGGTGCTAAAGCAGCTGAAACCCATTGCGTAGTTCTGCCTTAGGAAGGCAGGGCCAACAAAAAAAAAAAAACAAAAAAACAAACACGAATACAATGTTCCGCAATGTCTCCAATGGAGTGATATCATCCGATGACCTTTTATGTCATCCATTCCTTTATTCATCCAGTGTATATAGGGCAGCCGCCTCTGTGCTTGCTTCTCTCTTTGTCGCTCGTTGCAGCCGTTCAGTTCGATGGAGCGGAGCAACAAATGGTCTCTCAGAATCCTGAATGAGGCACCAAAAACAAAAACAAAAAAAAACAACCGCTTCTGTTGGTCTGAGTTTTTGGGGGAGATGGTGCTCCAAATTGATGCTAGAGGTGTCCTCTTTCTACCCTTGGGCGATCATGCCCTAAGTGGTATCTCAAAGCCAAGGTTTTGAGGATAGCTGCAAATGATTACATTCTCTCTTTGGCCACAAACCTAGAGCCTGTAAACCCTTTCTCTGCCTGTCTCTGCTTCTCCAAGACCAACTTCTCAGGTGCTTGGATGATGGATGAAGGAGATGGCTTGTAATTTTTCTGGTTCCATAACGAATCACTACAACTCATTAGGCTTTTGCAGGACCAAATTGTGGCTCCATGTGAAGAGCATCCATTAGGTAAGGCAGCTTCACCTTTCAGCTATGGCGTGTTCTCAGCTCTGGTGGGTTTCCTCTAGGGTTAGCACATTTCTGTCGGACACATTCTATTCATTTTGATAGCACCCATCTTTCTCTCTTACAATTTTCCTGCATAGGTTACAAGCCCTTCCTCCCAAGGGGCTTGTGGCCAGGTCCCTTGCAACATCTATTAGACTCAAAAATGCAGGTTTTTTGAACGCCATGGACTCTCTATTGCTTCACTATTGCCAGTGAACCCAGAAGAGGTGGACATCACATCCAAGCATGACCGCAACCAACTCATTAGAAAGGAGCTCATGGAGCTACATGTCAGGAGAACTTGGAAGTTACCCAACCTCACGACAAAGCTCCATTTCTATCGAGAAACATTCTTGGTTCTCCGAGATGATAGAATCTTGCGGCCCAATTACCTTTTCTGGTGGCTGATGCTCATATTCAGTACTATAACCTCACAGAAGGTCAAGTACTGATATAATGACATGAATTATCTGGAAGCTCAGGGGGCAGGCACATGAATGGGTAAATCTTCACAAAGGGGAATTTGGTTTCGCCAAAGCATTCTAGCACATTCAATTGTTTGCAGCAATCATGAGTTATTTGTGTATTTTAGTTAGGAATCGAGAGAGGCATAACGAATGAGATGATTGTTGATGAGGTGCAGGAAGGATGTACTGTTGGCCCGGGACGAGCGGGAGTGGGGGAGTGGGCCAGCATCGTTGCAAAGCAGGCACTTGAACGCAAGGGGCCCATTTCGGGTGTGATGACAAAGAAAAGAAAACCTCTTGACTTGGAGGAGTTGAAGGTGAGTCCGTGTCTGTCTTGTATGCAACGGCTGTATGTCATGTTACTTGGAAACTCAGCAATGAGGTTCTTTTTTCATAGTGTGCCCAGTTTGAGAAATTTTCACAACTCCCACTGTCAGGAGCTCATGGTAATTTGCATGGGGGTGCCAGTAGCGTATCCCTTTTATGCACATTAAGCAGTACAGTTCAATGGTCTGTCAGTTTCCAACAGTTATGACTCAATTTGAAATGCTCCTCACAGAAGGTGCAGATTGACGACTTTGAGTACAAGTCTATCCCCAAGCCTAAGGAACTGGAGGAATGGTTGTGGGCCCTTGAGATACAACGGAAGCACAGGATTTTCAGAAATGTCGGGAGGTAAACGTTTTTGAGGCTGCAAGTTTAATATATTTTGATACTTTCCCTAGATGGTTCGAGTACATCATAATGTTGCAGTGGGGGGCTACAGTCCTGCTCTTGCATCTTCTCCCTGCCCAACATGTGAAGCAGTTGGTGGTCTTTGGATACAAGGTCAAGCAGCTGGCCAGGGAGAAGGCGATTGAATAGAAGAAGTGGCCCCCGGTTTCGACTTCAGCTTTTCGTACGCACCATAAACTCCACTCTAGGAGACTTTCAAATCCACAACAGCAAACTTGGGTGTTAGGGTTTTACCAGTAGAGAAAAAGATGAAGGGCAGCTAAACAGAAGGTAGCAATAGCAACATCAGGAGCATGCTTTTGTCGGATCTACATCCACAATGTAGTGATTTATTTTCTTGTAGTGTACATTTTTTTAGTGTCACCCACCCATTCAAACCTGGGCATAGAAAAGAGAACACTAAAATGTTGTGCTAGCATTTGCTGCTTCACTATTGCAATGTATCTCATTTTAACTATGGAAGCCTAAAGCCTCCTCCTCTGTAAGTAACTCGCACAATGCACTATTTTTTGCTCTGACATCAACAAAGTACCATCTTGTCCCATGACCTGCACAAGATCCAACTTAGGTTGTTTTGGTCTATTATTAGGTGATACAGAGCTCTTTAGACAGCCTCAAAAAATTTAGACATCTGCAAGACATTGTAACCTCTCATCTTAAAAAAAGTCTAATAGGTACATTCTCTTTTCTCTCTCTCAGAAATGCTAGGGCAGCTTACCTTCACAAGGTGCACCACTTTTGGCCAGATTTCAAGTGCCTTATTTTTCTCATGCATTCTCCTAAGCTCTTTGTGCTTTCCATGGACATTATAAAGTTCAATTCATTCTTTCTTTCTCTCATAATCATCAATGGTATCCTGTATGGCACGATGGCCTCCATGTCTGTCTTAGCTAACCCATGCAAAATTATCATATAATTAGGAATGGTTGTCACCCCCACTATCAATGATCTTCTTCAAATGGACAAAGGATTGTCGGCCCATAAAGTGCTCTGTGCATTGTGCATTCTATTCGTATGTGCTCACAAAGAATAGGTACCTGCAATGCAGCCAGACGCTCCTCTTCTGAGGATGGCTGATGGTGCACAGCTGATTGATCATCTAACCTTTTACAGACAGTCTGCAGATTGTGGACAGTTAGTTAGTCCAACAGAGGGATAAAAGCCTCATCTGTGTAAGTGCATCCAATGATCTGCAACCAACTGAAAAACAAGGTGCCTGCAAATCAACGTACAGGAGCCATCCATCGGCAAGTATTGCAGTCGATGCAAGTATGGTCTGTCCCATCCACAACCACACATCCACACAAACGTCCACGTTATGCAGCTGTTTACTGTCTTAAACCAACCTGCAGCAGCTGTTCAGCATCTGTCCCTCCAGAACATGGAATGACAGTGGAGAGAGGTAAGAAACAACGGTTTGGCTTTATGGCCAGTTTTGGCCGAAATTGGACCATCACTGACAATTTTGTCAATCATGAAACCTACAATTCAGCCATTAGAAACTAATTTGCGCTCTGTATATGTCCAACCAGCTTCAGCCTACCTGCCTAAAACGAGACCAGAATTGCAGACAAGTCACATTCAAGGAACTGAGAAATGCTGGCATCCACACACTACCCAGCCCAGAACCAAGCGAATCTGTGTCGACTTGTGGGCTTCTAGGATCTGGAGAATGTTTGTAAAGCTGTCCACTCATACCACAAGCTTCACAATAGCTGAATTTCTGAGTTGCCCTCTGACAAAGTCTCTTTCAAACTTTCCATGGGTCTACTCCGAGTTAGCCAACGTTGAAATACAAAGGCAGGTAAAACAACAACCTACCCACGTAAAAATCGCCATCTACATTCTGCGGCCTTGGTGACCGAGGTGCAGTCTTTGAAGTGATGGCCCTTACAGACAGCCCTCGCACCCTTATCTCCTCCTGCTGCTGCTGCCCCTGTTTCCTACCAGGGAGTTGCCGTCCCAGCCCTACGAGCTGTGCTGCCCTGCTGTGTACCGCTAAAGAACGCTCCATGCTGCAGGTCCTCAGCACTAGCGTCTCTCACAATGTCCCGACTGACTGCGAAAGAGAGATGACTTGTCAATATTGCAATTGCCTGGACACAGCCATACTCCTTGTATAACATGTGCAACACACATGCATCCAAATGCAACTGACGCAATTCAACACGGCTACATCTTCCCTACCACAACCTTACGTGAAAAATGGCTAGAGCTGACCCCACAAACATCCTGCCACACTGCTGGCTTTTGGTAATCAGTAAATGCTGCCCACCATCATCGGTAATTCATACATAGCGTCCGAAGCAAATACTTAGCAGAACTGGAGCAATCCAAGGTCTCGTCGCAGGCGGGGTCGCGCACTGGCGATGGTGATCCGGAGGCGGAGTTGATGGATGATGCGCAAAAGAGCGTGCTGGTGCAAGCGGAAGTGCAGCGCATGAGGCGTCTCCCGGCCTCCAGTGCGTATGCCACTCATAGGCTGAAAAGTGCTTGACAAAATGCTCCAGCTCTTGTCGAAGGTGTTCATCTCTCCCTTTTTTGAGCACCTGTCCTTCTTCGGTCGATCAATTCGTTGCAGCAGCACCGCATTTATCCCTGTGCTTTCCTGTTTCTAACTTGTTATTCATGTTCCAAAACTTGTGTATCTGTCGTGTTTTCTATGTTGTGTTACGTTCGGTCTTCGCGTGTCCTTAGCCGTGCCTTTCTTTATAGTGGAAGACTTCCGTAGCCTTTGTACTAGTTCATACTTAAGCCATGAGGCTTTCCTCGGTGGAAGGAAATGCAGCGGTTGAGCAATTCATGTCTCCCGTCTGGATGGACAGGTCAAGTACGAGCAGGTGAAGTATGAGGTAAAGAACTGCCTGAAGAGACTGTTTCAGTAAAGCTAGTACAAAGACTGTTTGATGCTTCGATTGTCTAGATTATTTGTCTTCCTATGGTTGGGAACTGTAACATGACAAGGAGGTTCGTTCAGTCGAAATTTTTTGTGTGGCAGTAGTAAGCCTGATTCCCCAATCAAATCTCGAGATTCAATGGCCGTTGGCTGTTCATACTTGTTTTGTGGATGTCATGTGTGGTTGACTGGCTGGACAAAGATGTTTCTGAGGAAGGGAACTGAAGGATCTGAAAGAAGGTTTGGTGGTATTTGTGAGTTAATAATGACTAAAGTTTTGATAGATCGAACACTTTCAGAGGCTGACGAGTTGGAGGTTCTTTCTGCCAAATTGTCTTTCTGAATTCTAAGGTAATCTGCATGTTGTTTGAGTTCTGCAGCCTCCCTAATCTCTCTTTCAAGGTGTCTTTCCTTCTTTCCTTGGCCTTGGTTTACTGTGACCCATGAGCCTTGTTCTCTCCATTTCTGCTCTAGGCACAACATCTATGCAAGGAAGGGTACAGTAAGCAAAAGAGTAACAAGTACACTTGTTCTTAATGAGAATGCTATCATAGTCTTCTGATCACATACATGGGTGTGGTTTGCAGGCTTGCGAGTCTCTAGGTTGAGGTTCTAAGCCTGCTGATGATGAACCATCACAGAACGCACACCACATTGCCCCAGTTGAGATCTCTCTTTCTTGCTCTTGCTATGGACCATTTGGCCTCTTTCACTCTCTTCCCTTCTCATTTCAGAAAATACTGATAACATTGTGCGAACACTCAGCGACAGTGGTGGACACGGTCAATGTCACCCAACACAGTTCGACTTCTATAGCTGCAGCCACATGGGGATACAGATCTCACACCTCCATGTTGGACCTACTGTTGTAATCTGCATTACAAAACCTCCACATGTTTTGGATGCTTGCACCTGTCTTTCATTCGTATAAACTACAGTTCTAGCATAGTAACATCAGACATGTAGTTTTGCCATATCTGAAAATGAAGACATTCATAATATAGTGATTTGCTTTGTTATACTCTTCATAGCAAAATCTCGTACCCTTAACATCCAGACCTTAAGGCAAAGAAAAGAGAACAGCCTGAAATTTAGTGCACCATGTTCTGCTTCAACAATGGCCAAGTACGGCCTCCCCTAGTGATCTGCACAACATCCAACTTGGTTGTTTGTTGTAATTTGAGACACAGTAGGGGATACAAAGCTCTTAAGATGGCCTCAAACGGATCAGGTATGCTCTAACATGAAATGGTTTCCTCTTGCAAGTCTGGAAAATATTACCTCTGTTTAAGAATAAAGCTTTGTTTCCTCCGGCAAGTCTGGAAAACGATCTAACATCATACATCCCTGAAGATCAACTGTTTGTAGACTTGTTAGCTGCCCAAACGAGCGTGGCAAACTCTGCAGATTCACACAGTTGCTGAGGTCCAATGTGGTCAGCCCTGTAAGCTGCCCAATGGATTCAGGTAGTCTTTCCAAGTTCACACAATTGCTCAACACCACCGTCTTCAGCTTCTTAACCTTCCCTATGTCTTCGGGCAGTTCTCGCAAGTTCTTACAACCATCTAAATATAACTCTTGCATCGCCTCGTTCAAAAATGGACCAATGTCAAACACACCTGTGCAGCCACTCAACCAGAGCACCTCTAGCTTATCCAAAGCTTGGAAAGCAGCCAAAACATAGCTGCTCACGTACACATTGCAAAACCCCAAATCGAGCCACTTGAGCTTTGGCAGGGTATGAATCATCAATCGGATGGTCCGACACTCGTCTGACAAACGACTGCAGTGTGACAAATTGATCTTCTCAAGATATTCCAGTCCCACAATGTGGACGGAATACAGATTATAACAATGTGAAGCATCCAAAATGCGTAGACGTTCCAACTTGTGAATGTTGGGTAGCTTCGTCGGCAGCCGCGCAGTATCAGAACCCGAAGACCTGCTAGCGGCCACACCAACTCCTGAAAATACTTTCATATTCATCAAAATGATGTATAACAGATGCATAATTGAATTGAATTGGACATGCATAATTGAAAACACTTGTGCTTTCGTAGCTCTCAGAGGTTATTTTTTCCTCGCTCTTTCAATGCCTGGTGCTTAAAATATATATATATATATATACCCTATCTATTCCATTTTTATTGTTAAATGAAATTGGCAAGTAAACCCATTCAAATGCAACCAGTAAATGATATGCAAGTATGTTGGCTACATGATTTCTCTTGCTTGTCTATTTAATCCAACCGAAACTTCAATTATTGCGACGTGAACTGTAACAGTTCATAAATTAAGAAAGAAAAGACTCCAAACAAAAATCAGTATTAAAAAAAAAACTTTGATATGTCTAAGTAAAGGCTAGTAAATAATGTATAGAGAATGACTGTGGTGGATAAGCACATAATTCGTACCTTCCAAAACTGGTTCAGATCTTCTCAGTAACTGTTGGATGGTGGTAAAGTCTAGCCTGTCCAATTCTCTCCAAAGCTGTTTGATGCTGCTGTTGGTCAAATCTAGGATGGCCAATTCTCGCAGTCGCAACAACCTTTTAGGTGTACACTCTTCCCCATCTCATGCCACTGTAGCCATCGTAGTTGTTGTGGGTAAGCATCACAGTGGCCTTTGCAATGGTCAAGAAAAAGCAAACGCAACTTCTTCATTGGAATGAAATTGAAGGTGGGCATAGGTAGTTTGCTGCCGCAAATAGATAGACCTTGTACATTGAGTGTAATCTGCACAAATACAATAGCAAATGTCAGAATAGTTTCTTGCACATTCACAACATCCCCTCACAATGCACTTTGAAAGAAATTTGATGTACTAAGATCGGCCAAACCTAACAACCACAACAATTGGCTAAGTAGATGTGTAACTAACCTAATACTTGAGAGAGAGAGAGCCGACAATCGGCATAACTAAGAGCCACTTCACCTTTCAGCTGCCTACTATTGTCGGTGGGCTCCAACATATTTCACGCTCTTCTTCATTATACTATATATATATATACATATGTATGTATACCCTCCCCATCTCACCAACAACACCCAAATGAATCATCATCTCGAAATCCTTGCACCCCTCTCTTTAAAAAAAAATCCACCTAGCAACAGTTTGCCTGACAGATGACAAAGTCATCGGCTCAACCATTAGCCTAACTTTTCTTGTTAAATTAACGTGAATTAAGCAGTAATCAGCCCAAGCAGTACAGCCTAACGTGTTAAACATTACAGGCTATCTGAACGGAACAAGCCATGCAGAGGATTACCTTCTCCTCTAGCAAGGCCTCCTTTGACATAAGCACATATAACTGCAACTGCCTTGGTACCATCTATGCAATCTTCCTTGACAAGGCGTTTCCTCTTTTTATGGCCTCCTCTGATTTTGGCATCCACAACCGCAACTGATCCTCTGATTCCATATTTGCAATCTTCCTTCCCATATCGCGCACCACATCATGCATATTGAAGCCATTTTTATCACCAAACTCTTGTCCACAAGGCGCAATAAACTACGGAGTGGCCATTCTGTGGAATCTACCCAAGCTTCTTTGGAAACATCCCGATCTTGTCCAAGGAGGAAACAAGTAATGTCGAGAAATATCCGTTTGTCATCATTGGACAAAGCATCGAAACTAATAGACAACTGCTTAAAAATCTTTTCATCTGGACTCAGAACCACACTGGTTTTTAGCTTTTCAAGGACATCATCCCACATGCCAAGGTCAAAGTCCCACTTTAGAAGTGAGCCAATAACTTTCAAGGTCAATGGATGTCCACCACAAGCTGCCACAACATCGTCTACACGTGCTTGCAACCCATCTGCTTCTTTAGGGACTGATTCACCAAAAGCATGGAGTTTGAAAAGATCTTCCGCTTGACCAGAGTCAAGTATGTTTACTTCGTAGCATTCATCAACCCCTGATTGTTTGAACACCCCTCTGTCACGAGAGGTCACAATCATACAACTACCACTTCCTCCAAGCTCGCTTCCCAAGTCACGTACCTGATCCCAATTATCTACATCATCCAAGACGATCAACACCTTTTTTTTGCACAATAGTTGTTGCAAAAGATCTTTGCCTCGATGGGAATTGTACACTTTGCTCTTTTTATCATTGCAAAGGTCCTCCAAGAGTTGTTGTTGCAGAGAAAATAGACCAGTGTCAGGTAGTTTTGCTATGTGATCCCTTACATCATACAAGAAACTTGTGGCTTCATACCTTGAGCGGATGCAATAGTAGATTTCTTTTGCAAGCGTGGTCTTTCCAATGCCCCCCATTCCCCATATGCCCACAGAGCAATTCTGCTCAATAAGTTGTATAACAGTATTGACACGTTTCTCAAGCCCAACAAGGACTTCGAAACATTTATAACACCAACCTGAGAACAAATTTACAAACCAATCAGTGTGGTAACTAGAAAGTTACTAAACAATCAATCAGAGAATAGGTTGAATGAATTGTCAAGCATTGCATAAATCACGATTTACACATCCGTTTTAAACCAAACAAAATATTCTCAGCTTTATGTCCACACAATGTGTCAAATTTGAACATGAGAGGCCTACCTCAGGTTCACGATGCAGTTGTGTTTCAAGAGCATCAACAATTTATCGGAGATAACATGGTGCTTGTCGGGTGGCTGACAAACATCCATATGATTGGAATCCTCCAATGTGATGTAGTTTCGTCCAGCAAGTCTTACGGCAGAGGAGTACGGCACAACCCAACCCTATAGACAATTGTAGTACACTTATAGCACCTTAAACCTCCTCGGTGCACAATCGTGCGATATCGAAAATACACCAACACAACTACATGACTACTTAGAACTTGTCCTAGAAGACACATATTCCATGCAGTGTTATCTATAAGCACACATCATTTATGGCCCTACATAGATTACAACAACATTCCAATGTTTATAGATTGAAGGTGCTCACAACTCACAACCTTTGATATAGGTTGGCAGGACCACTTGACCTTGTATCACTAAACCAACACGTGTAAACTTGTTGAAATGTAGCTGTTATACAACTGCTCTCCTCTTCAAACCTCTTCTAAGCGGTCAAACACCCTATCGAACTTCCCTTGGTTTGCCCCAACAACCCATACCACATTGCATAGGTAAAATTTGTTAACTTACCAACGTCTTTGTCGGTTTGCCCTCTGCAAAAGCATAGATGTCGATTTGGCGAGGTCCAACAATATCCTCAAAATCTGTTGATAGACACTCCATCTGTTCTTCAAATGGTCTCAAGGTCTTCATTATCCCTCCAAAAGGTGTGGGTCCAAACAAACCCCTGCATTTCTTAGCATAACCTATAGTGTCCACCCCAGAATGTGGGACTGCATAAAATGCAATTCCCCGAAGATTCTGTAGAAAAGCTTTTGTATTGGCAAAAGCTCGCCCATCCAGGTCGTTTCTGATATGATGTTGCATTGCCGTCCTTGCAACCTCAACCACTAACCTCTTGATGACGAGTCCTCCGAAGCTATGGCCTACCAGCACAATGGGTTTATGCCATCGAAGATTTGAACTACACAACAATACCGTGTCACAACAAAGAATGTCTTAAAAAACTACCACACATTCGCACCATCCTCCTGTCAAGAGATCATGAGCATACATTGTGGGAGGGGTATGGAAATTTCTTGTAATCTATGTTCAATCTCACCTATAATTTGCAGTGTACTGCAAAGTCAATGACACTTCCACTAATATACATAAGAATCCTCAACTTCCAGACTAAATAATTGAACCCAACAGATATTGCAATTGATAAGGGAGAGCATTACCAGTACACCTCTAGAGCAATACCACTAGAACCAAGGCTTTGAAACAGGAAATCTGAAGCACGAGATGATTCACAAATATAGTGTGTTGTGTACAGCTGAGACTTCAAAGTAGGACTTTGACATATGAAACTCATGGACATCCGTTCCCTCACATACACTCGCATGGATAGCCGTAGCTGCTGGACAACCCATACTCGTATCTCTAGACAATTGAAGATATAATAAGACCGAAATTTCTCGGTGGGGGTGGCATACCGGAGGGGTTTCGTTCCTTCTGCTGCTCTCGGCCGTTGTTCCACCCCCACCCTCCACCCTCTCGTTCATATGCTCCATTCAGTCACAGCAGATGTGCGCGCTAAATGTCGTCCTATGCATCGCACCACATTCACACTGCCCGTACTTGAGCTAGCCACTGTAGTCACGGAATGTCCTTTTAGCTACATCACTCATTCCAGTTCGAGCTCGCCCTTCTCTTGAAGACTTGTATCACCGACAGTGTAGTGCGCAAATGCACAAAAGTGGTATGAGCTACACCATCACTAAATGTAGTGCCAGAAACACACGAACGATCTGCTGCTCAAAGCAAAGGGGCATACACGAGAATGCGCCAGCGGCAGCAGAGAGACGACCGGTGTCGCTATCAGAGAGCTACAATAGAGTCAAAGATGACGTGCGTGGTGAAATATGGCAAACTCTCTTGGCAAGTGAAGGGCCAAACCCTTTGAAGCGTTGGGTGGCATCTATAATATGACCCCATGTCCGATTACGTAACACTAGGCCCAACTTAAATGACATCTTTAAACCCAAAAAATTCACACTGTTTCATATATACTAGGGTAGCCTGTGCCGTTGGCCCAAGTGTCCAGTGTCATCTAGCAATCCCCTATATATCCCAATGCGTCTCCTATGGTGGAGGCCAAGTGCGACCTCCAGTTCAGCCTGTGCCATTGGCCCAAATGTCCAATGTCATCTAAGTTTTTTTTTCCACAGAGCCTACAACCAGATTAGAACCAGAGACGTTTTCCTTGATATCTCTCCCCTCGAGGCTCCAACCATTGTCCCAAGGAATGCCCACTTTGCCATTTTTGCTATTTTTTGCGAATTTCCAGCGACCAAAAGGACTTGAAATTCCAAATATGTCACATGAAAGGCCAATCATTGCTCCAGGAAAGCCCACTTTGCTATTTTTCTCAAATTTTCAACGACCCAAAGCACTTGGAACTCCATATCTCCCACACCGCTGGTCCCAAAATCATGAGACCAAGCCCGTACACCCCTTCTCACCAAGGGCTTTCCAACGGCACCAAGCACCCGCGTTGGGCCCGCGGTCTGGGAGATCTCAATGACGTTACAAAACAAAACAAAACAAACAAAACAAAACAAGCGTCTGGATTCATATATTGATATTATAAAAAGAAAACCTGGGAGCCACAGCCCTTGATGAGGGGGAAAAATTAACCCCCTTTCATTTATGGGCCATGGAGACCTACAGGATGGTCAACGCCCAGCCCACACACAGGGCAGGGCAACGGGTTTGAACCCCAAACCACACGATGTGCACTTACCAGATGACTCAACACCCCCACGAAAATAGGTTCGGAGAAGCTTCAGACATCTGGAGAACTCATTTTTTGTTTTGTCGGGCACTCCGGTCAGATTCCAGAAAATTTGACGATGATGACGTGGCTACAATGGCGCGGCGATGATGACGTGGTACTATGGCACCCTATTCCTGCTCTACGCTAAACCTTCGGTCGTCGCTAAATTTTTCTAAGAAAATAGTTGGCCTCAGCTAGAGCCATATACTTGTGAGGCAGTGTATGGGGCAGCGGGTCCCGCAGCAAAGGCCAACCCTTCAAGTGTCTGGGATGTTACTATCCCCTCCTGTGGTAGCAGCGGGCGTGGTGTGCTTGGTGGGACGCGGAGAACCCATAGGAGCCAGCTTACGGACTTTGTACAGGTTGCTCTAACTTGAGAAGAAGGATTCTCTCGGCGAATGATGGCAACCTTCACTAGAATGGCAGGGCAGCAACCCACCTAAAGAAATTCGAAACCAGGTTGGTCACATCACCCAGTAAAGCTTACCAAATGCTGCATCCCCTGGAACTAATTAGGATATGAGGTGGAATCATAATCCTTTGCGAGAACTGTGCACGCTGAACCCTAGACCCCAACACTTGACTCTAGATGCTGCAAACACAAATTACACTGACAATCAGCCGGGGAGTGAATTGCACTGGTCACACAATTACCAAGTGCCAGCGTATTTCTGTGTCGGTTCTTGCTCTGATAGGGAAATCTGGGATACGTGCATGTTCATCGGCTTCCATGAAAAAGCTCAATTGGACTCACACAGAGCAGAGATAACTATAACTCTTTAATAAACGTGGTCCCTGCCAGGACAATTGAGGTGATGTACGAGAAAGGTGCTCAATCCTCAACCATGCCAACTTGTGTTACTCACAAAGAGGGGTACCCATTTGGATCCTGATCGTTGTAAGACAGGAAGTTACAATCCAGGTCTGCTCGTGTGAGAAGGACATTGGTAGAGTTGTCTGGGCTTCGGTCTTTCGAAGTTGATGTGGAAAAACTTGTTTGTTGGCAACATTCTGCTGTTGGTGTATCTGTAGGTGATGGTTCAGCATCAAACATTCTTTTGCAACACTAGTGGGTAGGGGTGGTATATACCTTCAGAAGAATAGTAAGCAGTTTCTTTTGCAGAGTGTAAAGTGGGGTGAATATGGTTGGCAGATAAGGATGCATGGGGGTACAAAGAAGTTTCTCCACAATTAGGCTGAGAGACAGTTTCCAGAAGATCTTTACCACAGCTTGAGCTTGACACTGTGTCCTTCATGCAGGAACACGGCTGTATGTTCCTTTGGCCTTCTTTGCTTGGTTTTGTCTTGTTTGTACGATGCTGACCTTGTTCTGGTGTTTTGGTTTCTCTCCTTGTCTCACAATCTCTGCATTCTACACTAGGCCGAAGATGGCTATTATTTTCTACTTCATTGTAATGTGTTCTCTACTGAATGAGTGGCCCACTTTGAAAGGATAAAATAGACTGTCACTACACCTCTTTCCGTTCAGTTTGAGAGGCTTGTGACACCATGGGTCTGAGTTTTTTGGGGGAAAGGTGCTCCAAATTGATGCTAGAGTTGTGCTCTTTCTACCCCTGGGCGATCATGCCCTCAGTGGTATCTCAAAGCCAAGGTTTTGAGGATAGCTGCAAATGATTACATTCTCTCTTTGGCACAAGCCTAGAGCATGTAAACCCTTTCTCTGCCTGTCTCTGCTTCTCCAAGACCAGCGTCTCAGGTGGTTGGATGATGGATGAAGGAGATGGCTTGTAATGTTTCTGGTTCCATAATGAATCACTACAACTCATTAGGCTTTTGCATGACCAATCTGTGGCTCCATGTGAAGAGCATCCATTAGGTATGGCAGCTTCACCTTTCAGCTATGGCGTTCTCAGCTCTGGTGGGATTCCTCTAGGGTTAGCACATTTATGTCGCACACATTTTATTCATTTTGATAGCACCCATCTTTCTCTCTTTCCCCAAAGAAGAGACAATGAAGAGTCTTACATCACCCCTGCAGCCGCCTGCAGCTCAGGACCTCCCAATCAACAGGGTTGGTGTTATTTTCTGTCCTAGCTGTGACACCCACTTTGTAACTGTTATCCACATTGAAGCTGGATCCTGTTTTGATCACATCATAATTTGTGTCTCCCAAAATTGTCCTTTGGATCTGTTAACCTTTTTGGGGTCATGATTCATCTGTTGTGTGATTTTCTGATTCTTGACGCTACGAATTGAGGAGGCTTGGAGGTAGCAGTGGCTGAGCAACAAATTGAGTAAGGCTTAGCCAAGGATCTATCTGGGTGCAGAGGTTGCAGCTATGGCAGTGGCCAGGCGAGGGAATCCATTTGTGAAGTACGGAGTTCCGCTCATTTCTTTCACGGTCTTTGGGTCTCTGGCCCTAGCTCATCTGCAACAGGGCAGGTAAATGCTTATCTTCTCACCCTGTCTGGTGGCTGATGCTCATATTGAATACAATTTGTTACAGTTTTGAGTTTAAGATTTATGGGTAAATCTTGATAAAGGGGAATTCGGTTTCGCCAAAGCATTCTAGCACATTTAATTCCTTACAGCAGTCATGAGTTATTTGTGTATTTTAGTTAGGAATTGAGAGAGGCATAATGAATGAGATGATTGCTGCAGGAAGGATGTACTGTCGGCCCGGGACGAGCGGGAGTGGGCCAGCATCGCCGCAAAGCAGGCACTCGAACGCAAGGGACCCATTTCGGGTGTGCTGACAAAGAAAAAAAAACCTCTTGACTTGGAGGAGGAGCTGAAGGTGAGTCCGTGTCTATGTTTCTTGCATCCAATGGCAGCATTTTGTGTTACTTACAAACTCAGCAATGAGATTCTTTTTTCACTGTGTGCCCAGTTTGCGAAATTCTCACAACTCCCACTGTCAGGTGCTCATGGTAACTTGCAAGGGGGTGCCAGTGGCATATCCCTTTTATGCACATTAAGTAGTACAGTCAATGCTCTGTCAGTTTCCAACAGGTATGATTCAATTTGAAATGTTCCTTACATGCTCACAGAAGGTGAAGATTGACGACTTTGAGTACAAATCTATCCCCAAGCCTAAGGAACTGGAGGAATGATTGTGGGCCCTAGAGATACACCAGAAGCACAGGGATTTTCAGAAATGTCGAGAGGTAACGTTTTTGAGGCTGCAAGTTTTCCATCTTACATATTTTGATACTGTCCCTAGATGGTTCGAGTACGGCATAGAAATTGCAGTGCGGGGCTACAGTCCCGCTCTTGCATCTTAGCGGTTCTGTCCAACATGTGAAGCAGTTGGTCTTTGGATACAAGGTCAAGCAGGTGGCCAGGGAGAAGGTGATTGAATTGAAGAAAAGGTCCCCAGTTTTGACTCCAGCATTTCATGAGCACTAAAAACTCCCTCTTGGAGACTTTCGAATTCACAACAGCAAACTTAGGTACTAGGGTTTTACCAGGAGAGAAAAGATGAAGGGCAGCTAAACAGAAGGTAGCAATAGTAACATCAGAGCATGTTTTTGTCAGGTCTACATCCACAATATAGTGATTTACTTTCTTGTAGTTTTCATAGTAAAATCCATCATCCACGCAGACCTTGGCACAGAAAAGAGTACACTAAAATGTTGCTCTAACATTTGCTGCTTCATTATTGCAATGTATCTCATTTTAACTAGTGAAGCCTAAAGTTTCCTCCTCTGCAATTAACTGGCACAATGCACTATTTTTTGCTTCGACACTACCGAAGTACCGCCTTGTCCCATGACCTGCACAATGTCCAACTTGGTTGTTTATTGTCTATTGTGACCCGTTAGGTGATACAGAGCTCTGCAGACGGCCGCAAAAAAATTAGACATCTGCAAGACGTAGCAACCTCTATATCTTCTACTGTTGTAGTCCACAAAAATTAACCTTCTGCAAGTTCGAGTGAAATCCAATTTTTTTTTGGGGGGGGAGGGGAGGGGAGGAAGCACCAGGCAGAAGCCAAATGAAGTCAAGGGGGAGAAGGGCGCGTACACTCTCGATCTGTATCTTCACTGAATCCATTGTAACACCACATTAGAAGCAATGCAGGTGCGGGCATCTTGCATCATGCAATCCACTCACACAGTTGAAACCATACAGTCCTCATGCTCTAAACTCAGTTACATACTTTTTGTGACTCAAAAGGAGAGAAATTGTTTCATATACATCCTTATGTAAATTTTTGAGGAATTAGTCATTCAAGCATTTTTTAGGGTTTGATTCTAAACACCCTAATAGGATTTCCGTGCAAAAGCAAAGGAACATACCACTCTGCTTGTTGAAGTGACGATTGATGGTCAAACACTGTTCATCCACTTGAAAACTACCACCCAAATGATCACCAGTAAATAGAGCTCTCCTTGGCTTGTACCATAGCGACACACATCCCTGCCAAGGAACAGTTGATTATCAGCCATCACCTTCACCTTGCCGATTCTATGTTGTACCTAACTATGAACTAACTTCAAGCCTGACCCCCATCCAGCTATCCACAAACAATCCACCCAAAAAGCACATCTTTGCAGATTCGACGTGAGCAACAAGAAAGTTGGCAGACACCTCTGTATGTCCAGGTGTTAAAATGAGGTCAATATCTGAGCCAAGGCTCCAGGGGCCATTTCCACGCAACAGCATTTCCATGTTGCCAGTATCTGCTTGAACCTGCCAGCCACACATTCACACCAGACTTTTATCTGAGGTAGCCATAGTACCTGTATTACATAATAAAGTGTTTCAAGGCAGAGTCAACAAGCCATCTGCAATATCCCTTCCATTTAGAAATTTAAACACAGGGCCAGAAAGAGTCTCACATTAAGAATTTCTCCCACTTCCAAGCGTACAAACTATGGTACAAATTTGGTACAAATTTCCAATTGCCCATGTGAAGATAAGTGATGGGAGAGATATGGAAGCCATGCCCCACCCTCAGCTCTGATTCTGGACAAAGTTAAACATTGACGGTAGACCTTCCCAACACTGCTAATGACGTTTTCAAAAGATCACAGGCTCCAGGCTCTTGTCAAAATTCTGCCCAGCCCCTTCATGTTTTCTCAGAAAGTAGGACGTGCCAAAGCAAGCCTGAATTATAGTGCTGCCATCTTGTAGGTCTAACCCTCTGCAATGAGAGTGTTAACGCTTCACATCACCTGCACTCTCTAAACCACATACTTTTTCACCGAGTTCTTTATGTTTGACAGCAGATGCTCAAACTCCCTTCCCTCAGGTAAGTTGCAGAAATGCTTACCTCAGCTTCATGATAAATACGGTCACATTTGAAGTGTTCCTGCCATTGACTGTGATCCGCAATGTCATCTCTGCTTGCACACAAGAGAGCTTACTCAGGTTGCCCCAACATCAATGTTGCTTAGAAAGAGCACAGCATGCAACTCCAAGGTACGGTTCAGAGCATATACATACTTGTGTGTAAGAAACATGTAGCGCACTCCACCCATTCTATCGAACTGTCGTGCCAAATTTTCCATATATCGCGGACTACACATCAAAGGTCACCATACTCTTTTATCAGCCACCATCCGGAACCTACATGCTTTCCATTTCCATTTTCAGCTGTAGAAGCCAGCACAAAGGAAAGAAAATATCCCAAAACAGCTGCAGTCCTAAAGTGAGTTTTCTACATATTACAGACAACAGGCACCCACCAAGATAAGACTAGTGGAGAAAAGGGTGGGGGGGCAGGGGGCCTGAGAAGAGACCGACCTGTCCACAAGTATATTGCCATCTGGTCGGACAATAAAGTAGGAGGTTGCTGCAAATGACTTTTCAGAATGATAGCCACAGTGGTATACTCCCTATCCCCGTGTGGTGTCCAGACATTAACATAAGCCCACCATTCAATTATTTCCGTGTTCTATTCAAATCATACAAATATAGTTCTGATCCCAGGAAGAAAGGAAGCCATACAATTACTCATGGTCAGTAAGCACTTGTCCAATACATTTTCAAAATGTGCGAACAATTGTTATCTGTGCTAGAGGCCTTCCCTGTGCAAGATGCTGTACGAAATATGGCACCCAATTCTAAAGAAGTTGTCACAAATGTGCAGCAGGCCAGTCTATGCATTTCTGCCTGAGAGAGTAAATGCAGTCTGAAAAGTGTGTCGACAAGCAACCTCAATAGAGCAAAATAGCTAAGACCTACTACCAACCGCATTCATGTATATTTGCATGAATGGTTGATAAACTATCATTACATACGTTCTACAGAAAGTAAAAACAGGGAACAACCGTCAGTAGGGAGCAGAAAATACCTCAAGAATGGCAGCATCAACAGGCAAAGGGAAGGTGGCATGCACATCCTTAATGTCAGATGGTGGTCGCACTGTGTGAATTGATGCTGTGGGACATGCTAGCAATGCCTGCCATGATTACCATGAGGCACTTTGTCTTAGGACATCATCTGATGGTATCTGAAGTGGTTCTTGGTGTTTCAAGGCCTCTCCTTTTTCTCTTTCTTCAAAATATTGAGTCTGAGCCTAAAGCCCTGGCTCTGTTGGGGATCTAACTGTTGGGCAGATCCCACACAGCAGCTTCATGCTTGTGTGAACGGCTGTCTAGAGGAAATCCAGAAAGCCTAAACAAATCGTTTATATCACGGTAAGTTCCACTACTGGAGAGAGCCCCTAACAACAGTAATGTCTCTTCCTTTTGTTCCGACTGGCGCAGGGACTATGGCCACAAGGCTCCGGCAAACAAAGTCTTATAGGTACATTCTCTTTTCTCTCTCTCAGAAATGGTAGGGCAGCTTACCTTCACAAGGTGCACCACTTTTGGCCAGATTTCAAGTGCCTTATTTTTCTCATGCATTACTGTCTCCTAAGCTCTTTGTGCTTTTCATGGACATTGTAAAGTTCATTTCATTCTTTTTTTCTCTCTTAATCATCAATGGTATCCTGTATGAAACGATGGTCTCCATGTCTGTCATAGCTAACCTATGCAAAATTATCATCTAGTTAGGAATGTTTGTAGCCCCCGCCGTCAATGATCTTCATCAAATGAACAGAGGATTGTCGGCTCATAACGTGCTCTGTGCATTGTGCATTCTATTCGTATGCGTTCACGAAGAATAGGTACCTGCAATGCAGCAAGACGCTCCTCTTCTGAGGATGGCTGATGGTGCACAGCTGATTGATCATCTAACCTTTTATACACAGTCTGCAGTTGTGGACAGTTAGTTAGTCCAACAGAGGGATAAAAGCCTCATCTGTGTAAGTGCATCCAATGATCTGCAACCAACTGAAAAACAGGGTGCCTGCAAATCAACGTACAGGAGCCATCCAGCGGCAAGTATTGCAGTCGATGCAAGTATGGTCTGTCCCACCCACAACCACACAACCACACAAACGTCCACGTTATGCAGCTGTTTACTGTCTTAAACCAACCTGCAGTGCTCAGCTGTTCAGCATCTGTGCTGCATGTCCCTCCACAACAAGGAAAGGCAGTGGAGAGAGGTAAGAAACAACGGTGACTCTTCAATAAACCCCAGCAATGTGTCATGATACCAATGCACTTGACCGTAGCTACTGGTGGGCTGGAAGTGATACTGGATGATCACTTCACAGTTTCGGCCGAAATTGGACTGTCACTGACAATTTTGTCAAGCATGAAACCTACAATTCAGCCATTAGAAACTAATTTGCACTCTGCATATGTCCAACCAGATTCAGCCTACCTGCCTAAAACAAGACCAGTATTGCAGATGTCCAGGTCACATTCAAGGAACTGCGAAATGCTGGCATCCACACACTACCCAGCACCAGAAACCAAACGAATCTGTTTCGATCTGTGGACTTCTAGGATCTGGATAATGTTTGTAAAGCTGGCCACTCATACCACAAGCTTCACAATAGCTCAACTTCTGAGTTGCCCTCTGACAAAGTCTCGTGCAAACTTTCCATGGGTCTACTCCTAGTTAGCCAACGTGAAATACAAAGGCAGGTAAACAACAACCTACCCACGTAAAAATCGCCATCTACATTCTGCGGCCTTGGTGACCGAGGTGCAGTCTTTGTAGTGATGGCCCTTACAGACAGCCCTCGCACCCTTATCTCCTGCTGCTGCTGCCCCTGTTTCCTACCAAGGAGTTGCCGTCCCAGCCATACGAGCTGTGCTGCCCGGCTCTGTACCACTAAAGCCCGCTCCATGCTGCAGGTCCTCAGCACTAGCGTCTCTCACAATGTCCCGACTGACTGCGAAAGAGAGATGACTTGTCAACATTGCAATTGCCTGGACATAGCCATACTCCTTGTATAACGTGTGCAACACACATGCAACCGAATCCAAATGCAACTGACGCAATTCAACACGGCTACATCTTCCCTACCACAACCTGACGAGAAAAATGGCTAGAGCTGACCCCACAAACATCCTGCCACACTGCTGGCTTTTGGTAATCAGTAAACGCTGCCCACCATCATCGATAATTCAGTACATAGCGTCCGAAGCACATACTCCTGCCTCAACTACGGTTCAACTAATCACGAAACGTTCAGCTTCCAAACTAGAAGGAGGGTCCAGTCTAATTCAACGTAACTTACAAACTCATTCCATACCCATCCATATTTCAATCTTCAGAAAATCACAGAGAGACAGAGACAGAGAGACAGAGGGAGAGAGGGAGAGTCTAGCTTGCAATGTAAACGGGTGATCGACTTCGCCTCAGTCGCCAGAGCTTCTTGGGCCCACTTCTTCTCCTAAGTTGCCCACAACCGAATTCCCAAGTCTATATAGGAATGAGAGGGAGCAATAGTACGATACATCTCGCGCCTTGCCTTCCGCAAAGGACTCACCCATCGCCGATGTACCCAAAGGCAGGAAGGTGCCTAAGCAACTACACCACCTTCCAAGTTCTACATCGCGGCTCATGGACCCACTTGGTAGTCCATTTGGTTGCAGCTCTGAGTGACACTTGGGTGATCCAGAGTTCTAATCCTGGACGTATCCTGGCCCGAATCTGAAGTTGTGGGTGTTGTTGTCCATAGCTAATTATGAGAAAGCAAGGACAGTTGGCGATCTGGCAATCTGTTCCCATGACTGGAGCCCAAGGCAACAATTTCAACCTGCCATGCAGTAAGTGACCCAGTTGACTAGGTGGGATCCAGTCATCACACAGTGGACTGAAAAGCAAGGGAAAAAAAATAGGGAAAGAAAGAAGGGAAGAAAGGAAAGAAGTTTGTGTGTTTGAGAGGGACTCAGGACACGTGGAGGAGAAAGCTAAGAAGCCGTTGTGAGGGACAGACGGACAGCTATGGCGTGCTGCTGTACATACTACATACCGTGGCCCTCCCACTCTACCCACCCTTGCCGCTATACGCCTGCATCTTGCCCTGCGCCTGCACTCCGGGGCTTTCTCGCTGTCAGACTGCCTGTCTTCTCTCATCAATTGTGGGGCCTAAATGCGCCCAATGACCCTTGCTACCTGATGCTCTAGGGACTCGCGTCTGAAAGCTTTTGCCTTTGCTCCTTAGGAATTTGCAGAAGTGATCCTGTTGTTTTGGTGACCAGCAGGAGTGCAGTCCTGCTGCAGAAGACAAAGAGGAATTGGAGAAATCTGTTGGAGGATACTGAGCGCCACGTTTGTTTGAGACAGGCGTCTTGAAAGTTTGGTCATAGCGTGTATGGTAGAGACCGGTATTTTTGATAACGCAGCCCCCAGTAGTTTCTGTTCACTTTCTTTGGTGGGTTTTATTTACTACGAATCAGGATGCCTGACATCTTACATCGTCAAGTGGTATCATCTCCTCGTATGCTCAGAGAGGTTTAATCGCTGAATACATTCTCCGAGGGTCGCAAGTAGGGCTTATCCCTTCAGTTCGGCAAAGACGTGCATCTATAGCAGAAGGAGAGCAAGGCATTGCTTGCTTCAAAACAATAGGCTTCTGATTCATCTCATAGAATAGAACGTTTATCCCATTGCAGTGTTGTGGGATTTGGAGGAAGTTTGTAATTAGGGACAAGATCTTTGAGGGTACGGGAAAGGCTGTAGCCATGCCCGGCGAACTCATCAGTATTCAGCCCGGGGAGCTGACGTTTCCATGTAAGTTTTTCTTCTTGTGAGGAAACAAAGAGAGCAGTATTGCACATGAACATCATGTTGTAGGTAGCGCAGGGATGCGTTGGAATTCCAGTCAGCCTTTATTTTTTTCGTATGTTTAGAGATGCAAAGGAGTCTGGAAGGGTTCTTGGGTTGGTTCGATTTCTGTCTTATTAATGCTCGAATAGGACTGCAACAAGTTTACTGGGCAGATTGGAGCACGGTTAAACAGAATAATTTCTGTCAGCCATCCCCAGAAATTACCCCGTCTTGCTTATGCATTTGAATGGCTGGTGCTTCAAGTAGGTTGGAGATTTCTGGTTTCTGTTTATGCTGGCTTACGTCATCCATTAGCAGCTCTATTGGCCTTCAAAAAAATTGATTGCATCTCGAAAGAATGTTGAGAGAGCCTCAATGAAGAGCTATTACAGAGATTAATCGGTTGATGTAATGATTGAGGATATCTAACCGCCAGTGTTCAGCAAATCAGATTCATGCTACTGTGCATGGTGTGAACTTGCCCTCGGGAAGGAGCTAGTTTGTGCGGTGGACACCATAGGAGGTCCCTATTGGTGATCTGGCTGAAATGTATACAAAGTTTTTGGGGACGTCTGAGCAAAGTTCTTAGGGGGTGGCTCCAGCTAGTCATGTAAAATTGAGTGATTCCATCACTAATTAACCAAAATCGAGGCATCTGACACAGATAGCATACAATGTTCATTTGCAGTGCTCTGTGCAATAGGTATGTGTCAAGAAGAAGTCATGGTTCTGTATAAAATACTTACCCTGGATACTTTCCTGGAGCAGTTGAGCTGAAAAAGCAGATATCTTGTTCACTGCGGCTTGTTAACACCTCTGACAGCTATGTGGCTTTCAAGGTTAGTGGCGCGCCCCCCCCACCACCCCCACCCCCACCCTGCAATCGGATTTGTGATCTTCAATGTCAACTTATGATTTAATTTTAGCAAGTGCGGAAATTTTCAAGCACAGTAGGTCCAGTTTTGACAGAGGTGCCCATGTGCCTTCATTTTGTGGGAGTTCAAAAATATGGGTTTTGCAACAAATTACTCAATTATAGTTTAGTAAGTTTGGTAAGTCTTACTACCAACGGCAGCCCCTGACAGAGGTAGGTTCTGTCCCTTTTGTTCCCGCTTAAACTGGGCGCAGGGTCAATGGCCACAAGGCTACGGCAAACAACGTCTTATGAGTACAATTATAGTTTAGTAAAGCAACTTTTTATGCTTTGTGAATGACATGCATGAATTTTAAAGTTGATACTATTCCATGCAAAGTTCAAAAGCTATGCAGCAGCACCCCAAAGTAAATATTTAGTCAGATCATTCTAATTTAGTGAGCCAGCATCAGGTCAGCTAATGGGCCTGGTCAGTTGTCATGGGACCACTGATACATAAGCCTTGGAAGGCAGCATTCTAGAGAAGAATTAGAGCCTAGCTTCTGTAGATGCATCATTGTTTGTGGAGTAGATACCCTTGGAGTGCGACTCACAAGCATATTGTTGTTGAAGATGTCTGTCAGTATGCAGAGTGAAAACCCTTTGCTTAGGCGTGTCACTCCTGTGGGTGCTTGTAACAGGTCAAAACTACTTCGCCGAAAAAGTATTGTGTGCGCCCCAACACTGGTGTTGTCCTGCCTCAAAGCAGTGCAGATGTCACTGGTATGTTCCTGCTCCGCAGTAGTGCATCTTCATGGTGATCCTGCTCAAAAATGTCAGAATATCTTTGATCGTATGGTGACTCCTCTGAAAAGGTTGATGGTGCTTCTCTTTTCAGTCACCATGCAAGCACAAAGGGAAGCTCCTCCAGATATGCAGTGCAAGGACAAGTTCTTAGTGCAGAGTGTGACAGCTCCCCACGGTACCTTGGCTAAAGATGTCTCACAGGATCTGGTAGGGAACCAACCTCTTCAACCTTTCTGCTGTAACTTGCTTCTATTTTTGGTACCTTGAATGGTGTAGCGTTTGGAACAGTCGAGTGAAGTGTGGAAGGGGTTGTTTGAGACAATGCTGATGGCTGCAGTTCACAAAAGAAGCAGGGAAGGAGGTTCATGATGCAAAATTGCGGGTGCTGTATGTGTCGCCACCACTACCACCCTCGCCAGTTCCAGAATCAGCAGAGGAGGGTTTATCACCAAAGGCTTTCTCCTCCATGGACAATGGCGATCGCCACTTTCAACCCCAAGATGCGGTAACCTGTGGCTTTATATCTAAACCCTTTGGATTAAGGTCAATGTAAACTGTGTTTGTCAAGTGTAGTCGTATATTAATCTCATCTCTGTGGTGCTGTATTGGGCTTTGCTTTTTTTGGCAACAGACAGCGAAAGATGTCAGCGAGTTGAAAGCCAAGCTAACTGAGGTTTGTAGCTGCTTCATTGTCTGACCGCTTCTTGTTCTTGAAGTTGTGTCCAAATTCAGCATATAGAGTGCATGTGAACCTTGATGGTAGTAAGATCAGGAGTTGATGTGTGAAGAACATATGTAAGAGTTGAAGGTACCAGGTCTGCAAATCAGTGGCTGCTGTTTCTGCACAGAAAATATGGGCTGCTGAGGGGCTTGATTATTATCTGTCTACAGAACTTCATAGAGATTGACGTGTCTTAATTCTTAACATGGTCCTACAACAAAAGTAGGGGTCTAGAAAAGGTGCTGCAATCTAGGCTAGTTTGTTTGTTAAGTTTCAAATCACCTCATCTGGATTGTTATCGACATGTTTGTGTGCAAACTTCATTGTATAAGTCGCTTTTAGAATGGTTATAATCAAGGTGCTTTCAGGTGTTGTGTTCCTAACATTGATTGGATGATAAGGTGTGATCACAAACTTGCGATTGTGTGACAGGCAAGGGCGGCATTAACTTCAGTGATGGAGGAGCGGAATGCAGCTGTTCAGCAAAGCCATCGCCTTCAGCAAGAATTGGTTTGCCCCTTGGTCCTGCTGAGAGTTACAGTTTGTTTTGAGACTGCAAAAGAGCGACTCCATCTATCTAGCTTGAACACTCCGAGTGCATGAGTGAGGGAGAGAGAGATGATGCTGCCTTTGGTAGCATAAAGGAGCCGTCGGTGGGGTGCATGAGGTTACTTTACTGGAGTAACTTTTTGGTGGTAGTCTCATTACGTTTTCGGAGATTAAATTACGCATGCTTCATGGATTCCATGGAAACATAGGTTTTTAGCACCATGCAATTGGCTGGGTGGAAGCACTAGAATGAGTGGAGGGAGATGTGGATCACTTGTTGGATCACTTCGTTGGTTGTGTATACATGTGACCTGTATGTGTCATGGTGTCTGCAGATGAGCACAGTGGCAGGGATGGAGAAGAGAAGTGGTGCAGTGGGCAAGGGCACCACCAGCCATGCTTTGAAGGCGAATCAAAAGCGTCAGTCTGGGTTTTCACTTTTGTTTGTGATTCTTGTTGCTGTTTTGTGCATGCTAGTAGGCTATCTACTTGGCGGATAGGACAGAGTTGGGGCAGGGGGGGTGGGGGTGGGGGGGGAGTTGGGAGGGCGGGGGTTGCCTTTTGTGGTGCAGCCTGCAGCAACATGCCAGACACAGAGCAGGAGCTACCTTATGCTAGCATATCTGGAGTTTGGTCAATGGGTGCCTTGTGATGCCTCTTGCGAGGGCCGGTTTTCTTCAATCTACAATGTAGACGTAGGGTAGGGGCTATAAGTGCCTGTGCCAAGGAATTGTGCATGCACTCTACAAGCTACTCGGCTGTGGGTTATTTGAGGCAGCTTTTGGTGAGCAAGTTAGGGATTGATCCTACTCAATTTAGGATGGAAATAAGTTGTTTTGATCACAAAGTCAGAACAAGATGCCATTTATGCTCATTTTATGAAGCATTTGTAACCAGCTAAGCACTGTTTGATCTCTTCTTGGTGGTTAGATATGCAATGAGATGCAGCTCAGGATTGTTTCATTTGCCATCTCATCCCTATCTTCATTAGTCATGTAGTCATATCCATGACTACCACTATGAGTGAGGTTATTGATGTATGGATCTCATGACTTGTCCCATCATATTGTAAACTCTTCTGTAATAAAGTGTGCCCATACCCACGTCACTTAACCTCCCAAGCATAACCAACTTCAGCTGAGGAGTAAAGATTCACATTTGAACTGCATTTGTGCACTGATGTGATTGGAACCAAGAAGTTGGGTCTAAAAGTGCATTTGCCTGAGGTGAACATTCATCTAACTTCAAACATTCGATTCACTTCTTAGAGTTGTTTCGAAACAAAGGTAAGAATGGAGAAAGCCTTTGAGATTGCCAAGCATTTCACATCTAATGCACTGTGGAATGTCATCTGCCTGGCCCATTCCAATGCACAACACCATATCATGAGACCTGCTTGCACCCTGGATTGAAGAACAATAATGTTGTGATGTTACCACAAGCCACACCGACCAGAATCTCATGGATCACTTGGGGACATTGTATCATTTGCTTCTCATCAAGGAGGCAGATAGAGTGTGAGTGTGTGACTGTTTGAGGCAAAAGATATAAGAGCGAGCATGGCTCTTCCAGTTGATGTAGCAAAGCATCACTTTGTCAACAATTGACGTAATATCAACTTTACGTAGTATTATGATTTGGGTTATAGATATGAACTTAACAACGTCCAGCCTGTGAAACAATGTTGAGATATTTGAGAAGAAACGGAAAGAAGATTGTGTTGAAGACATGTCTGCGAGCTTCTCGATTCTCAGAGAATGTATCTCCAAGCATATGCTCGTACGCCCATGTGTGCCCTTCAGTGTAGCCAGGTGAATTATTTGCGCGGGATTTCCGCCCACAATTGGTGAGCACAACCTCTGGATTCATGTACAAAATGATGTCCTCCTACAGACAGACCATCATCGTCTTCAGCAGCGGCAGCAGATGAAGGATCGGCAAGGCGGAGCTAAGCTCACACGTTCGCGAATTTCATGGGGACCCGCCTAAAGTGAGTTGCGGTGATCAAGTGCACCTCATCATCCTCTTCTATGGCTTGGCACAGCTCTCTAATGTCCGCTCTATTGCACCTTCTTCAGGACTCTTCTTCTTCCTCTTCCTCATGTCTTCTTCAACAGCAAGTTCCTCTTCTTCTCTTAACAAATTATGCAGCACTGTACCCCGAAAGCTGCCAAACATTATACTCTGTACTTAGCCAGGGAGTGATTTGAACAACAAACAAAGATGGAGTGACTAAAGGATCATTTTATTGGAAGCCTCCTGCTACAATTCAATTCTCGAGATGATTTGCAGTAGTGAAATTTTCTGATCTTACGATCTAGACAACAAGGAGGGTAATAATAATCTGAACTGAAGAATCTGAACCTGACTTCGGATGCGATCAACAAATCTAGATTAGATTAATTTGTCAGCCAGACCTTGTCGTATAACAAAAAGCCGGGTCTTACAATGCTTGAGTGAATGGATCTTTCACTGCACTGTTTCTCCTCACGATTAGTGTTGGGAATGCTTCCGGATCCGTGCAGAGGTGGGCCCTCCGAGTCACAATCGGTGGAAGCATCACACTTCCGTTATGTCTTCTACGAAAAAAGCATCATAAAGTATCAGGAGAGAATCTTATCGACGAACTCCAGACCGAATCCGTCCGAAAGATGCCGAGGAGAAGGTTTGGGTGGCACTCCTGCTTTCTTCGATTGCTTTGTCCAGCGGTGCGTGACAAACCGGGTTTCTGCGGAGTGCAACAATGGAAGTGTCTTGAATAAGACCGGAGATGGATTACAGATAGCGAGGTACTTTTCATGGGTGAGCCACAGATGGTGACGAACTTATTTCCATTGCTCTCATATCTGCTCTGTTTGAGTTCAATTGAGCTGATGCATGGAAGCTGATGAAAATGCACGCATCCTGGATTTCCCTGTAAAGCTGTCCTACTTAAGCCTAGATAGTGAAAGAAATTCCATGGGAGCAAGAACCGAGAAAGCAATACGCTGACACTGGGTAATTGTGTGATCGGTGGGTTATTCACTGCCGGGCGCATTGTCAGTGTAATTTGTGGTTGCAGCATATAGACTCAGGGGTTGGGGTTTAGGGTTCAGAGTGCACACTTCTCACAAAGGGTTATGATTCCACCTGATATGCCCTGCCATTCTAGTGAAGGTTGTGAAAGTATTATGTTTAGCTCCATCGTGAAGGCATCACAGGTGATGCTTTGTTGTTAAAGCTGGTTTTCGGCCATCATTCGCTGAAAGAATCGTTCTTCTCAAGCTAGAGGAATGATTCCTGTGGAAAGTTCCTAAGCTGGCTATTATGGGATCTCCGGCTCCCACCAAGCAGACCACGGCTACCGCTGCCACAGGAGGGGATGCCCATCCTGCATCAAATACGGACTTGGTTAGACGCCGGGCTGATGCAGCGGCGGAGCCGGAGCCAGCTTCTCAAGTGATTTCCGCCATAGATAGTGGGGTGCGTGGGAAGCCACCTTCGGGAAAAACTCCTACTGCACAACCAGGCAAGAAGCGGAAATCGCCTCGTGGCACAGCTTCAGGAAAGCGACCCCGTAGGTCTTCAGGTATACGTTGCTTTGCGCCCTTCATGTATTCATCAACTATTTATTGGAGCTCTTTGCTTGTTTGTATTACCCTGTACTCAGAAGTGGGGAATCTCAATATTCTGGGATGGTTTGCTGGTTTCCAGTTCCTACCTGAGCTCCTGATTTCGTTGGGTTTTATCTGTTTAGGCAACTTTGTGATGCTACGTCTGCACTATCCAAATCCCAATCTTCAGACTTGAGCATATACCTGAAAGTTTCAGTAGCACAGCCCTGTTGGTGATTGGTCGATTTCTTTGGAGGATCGAATGCTGGCTGCCGTACACTTCCTGCATTGCCTTAACTAACAGCCTCAGAACTGAAGAAGTTCTGGGGGCCCTCAGGTGTGCTTCAGTGTCTTTGGCACTTGGTTGTTAATACAAATGTGCCTAAAAAGCAGAGTTGCACTTTCCTGCTGTCAAGATTGAATTTGTGACTTCAAAGAAAGTGGTTGTCATGTGTGCAGTTGCCAAGCCAAAGACATCGAGGAAGGTAACAGCCGAAGAGTTGGACCCAACCCGACTCACCATGCGTGAGCTCATAAGGAGAGCAGAGGCCTTAGAGAGGAAGGTATGTTGTAAGCTAAATAACTCTATATTTGGATGTGATCTTCATCACTCCGAGGATCCAATTTCAAGTAAAAGCAGGTCAGGGGTTGGGCACTGTTGGTTGCCTCTCCTCAACTGTAGGGCCAATGCACGCCTTTGGTGGTTGGATGTCTGTCAGTTTACCCCTGCCATTGATTGTGCAAGTTCATGTGCAAATTGTAACTCCATAGATGGGGAAATGGACTACCTTTCAAGGTATTCAGTGGTCCTGGCAACAACAGCTCAACAAATAGGACTAAACGATTACAGTAATGAATCAGCAATTTGCTAATACTACTTCCTTTTCGAACCTAATACGCTCTTATTACTTGACTTGTCTCCCTTCAATCTTGCTCTTCATGATAGGCGGTTATGGCAGATCTGAGACCCTCTTTAGTTACGTGTTGTTACACTGAAATGCGGTGCCCCTTTCCATACTGTCAGAAATTTGAGTTTTGTCGATTTGCTTTCTGCTTGAACTGTCTTTTGGAAAGGAATCAAGGGGGCTTGAAATATGCTCTTTCACAGATGGTGCTTCTATTACGAGAAGTATAAACTTTAGCTTATTTTACAGGTTATGTCAGACTAGTTTTACAGTTGTCCTTCCCTGAAATTATTCTTTGAATTTGGGAAAGGGCAAGGAGGAGGTAGCCAAGAAGCTGACAAATGGGGCTGATAAGGGTGCTGTTGCCAAAGGTCAAGGCAGAAGTGTGCCTCTTCGACCACCTGCTGCGAATGTGTAAGTCAATCATTCACTATTCTGAAAATCAGGCTCTAATTATTTTCAACGGTAGGTTGATGTTGATATGACTTTCATTCTTCCTTCCATTTTTGTTGAAATAAAGCGCAGCAGGTAGTCCAATAGAAACCTTAGCTGCTCCTGCCTGGAACAGCTAAGATGCACATGTCCTCTGACTGTCATTCTACAACCCTTTATCAAGTATGATGTAAAAACTTTACAATTGACCTTTTCTCCCCTTGAAATACAGTCATACGTTGTTGCTCAGGAGTTCATAAGGCTGTGTAATATGACTTACTGAGGGTGTACCATTCCTCATCTCAATAAAAGCAATGCATCTCAAAATTTCTCATTCACAAATGTGATTGTGGTGCAAGGCTGTCTTTTGGACGAGGATCTGGGCTGCGCTTTACGTGTTTTGTATCTTTTGGCAGGCCTCCAGCTGCATTGGCCCCTCAAGTGCAGATAGTGGATGGACGGATTGTAATCAATGCACAAAGCTTAGTTGTAGGTGCACAAGCTAGCACACAAGAGGACACTGACACTTATCATCGCGTAGAGGAGAACACTTCCAAGCTCAATTACAATACCTACGCCAATATAGTTCCAAAAGAAAGGTGGCGGGAGGAGGACACTGAACTTTTCTACAAGGTATGATAATCCTTTAGGCTGCCTACACCCTTGAAGATTTTGTTTTGCAAGAAGAGGTAGGGAAGAATTAGTGTAATCATTCCCCACACTACTGAAAAGCTGTCAGTCTGTTGGTACTTTGATACTTACATTGAGTAGCTGTAGATGCAATGGCCCAGTAAAGTGGGCTTTACAGGCATGCTGAGATAACTTTTCAGTTTGTGCTTCCTGTAGCCTTGAGAGCATAGAACAAACCCAGTTTGGACACCCTGAGGATGGTTAGTCATGGGGTGAAGATTGGTTGAATGGGAATTTACTACCAGACAATATTTGTCCATTCACAAAGCCTCTGTTCTGGATGTTTGAAATGATGGGAGTGTTGCAGGTCAATAGATCCCACATGCTGGCTGTTCAAAACTTTTCTGTTTTTCACCACCAGCCAAACCACTGTCCAAGCAATCTCCTTGCCACTATCTGTGAAGTTCTGCTTCATGATTCTTGAAGTTTGCTAGCTTGCTTTTAGACACTCTGCCAGATGACTCTGGATACATTTTGTTGATGTGGAGGGCAGGCATTGCAGCGATTTGGAACCGATTTTGCATTGATACAGCAGTTGTTTCCTGGAAGAACACGGCAACAGGTCAAGTCCAAGTTCAAGAAGGAGGAGAAACTCCATCCTGTGCGCCTGGCACATACACTGGCTCACAAAGCAGAAGGTTGCCTCCTCTTGGTGATACAGTTCACTTTATTGTTGTGGTAAAGATATTATTCTCGAGACTCCACAATGTTCGGCCACCATGGATGTTCAAGAGATGATCATAACTATTCCATTCCACGTATGGAACTCAGAAAGGAATTGGTGGATCTTTGGTGCTCCAAAAGTGATAACGAAGACCTTGCAAATACATCAAATGAATCCAATATTAATGAAGGAGAGGGAGGAACGGGGTGAGTTGAGGGTTTGTGGGATTTAGACGAAATGAGGATACTGGCATTTGACGCGGGGGAGGTGCCTTGCAGATCAATCACACCACTACAAGACTATCATTGATATTTTGAAGCCTGAGGGTGGTGAGAAGGATGACGATGTTTTTGAACCAGGTGTGCAACCCTCAGAGTTCCCTGGGGAAGGGTCTGCACAAAAGGTATGCTATCATTAAACTTCCAGAGTTTCTCTGTTTTGTGAACTTACCTGTCTGGAGAAGGGATTTCACGCAAGAAATTGCACAGAAGGGAACTATAGTTGTGGAACATTCTGAATTCTCCAGATTGCTTTTGGCATCCAGTCAGCATGTTAGGACAGAATTGGCATACTGTAACTTCTGACTTTCAGGTGGGCCTGTTTGGCAATGCTGTTTTCTTACGTATGGTGTCATTTATGGATCAAGGAGACAAAACCTGCAAGCAGAGATGTGACTATCAGCCAACATGAATAATATGGATTAAGGCCTGGTTCCTATGGGAATCATATTTGCCTAGATTTGTGAGCTAGGTGTAATGTGCTTCTAAATGCTTTGTGTAGGACGACCAAGTTCATGAAGAGGTGACAACTTCAACGGCTGCAGAGGCTTCCAATATGCCAACTATCCAAACCACTAAGTCAGTCAATGTCAGTGACATGGATGAGGCCAGCAAGGAGGTGGAGAAGATTCAAGAAGAGCCTGCTGAAGCTGCACCTCCTATGCAATCTGGATCCCAACCTAGCATTGCAGGTAGTATTCAACCTCAGGTCTCTGCAGCAATCACACAATCTCCAAAGGAGAAGGCCAATCTTCCCGAAGTAGAGAGTGAGCCTGCACCTAAACCTGCTCGAAAGCCACTATTTGCCTACCGGAGTACAGCACAGCCACCTTCTGCAAACCCTCTGTCAAGTTATAAGTCAAGACTTTCTTAGTCCCCCTTTGATGCCTACCAAGGCCCGCTGGTAATCAAGCTGCCTTGTGTTCAATTTCATTCATTGGGCCCTTTTTACCCCATCTGTGGGGGCTATCTTATCACCATCTCTGAAAGAGTTGTGTGCTTGAAACTCATTGTGGATATATATATATCCTTGTATCCTTATATATCCTTGTGAGTGCTGCCTTAGAAGGTTTGATCAAGGATTTGTTCAATGTAACAGAATTGTGAAGACAAAAGTCAAGTTGCCATCACCATCCGGTCCTTGCCAGTCCACAACCCCCACCAATCAAATAAGCTGGTTCTGACTGAAACACGGGAGTGTGCAGCATATTAAACTATGTTCAGCCACTGACATATTCATCAACAAATTTTCATTAGGAAGGCGCTTTCCCCCTTTACTCAAGCCCTGCTCAGACTGACACGGGCAGGACGGCAGGGGGTGAAAAGCTAATGTTGTGTTTCTCTATCACCAGTATCATCCTGCAGCAATTTCCAGAGTTGTTTGGCATTAAAAACACTTCACATGGTTTGTGTCTGCTGCTATTCTGGTCCTCAAAAGTGGCCAGTAAGTCGCATGCACTTGGCTTGCAAAGTGCGACGAGAGAGATCGCACAGAGGACCTGGGGATGCTCCATATTTCAAAGATCAAAGTCAATAGAAGAGACATCCAGACCTGTGACCTTAGAAGAAGCATTTGGGGCACATTTCGACTGAGATATGACTATGACCATCGCACAAGACCAAGGTTTGCCGGTGGGTTGATTACAATTCCCACAAGAAAAAATGGTTAAAATGTGGGTTAATACAAGAACTCCACTTCCTCTCCAGAGACAACCTAACACTATTAACTTTTCAATGGTAACTTCACCATAGAGCAGTTTCTATTCCTACTTTAACTTCTTGTCTTCTTCTCATCTACCATACTGTCTCTCCTATGGTGCATTGATGAAGCCTACAACTCCTCATGCTCGTCATCATCCTCACCATCTCCATCAGGAGCAGAACCCCCAGCTGTCTGGTACACTTTTGTAATAATTGGATTACAAACACCTTCAACTTCCTTCAACTTCTCCTCGAAGTCCTCCTTCTCAGCTGATTGGTTATCATCCAACCACTCCAAGGCCTCCTTCAGAGCAGTTTCTATTGTCTCCTTATCCTCGTCCTCAATCTTATCTGCCAGCTTGTCCTTATCCCCAATTTGATTCTTCATGTTGTAGACATACGTCTCCAGGCTATTTCTCGCATCAATTCGTTCCTTCACTTTCTTGTCCTCTTCGGCAAACTCCTCGGCCTCTTGAACCATCCTATCAATATCATCCTGACTCAGCCGACCCTTATCATTGGTGATGGTGATTTTCTCTGATTTTCCTGTGCCCTTGTCCTCAGCTTTCACATTGAGGATACCATTGGCATCTACTTCAAAGGTGACTTCAATTTGTGGCACACCCCTGCATGAAGAGTATCATCAGCACCAATCACTCTCAAACTAGAGCGAGACTACACACTTCCAAGTACGATAGGTTATGGGAGAGAGAGCCTGATCCACATACCTAGGAGCTGGGGGAATGCCTGTCAAATCAAACTTGCCCAACTCATGACAATCCTTGGTCATAGTCCGCTCACCCTCAAACACCTGTACAGTGCATTGAGGCAATATGCTTCAGATAACCAAACATCAACAGATCAACAGTAGTCATCCTTCAGAAGACCAAACTCCATCATAGTGAGGAAGGCTTGAGGCTCAAACATACCTGAATTGAAACAGTCGATTGCTGATCTTGGTAGGTTGAGAACACCTGTGACTTCTTAGTGGGGATGACAGTGTTTCTTGGGATCAACTTTGTCATGACTCCACCCACTGTTTCAATTCCCATAGTCAAGGGAGCCACATCCAGCAGAAGAATATCTGCACACATTCAGCACCCAGTGTTAGTTACATGGCAGAACTCTTCCGTGGGGTACCAAACACCTATCAACTAACTGCTGGTACTTCTTTGCTTGGCAAAACCTCCAGGAAGCGAATGGTCATCCTGCATAAAGTTTACCTTTAGTCTCATCGCCACCCTCTCCGCTGAGAATACCACCCTGCACAGCTGCTCCAAAGGCAACGGCCTCATCTGGGTTAACACCCTTGTTTGGTTCTTTGCCATCAAAGTAATCCTTCAGCAACTGCTGAACCTTGGGAATGCGTGTGCTACCACCGACAAGAACAATCTCATGAATTTCAGACTTTTGAAGCCCTGCGTCATCCATAGCCTTCTTCACGGGCCCCATGGTCTTTCTAAAGAGGTCATTGTTCAACTCCTCAAAGCGGGCACGAGTTAGAGGCTCAGAAAAGTCAATGCCATCAAATAGAGACTCAATCTCCACACGGACTTGATGCTGATTGCTGAGAGCTCTCTTTGCCCGCTCAGCCTCCCGTCTGAGCTTGCCAATTGCCCTCTTATCCTTACTGATGTCCTTGTTGTACTTCTTCTTGATGAGCTTGATGAAGTATTCCATGATCCGCTGGTCAAAGTCCTCTCCTGTACCCATGCACACACTATGATCAGACACTATGCCCTCCAAACAAACCTCCATAGACAGAACTCTCAATTTGATAGCACATGTGGAGACAATAATAATTTGTTACTTGTGCCTGGAGTGCAGAATGGGACTAGCTCATACATCATGCATCACAATAAGTCTTAAAGCAAGGAGGCAAATGCTAGGTCTTCATTGGGAACCCCACCATACCTCCAAGATGAGTGTCACCATTTGTAGCCAACACCTCGAACACCCCATTGTCAATGGTCAAGACACTGACATCAAAAGTCCCACCACCCAGATCAAACACAAGAATATTTTTCTCCCCTCCCTTTTTGTCCAGACCATATGCTATAGCTGCTGCTGTTGGCTCATTGATGATGCGGGCTACATTCAAACCAGCGATGATACCGGCATCCTTGGTAGCCTGACGCTGGGCATCATTGAAGTAGGCTGCAAAACCCGAAGGAAAAGAGGTCAGCTGCAGTGATGCTAATTTCCCCATACCACATGAGAAATGCATGTAGAAAGAGACTTGATAATGTGAGTGTCACGGACCCAATGCCCAATCAGTCTACAAAAATTAGAGGATGCTTATTCATCAAAGTATCCTCTCGATGTTGTCTTACTCATAAGATGCTCTTGCAAAAGCCACACTTATGTATCCAAAGAGCTAATAAGAATGCATGCAACCCCAGCAGTGCTGTAATACACACCTGGCACAGTGACAACTGCGTCTTTGATCTTTTTGCCAAGAAATGCTTCTGCGGTGTCCTTCATTTTCGTTAACACCATGGCACTAACCTCCTCAGGGCTGAAGACCTTGGTCTCGCCATCCTTAATCTGAACCTGAATGTTGGGCTTGCCATCCTTATTGATGATTTTATAAGGAAAGAGCTTAATGTCTTTCTGGACTTCCTTGTCATCATATCTGCAATGTCATATCACTCTTCAGGAAAGAACGTCGCAATATCATTTTGAGACGAAATACAACGAAAAATTTTCATTGTATTTCGGACAGCGGTACTTCATGAACACATAATTCGCTGTAGCGTGGAAGATTCCAGCACTCCCGTGAAATTTCTGCTTACTCAATAGCCAACGTCGTCACTCACTGCATGCATTAGTCTATAGCGGGCAACCATTCATGGGGACGTACAGTTTGAAAAGTTGGCTTACAGGAATCCCTGAAAACAACGATGACAGAGACGGACAATACAGCATACCAACAGATAGCAGTAATGCCACACTTACTTCCTCCCGATCAGCCTCTTCACATCAAAGACTGTCCTTTCAGGATTCACTGCTGCCTGGTTCTTCGCAGCTTCTCCAATCAATCGCTCTGTGTCCGTGAAAGCGACCCAGGATGGGGTAATACGGTTGCCTTGGTCATTGGCGATGATTTCAACGTGCCCATTCTTGTAGACCCCCACACATGAATAAGTGGTTCCCAGATCAATACCAATCACTGTCCCCAACTTCGGTGCTTCTTCCGCAGCAACAAAAGACCCCACAAGCAGACCTGCGTTGTACACACATCATGCCAATTAGGTCAGTTACCATTGTTCTCTGCAGAAGTGCTTCTGGAGGTACGTTTCCGCCAGACGCTTCCGAAAATATGTTCTGTCTCTTTCAAAAAAATGAGGAGATATATCAAATTCAGTTGATCCATGATCAAACTTAACACAACCCGATTCCCAAAGATGTTTGGCTGTTCGCAACACACATTTACACCATCCTAACAACATGGAAGACACAGTACAACAAATGCGTTCCGACGCTCCACAAAGACATAATGCAGCCACCAGAATCCACCAGCGACAGCAACACCGAGGTCCGACAACCACATCCCGCACAAACCGGAAAAACACAAAAGAACACCACATCTCTTCCGCAACAGTGCCCACCTGTTGTGAGAAGAACCGCCAGCACGACGGAGTGCCGCATGGCTGCGCTCTCCGAGAAAAAACCAAGCCTCCGGCCTTCTTCTTGATATCTCAAAACCCGCTCACCTCCAGCAACGAATAAACCGCACCAAAAAAATCACAGCACAGATGCGCAAGGAAGAGAAGATGTCGCGGACCAATTCCACCGGTCAGACCGCGCGCAGATCAAATGCAGCACACACACACACAAAGACAAGAGCCTTGCATTGCCAGGGCCACGTCTCCAGACTCTATATCCCTCTTCTCTCTCGCCTGAACCGAGTGCTGCTGCCACGCCAATATAGCCACGTGTTGGCCATCTATTAGCCCTGACCACCCCCGCTCGAAATAAACGATTCTCATTGGCCGAGACACAAGAGCAAGACGCACAAGTGACGCAAATTTTATCATCCCCAATTTTACATACACAAAACGAAACCAAGAATCCACATGACACCTCATTTTGCACAGGTGGCCATTCTATTGGCTGTATCGAGGTCCCAGCACAATATTCGATTTCTCATTGGTCCGAACTGCGTATGTGACGCGATGGTTTCCAGTTGGCGAAACCGGCAGGGCGGAGCCGCCGGCCGGCCGTCCGCTTCTCCACCACTCTCAAGAGTGCTTCCACCAATCTCAAAGCGTCGTTCCAGTTGTCCAGTTTCCACCGAGCCTGGTCGCGCTCAAATTTCAGCTCCAGAATTGCTGACTCCTTTTCTATAAGCACTGTCGTGAATGGTACAATCTGGGTCTTCTCTCCCTAATTCGAAACAAAAACGTTTCAGCTCCTTCACCTGATCCATTTGCACACCACACTGATGTGATGAACACTCCATAGCAGTGCTAAATCCTACTTACTGGCCAGATTCTGACTCTGGTAATGGTTCACCTCTACCTCTTTGCCGTGCAGTCTAGCAGATCAACATTGTTCGAAACATGCACACATCTGGATGGAGGTCCTGGTAGGGCCAGCACCCCAAAAATCAAGTATCACCTGACT
This sequence comes from Takakia lepidozioides, assembly GCA_030704615.1. NCBI lineage: Eukaryota > Viridiplantae > Streptophyta > Takakiopsida > Takakiales > Takakiaceae > Takakia > Takakia lepidozioides. The sequence goes on from CM060733.1 coordinate 17,097,951, forward strand.
TCAAAAGATAGTGGTGACAGTAATGCTGGATCACCTGCTTTTCCAGTTTCTTGATGGTAGCCAGGTTGTCAACCATGGCGGTGTGGCGAAGTGTGGTATTATCAGTCTCAACCTGTTGTAGGGCTTTAAGCAGTTCTTAATCTTCACACAGTCAGTACTTGGGCCGTGATCCTTGCGACGCTCTGTTGCCTTCCGCTTCTACTCCGCCGAGCACCTGCTCTGCAAGGCATCATCCTTCAAACGCTGGATCCTTGCCTCACAATGGAGTCGGCTCTCTTCACTCGCTTTCAGCTCCTGCCTGTACTGCCGCAACTTCTTGTGCAGGGCATGCACCTTCTTCATCGGCGTCTCGTGTGTCTCCGCTTTCTTCATCAGCGTCGCATGTCTCCCCTCCTTCTTCATCACATCCAAGTCCTTACCTACATCAAGTGAATGTTTTGTACTTTAGAGCATTTTGCACATGACTGTTTGAAAAGGATGGGATATCCCCTTGTACTGGCCAGCAAGGTTGCCAGGCAAGAACTTGTTGGTGGCGCCCTCCCATGACATCCTGCCAGAGTCCAATCAATGATTACCCACAGATTAAGCCCTACAATGGATCAAAAGACAGACACGATGGGCAGCAAAGATTTATTGGAAGCGATTGGCACTTCCCTTAGTAGATTGCCATGAATTCAGCCAGGGCCATAATCTTCCATCCTTTCTAGCACTGGAGAACTCAAGATGCCGGACAAAAAGAGGATTTAAGAATCTTACCGGACAGCTACAATGTCCTGTCCGTGGTGTGTTTGCAGGCCTTGCAGCTGCTCATCAAACAGCCTAGCCAATGATCCTGCCAGTCCATGCCCTGCCTCTGCTTTCTGCCTCCCCAAGTCCTACCCCACCCCACCGTGACATGCCCTCATTTGATGAAACCACAGGAAACCAAACACCGCCAGTTCGCTGCAGGGGAAAGAAGGAGAGGGAAGGGCAAAATGCCTGGAGGGCACGGTGCATGTCTTGGAGGCTGCGATTGGCATGAGCAAACAGCACAGCATGTAGCGCTTCCAGCTGCGCCTGGTCATGTGCCTGCTGCTCCAGGGCAGCCTGGTAGGCCGCCGAGATTGCACTTTGCAGCGTCACTATCACTTCCTCCTTCTCTCTCACCACCATCTGTAGCCTCCGTATGGTCGACTGCGCCACTGTGGCAACCTGCTTCACCCACCAGTAGTTAAGGAGCATTAGACCTCGCAAACAGGCGAGCGCGCTTGCCTTCCCCACAAGTACACTGAAGAAGAGTCATATTCCTTCTTGGTTTCCTCTATGACTCTGGATGACTGCAAAATCCTTGCTCAGCTGTTCAACAAGTCCAAACCGTGCTGTCTTTCCACAAAGAGTCTGATAGGTTTAGTGGCGTGTACAACAAGAGGTTCATGTCTGCACCTGCAACATTGTGGAGTGGTGGAAGACATGCCTGCTGTACCTCCTCGTCTGCACCTTTCACGTTCTTTATGCTTGCAGGGGACTCTCCTACACCCTCATGCTGCTCTTAAAAACTTTTTATGAATGAATTGCTTAGCCTGCTAACATCTAGTGGGTGACTCCCTATAGGAATTGAAGAAGGGGATGACGGTTGTTGAGTAATAAGTAGGAAGATAAGGAGGGCTGGAGTGGTGTGAGTTGTGATGCAGGCCATTGCAAAGCTTGGCGTGTGTGCACAGCCCCAGCACTTCAACACATCTCCGCATGCGGCCTATCTTGCTCGTGCCCCCTCTTTTCTTGCCTAAGTTAGATGCAGCCCACAGAGCACTTGCTAATTCCAATATCACTTCTGAAGTGGGAGTGACTTGTTGCTTAAAACACTCCTACCTCACTTCATCTGTTGCTGCCCATCGTCGCATAGGAATCCGTAGCCAAGAAAGAGCTTTCAGAACGAGAACGAGTTTTGAGTGAGAGTAGGAGTACAAGCACAGGCCCAACCCAATCAAATTGAGATTATAAAGTATAAGTTCATAGTGCCTCACCCTCTTTACACGACTGTGTCCTACTAATATGTAGTGCAAGCACCAGAAGAACTGCACATGACTAGCACCAATTTGTAGCTGTGCAGTGTGGTGGCACTTAGAGGGAGATAGATCCCATCCCCACAACATACGAACCAAAGTCAAGCTCATCGTTCTCCCCTCTCACTTACAGGGCTTAAATCCTGGGAAATAGTCGCATGGAACTCTGCCCAGAACAGGTCAAATGAAAGGGAGAGACTATTGGGGACCGATTCATTGTTGGTGACTAGCCCTGAATGTGGTGGGGTTTTGGCACTCAGCTGTAGCAGACTCTGGGATGCACTGACCTATCCGAGTAATTCCCTGTGGACCGCACTATCACCCGCAAAAAAATCCCGTAAAAGTGGGGTCTTGAGCCTACCCCATTATAGTGGCAGATGCCATAGGCTGACCTTCCCCTTGGAAAGTGGGCACCATAAAGTGTCAAACTGAGCTAAACTCACACCGGATATTTAATTCCTATTTTGGACATAATGTGAAAATTGTTCTTAAGCTTATAGCCAGGTGAGAAAGAAGAAAACGAAAAGGACAAATCGTCAAGACCAACTGCATTGTATCCTTTCCATATAATCAAGAAACCCCCCAAAACAGCAGCATTGTCCCCTCAAGGACATTTGGAGAGCTGTTCACACTTCCCTCTGTCATGCATTTTGGGTGTATGCTTGGGCTGTACTGATACTTCAGTGTAAGATGAGTACCCTTTTGTGTCTTAGCTCTGGCAGCTATTGTGTACTCATCAGTGGATAAAAGATTTTGCCTATTCCACACAGCAACATCATGAAAACCCCCTTCCATCATGCATGCTGGGTGCATGCTCCAGCTCACCATGTACATGTGCATCAGTACAGGCTTGAGGCTGTGTTTCAAGGCTTTGCCAGACAAAATGCCCTGCGTTCCCATTTATTGGTGCAGGTCCATGCCAACATCAGTTGTCTCAGTGCTCTGACTTGCACCAGGCTCAGCCCTTGCATCTCTTGACTCAAAACCCTGCGAAATTTGAGCAGTATCTGACAACCCTCGAACATCTCGCAACCTCTTCGCATCCCCCTTCTATCATGCATTCTCGGTAGATGCCCAAATTGAGCAATTCGAAGTGCTGCACTGTCAGGATGAGACGCCTGTTCTGAGCTCTACCTGTGTCCATCATCCGCATCCTGAGCTGTCTCAGTGTTCTGGCTACCATCATGCTCCACTCTTGCATCTGTCGATTTAGGTCCATCTAAATTTTCCACGGTATCAGTCCACCCTTGAACTTCACTGGAACCACTTTGCATCCCCCTGCTGTCATGACTTCTTGTTAGATGCCCCATTTGAGCAGTTCGAAGAGCTTCAATGTCAGGGTGAGGCTCCTGTTGTGTCTCTGAGCTCTGCTCACATCCACCATCCTCAACCCTGTGCTGTGTCAACTCAGATCCCAGTGGGATCACACCAAAATGATTACGAGAAAAATATATCCGATTAATTCGCATCTGTCTCCCCCTGATATCAGGCATTCTTGGCTGCAGTCCTGAGCCAGAAATCCTGCATGTTGCAGCATGAGGCTGCGGCCCCACCTGGCTGCCAGAAGCTTCAGCACTCTGACCTGCTGATCCTGATACCTGTCGGCCCTCAGGAACTTCTAGACTTTGGCTGAGTATGTTTGTTGGGCGAACCATGACGCCATCCAAAGACAGTCCACTCTTTCTATAGGTATTAACATTCATCATAGAAAACTCCAAACCCACCTTTGCCCCACTCCCAACACAGAACTCCCCCACATCATATTCCATCCAGTTATCGCCCACTAACCGAACAGACCCTAGGGTTGAGTGGTGGTTTTGCATTGGGGCAGCAAAACTGTTCCCACCCCTCCTTCTAGGACCTCCCTGGATTGGTGACTCCCGCTGCTCCCCAACAGAAGAAACACATGTAGTGTGCTGGCCTCCGGTTGTCGTGAGAACAAATTCGAGAGGGACACCAACCCATCCATGTTGACTGTCCACCTGAATCCGCCATGATACAGTGTAAGCTCCAGGTGGAAGCAAACACTCCATCTTGCCAGTGACTTCCAACCACCACACAAAATTTAGGTGTGCTACCTCGTCGAACCTGCACAAGGTACCAATCTGGCTAAATTTACTCTGAGGAGGAACGATAGCCTCAACTTGTGTTAACTATATAGCCATGATTCATCCGAGTCCCAGTACTTTCCCTTCCTTGCAGTAAAAAGAAGCTCTCATTCTTGAAATACTTCAAATCTTCATGCCAGCTTGCTCCACCTCTATTTGTTATGATCTGTTGTGATAAAGCGCGTTGTATCTCTTTGAACAATGATCGCCAGATTCTGTACTGTGGAAGGTGATTGACAATTTGCTCTACATGTCTCTCCAACTCTAACAGACCTAAGGAACAATGACAGTTCGAAACACTATTCAACTTTCAAGAACTTAGTGACTTCAGAGTGGAACACCTACATGGAACCTTGTTGAGGCATCCATTTCCAGTACTTTGGAGTTTCACCCCAAATTACGCGCAAGCCCCTGGACGATACACCTTGGGATACTCCCCCTGTAGTCCGATCCAACCACAGGACCTGTTCATTTGCACCCCCCCCCCCCACCCACATCAACAAACAAACAACCTGAAAGCAAAAACGATCTCCGACATTTTATAAAGACAAAGAGAGAAAGACAGAGAGAGCTTCATCAATACCACGGTATCATGCAATTTAGATCTCAATGATGTCAGACTACGGGAGAGAGGCATTTAGCGCAAACCTGAGTACCATCTCGGAGAAGAACGCGGTCACAAAGACGTTTGAAAATATCCTTTTTGCAAGCAAATTCTGGAGAAACATTTCCCGCAAGCGCCATGATTTCACGGTACAATTCCGGCAACTGCTGTTCCCATACGACGTCCGACTCTGATGCTGTGTAAAACGCATGACAAACACAGCCACATCTGATAACATCTTTAGGACTAAGACATTCTAGGATGTGAACTATACAAGCCTCAGGTAAGTCTGCCAAATTGACTCCATTCCTGGAATAAATCTTCTCACTGCGACCATTCTGTTCTGTCTCTTGAGCCTCGATCAAATTCTCAAGTGGTTGCTCCCCCTCCATTGATGTTGTACAAATATCGTCCCACAAATCGCCGCACTACCCTTCCAAGCTAGAATTCTGGTCCACACGGGTCTGTCCGGCTCTAATCCAAGTGAATCTGTAGTCTGCAGCATGCCGAATGCACCTTTCATGGCCAGCAATCCCACGCCTTCCCCCTTCCTTCTGTCTCTCTCGTGTCTTGCCGCCTGCGTGCCGGCTCTTCCCAAATATCCCCCGTGCTTGCCTGCCACGTAAGGACCTGCTGACTTGTACCTCCCCATATACATCTTCATACAGCCACATGTCAACTCGGTGCTTGGCCAAATAGGTATTGGCTAGAATACACAGTCGGCAAGGCAAAAAGAGGACAAGGATGGTTCAAGTGGACACATTCAAACATGAGAGATGGTAGGCATTAAGAAAATGTGCATGAATGAAATGTCATTGCAATGTCTTTATTCAACCAGAAAAGTATGAGAGAGATGTGGGCCTCTCATTTTACAATATTAGCGTTGTTATGGCGCACACGCGAGCTGAGCGGTGGGCCCCACAAACGGACGCCCGGCTCCCTCCACCCGCCCGCCGCTCCGCGCGGTTGCCCAGCCGCGCCCGCTCACCCCGCGGCTGCGGCCCAGCTGCCGCGCCCGTGGCAGCTCCCCCCCCGAGTCCCCCAATCCGCCGCGGCCGGTCCGCTGAGCCAGTCCCCTCATGTCCACTCTGCCAGTCTGCCCGCCAGTCCGCTGCCCATGAGTCCGCTTCCCTCCAGTCTACCAGTACGCTGGTGGGCGTTCCCTCAGCCAATCCCCTGCCATCCAGTCCGACGACGACGCCCGATCTGGGCCGTCCATTTCAAAACCCATCTGAGCCCTCCCTTTTTAGGACCTAAACCCTGCGACCAAATCCGGCCTGTCTCTACTGAGGGCTCGTTGTTGTCTGATGTTACAGTAGGCATTTCCACGCACGCCTGTCTTCTTCTTGTACACGAGCGACGTTCATGATGATGAGGGGTGTGCCTGAACATGGCAGGACTGGCGGGGCAGGCTCTACAGCCACCATCATGCATATGCTTCCACTTTTTTTGCATGTTTGTTGTGCTTTAGGGAATCTTGGGCTTTCTGGTATGGTTGTATGTCAGAAATATGCTACTGCCTTATTTGTCCTCCATATCGTCATCTGCTTCTAATCCCTCATGATACGCTTAACGCCCTCGTTTTGCATCCGTTCTGAGAGGCTTCAACCCTTCGTACTGCAACCGAACCCATGAGGGCGGAAATCACGGAAGCATATGCACATGGGGGCGTGTATACATTGCAGATTTCGTATCGGACGGTGGGACTGTTTAGAGGACCAAGTAAACAGGTTTGCAAGGAACGTGCAGAAGTTGTCAATAATGGGGAACCCCAAGAAATAATGCTTTGTGAAGGATCCACATCATATGATAGAGGGGTTGGCAGCAGATTCCAACATTCCTGCTCATCGTGTCAATGGACGTGATCCAGTCTTAAGGTCCTCAATCATCCACAAGGTCTTGTTGAATGCACAGGTCTCAGCCATGACCTTCTCCTTGCTGAAGCGGGAGCATAATCTGTACATTGCCCAATTTTGAAGGATGAGAGGTGGCTGAGACATGTGCAGACTGCCAGATCGCGTGGATGTTTGTGGCGCTTCGGAGTGGATCTTGTCCATTGACACTTGAGGACAATGAGGACAATTCAGATATCAGTCTGATGTTCTGCCACTTCATCATTCCAGTGTGTCGCGAGTCTGCGTGCATTGGGTCTGCTGGCCCGTCAGTGCCTGGGATATCCCTCTTCGGGCCTAAATATCATGTTGTCAATTTGTTGAACCATAGGTGTGCTGGAAGTCCGTCTGTTGGGATATCAGTCTGTTACACTTCGGATATCTGTCAGTTCTGCCGAGAGTCTGTTTAGGGTTGGGTTTGTTCGACTTTCCAATTTTCCCCTTGGTCTCTTTTCCCATCAGACTCTCGTCAGTCTGTTGAACCCTCCTCTGCTACATACTCTTGTATGGATATCAGTCTGTTGTGCCGCCAGTCTCTTGGAAGTGGGACTGTTCGACTTTCCTGTTTACTGTAAGTCTCGTCTATCGTCAGTCTATTGAACCGTCGGTCGGGTGGAAGTCCGTCTCTTAGGATATAAGTCCGTTACCACTGAGTTCTTCCACGAGTCCGTTCGCAGTGGGTCTTCGGCAGTCCTGTTATCTTCTTTCCGCTGGACCGCAGTTTCATTCGCATTGCTTTTCCAGTGAGTCTGTTGAGCCGTTGGTCTGGTGGTCACTGGGTCTCTTTGCTATCAACTCCTCGTTGTCATCTAAGAGGATTTCCTCACTGTTGAAAAACTCGTTCATGGAGGAGCTCATGCAACCAACACGAGCATCATTCGGCCAATTCTTAACAATGCTCACAAGCATATCAAGGTTCTGAATACCTAACTTGCAACGTCGCAAGTTTGTAATAACACCTGCAATGATAAAAACCCTCTCACATTCAATTTGAGACCCAACAATGCCCAACAGGAGACGTGCCAAATATCCCACATATGGAAATACAGATTCGTGCTATTTCCACCATTTCAAAGGAGCACTACACTCAGTGTCAGTGTCCTTTTGCCTTCGGAAATGCGCAAGCTGATCTCTCACCACCATCAATGTCATATCCTCACATGGCTCCTCCAAACCAAACAATGACATGTCATCCTGAGTGGAATCTGGCTCCGGCTGGGTCGTAGCATCCGGGTGAAGGATCTTGAAACATTTGACCAAAAGAGGCTCCAACACCAAGGTGTCATATTGTCGAACATTGATATGTCCCTGTTCTTTGCCCACATATTGTGTCACCAAGGACAATCCCTTGAAACACGATCAAGCATCAGCGCCAACATATTGTGGGCTTTCAATGGTTGAACTCCTTCCAAAAATGAGAGAAATGGCCCCAATACATGCACCACCTCCTGAGCCATCCGCCATTCTAACAATTGCAACTCTGCATCAAAATCCCCAATGCGATAATCCACTGTGCCCAAGCTTCGAACACTCTCTGCTCGCATGTGTACACAAGTTGTAATTGTTGCAGCAAGAGCATCAAACAACAGCCAGTATCCGCCTGACTGGTTCATAACACACTTATGAACCACAGGTCCGAGAACCGTGGAAATAGACTTTGCAATTGCCCACGCTTGTGGGCTTGGTATGCGAGATTGCAAAGACAGTGAAGCCTGCCTAGAATAAAAAGTAATGATAGCTTGCCGAAATTCCAAAGTTTCTTGAAAGATGATCACTTTGGAAGCAAATCTGATTTTCACTGGAGTCTTCAGCTTGCGAGGATGAATGCCACTATCAACACATGATGCATTCCATTCTTGCCTTCCATTTCCACTCTTCTTGGTCCAAGTGATGGTCTTCTGCAACTCTGATTGAGCATCATTTATAGACACAACCCTCATATTCATGCACACCTTTGCATCAGTCGTGGCATACTAACAACACTTGGACATTGCATGTCCAAAGCAACTTTCCACAAATGGTGCAGACAGTCCCAATGGGGCACAAGACACGACTACATTCAAAGCTGCAGTCAAAGTACCCAAATTACCTCCCTCATCTTTGACATAAGTTATGATGCGCGAATTACCATACTTTGTCAAAAGGTCATTCACTTGTCGTGCCATGGCTGCCCCGGATGTATCAGGTGCCTCAAACATTCCCAATGTTACATGGCATGGTTCCCATTGCTCATTAAGAAAGTGCGCTATGATGACAAAAGTATATGTTCCTCCTCTTGACATCCACAAATCAAAACTGACAGTACAAGTTACACAACTGGATATCAATGGGGACATGTACAAGTCTTGTGTTTTTGTTGATAGTGATGGGAGCGTCTCATTCACAAGTGTGCATCGAGAGGAGAAAACTAGACGATCATTTTGTCTCCCCATTACCCTTCGTAGCCATGGAGATTCGACCAAAGACAATGGCAACAACTCTTTTGCAATGAACAGGATCAAATCCTCGTTGAACCTTTTATGTTGTTCATCATCTTTCTTGTATGGAGTTCGACTGCCAAATAAAGAAGATATGTTCCCTGGGGTAGGGCCAAGCCTCTTCTTTGCAGGTCTACGAGCATCCGGCCCATCTTTTTCCATTTCAATCCACTTACTAACCAAAGCCCATGTTTCTGATTCACATGCTTGTGAAGAACAGAGTTTCCATGGTCTTTGTTGTAAGTTATACATCCTGGCATCTTTTCAAACACATGAGCAGGATGACAAAACACACACCTCATATACTGCGGGTGTATTGCATCTACTGGACCTGCGTTGGCAACTGCATAAAATGCCCATGATGAAGCAGTGCAATTGTAAGGTTTCCAAAACTCACGTTGCTTGCGTAGGGTGGAAAACTGCTCTTCCTCAAACATTGAGCTGCTTGAATACTATGATATTGTGGAAGACCCACCGACTGCTGAAGTGAGAGGAATTGATGAAGAAGATGATGCACATAGCGTAGGGCAAGCTTCCATAGCTCCGCATTGTTCACATTGGTGTCATGAACAACACCTCTCTCCAATTCTTCAAAGATATTGGGCTCCATACGTTGCAAATGGCTGGATACACTCCCTAAATCAAATTAATCCCAATCCAACCCAATCCAATCCATTGGCAAGAGTAGACCAGCCAAGAGAGCATGTACATTGACCATTTTCAGATCTCATAATGCTAACACAAGGCACTGGCTACAGTAGACCAGCCAAGTTACTTGGTTGCATGACTTTGTCATTCAAGGGAAAAAAAATAAAAAATAAAATGGCTAAAAGGGCCTAGCACAAGTTGTTTGGTTGCATTAATCTGCCATGAAAGGAAAAAAAAAAAACTAAAAAAAAAAAACTAAAGGCCCTAGCACAAGCTTCTCGGCTGCACAATTTTGCCATGAAAGGACAAAAAAAAAGATGAAGGGCTAACTTCCACGGAGGTTGTGCTGACTGCACTGCTCCCTCCCCCGTACCCGTACCCGGCTGCTCCCTCCCCCGCGTTGATGCTCGTGCTGCTGCAACAGCAGGAGGTGAGAGACGGTACAACGTGGGAAAAAAAAACAAAAAAAAAACCCTGCTGCCTACGCTGCTCTCTCCCCCTCATGCGCTGCTTCGGCCTCCCCTACAGGCTGAGGCGCTGCTCCCTCCCCCGCGCTGATGCTCGCGCTGCTGCAGCACATCCCGTAGGTGAAGGTGCGAGACCACAGAAGCAGGAAAACCAAACCAATAAAAAATAAAAAAATAAAAAAATTGTTGTTATCTCGCCCCGCGCTGCTCCCTCCCCCACGCGCTGGTGCGCTGATCTGATCCCTCCTCCCGCACTGCTATGCGCTGCTCCCTCCCCCACGTTGATGCTCCCGCTACTGCAGCAGCAGGAGGTGAGAGACGATACAACGTGGGAAAAAATAGAACAAAATAATAAAACCCTGCTGCCTACGCTGCTACCTCCCCCTCATGCGCTGCTTCGGCCTCCCCCACGGGCTGAGGCGCCGCTCCCTCCCCCGCGCTGATGCTCGCGCTACTACAGCACATCCCGCAGGTGGAGGTGCGAGACCACAAAAGCAAGAAAACCAAACCAAAACATAAAAAAATAAAAAAATAATGTTGCTACCTCGCCCCGCACTGCTGCGTTGTTCCCTCCCCCACGCGCTGGCGCTGATCTGATCCCTCCTCCCGCGCTGCTCCCTCCCCCGCGCTGATGCTCGCGCTGCTGCAGCAACAAGAGGTGAGAGACGATACAACGTGGGAAAAAAAAACAAAAAAAAAACCTTGCTGCCTACGCTGCTACCTCCTCCTCCTGCGCTGCTTCGGCCTCTCCCACGGGCTGAGGCGCTGCTCCCTCCCCCGCGCTGATGCTCGCGCTGTTGCAGCACATCTCGCAGGTGGAGGTGCGAGACCACAAAAGCAGAAAACCAAACCAAATAAATAAATAAATAAAAAATGTTGCTACCTCGCCCCGCGCTGCTCCCTCCACCACGAGCTGGTGCTGATCTGATCCCTCCTCCCGCGCTGCTATGCGCTACTCCCTCCCCCACGTTGATGCTCGCGCTGCTGCAGCAGCAAGAGGTGAGAGATGATACAACGTAGGAAAAAAAAACAAAAACAAAAACCTTGTTGCCTACGCTGCTACCTCCTCTTCCTGCGCTACTTCGGCCTCCCCCACGGGCTGAGGCGCTGCTCCCTCCCCCGCGCTGTTGCAGCACATCTCGCAGGTGGAGGTGCGAGACCACAAAAGCAGAAAACCAAACCAAAATAAATAAAATAAAAAATGTTGTTACCTCGCCCCGCGCTGGTGCGCTGCTCCCTCCCCCACGCGCTGGTGCGTTGATCTGATCTCTCCCCCATGCGCTGGTGCGTTGAGCTGATCCCTCCTCCCGCGCTGCAGCAGATCGTGCGTGGAAAAAAAAAAAAAAAAAAAAACCTAGTGCGGGAACCAGATCCAGAACCGCCACTGACCCCCCCGGTTCCAGTTCCAAGCCGGTTCCTGGAAAAACCCGCACCCGCCGGTTCCGGTTCTGGAACCGGCTCGTCCCTGCTCCCCCGGTTTCGGTTTCGGTTTCGGTTCCCAGGAACCGGAACCGGAACCACCGGTTTCAACCCGCCTAAGCGGGTACCCCCACAACACTGGTAATTTCGGAACTCAAACCCGTATCATTGATCTTACTAAAGAACCAGAGGACGTACTTGCGGTAGATGTCTAGATGCCGGAACAGCACACTGTCCAGACAGCAGACAGCAGAGTACTGCCCAGACCGAGGAACAACAGACTATCCAGATGCCGGGGCAGCAGACTATCTAGACAGCAGACAGCAGACTGCCCAGACCAAGGAACAGACTGAGCAGACTGGCCGGACACAGAAGGAGACTGAGCAGCAGTCTGAGCATGGACAGACTGTCGGCCAAGATGTCGCACACACACAGTCTGGCAGAGTACCTCCGCCCACAACACTCCCGGACTTGGGTGTTCAACCAGGGGAGCAGTCTGCCCATGTGCTTGTTTCCAATGAGGCGGTGAAGGTTGTGCCTGTCCTCATTCGCGTCTGTTCTTTCAAATTTTTGCAGCTTCACTTGTAGTGTGAAAAGAAGGGGGCATAAATCCCCTTCTATGTAATTCTAACTATACTTCTTCCAGTAAAAAGAACAACCTAGCAATCTACCAGCGGCACACGGTTATGGGTTTCCCTCCTATCGTTCATGATCAGAGTTCATAAATCCTCATCCACGCCGCAGCGGAAGAGAAAACATGGATGGGGATTGAATCCTTCTTGTTCATGATTTACACAATCTTTATACAATTGCAGCACCAATGGTGCTGCTGTGATGTTTTCAGTGATACAACCAGCCCTATGACGGAGCTAAATGCGACCCATGTGGGCATCACCCTTGAGCAACACACGTCAAAACCCCTTTTGTAATGAGATCACTGATAAGAGAAAGACAACTCAGATCTGCCATGAATTACAGGCCTAGTGATTCTCTGCAGATGTCATGGTTTTTCCTCTATCTCCCAGTTGACCATCCCTCATTACCCCTTTTACTGAGCAGCTCTCTCCCTTCCCAAACCTTTTCTCTCTCCTTCCTGCTGTAAAATTCCTCATTTTCTTCCAACCAGCAGCCTATCTACATGCAATGCAAACACATTCAGCCATGTATCCAGTGAATCCAGCCTTGGAATCAACCTTGGTCACACAAGACATGATCAGCTCTTCCATCAGTCTTTCTCTCACCCAAAACAGACCCCTCACACTGTTTGCCTCCAGGGACAACCCAGTTTGTCAGTGAGTTCCCAACCCTTCTACAAATCTGCATCTAAACACCCCAACAGCTCACTTTTGCCCTTTCAGATTTGAACCACAGAGTTCAAATGCTGAGTCCACTCTGAACCAGTTCTAAACTCCACATCAGTGTCAGTTTGCAGCCCCATCCACCTCTTCATCTTTCTGATTTCAAAGAGGTTACAGCTAACCCTCACTAGTGCTCACATCAACTACACTGGATTGCATTACATCTAATCATCAAAATCCCAGAGCCGCATTGTATGCAGATTCATGATACTGAAGCCAAAGGAGCAAAAACAAAACAAATAGCAAGCATTCTGTCACTGTGGGTGAACTACATCCGCCCTCACTCAACACTCCTACAGACATGTGCATCAGATCCATTCATCTCCACCCCATCCTGGTTTGAAGTCCAGAGTCCCCATTCCATTTCTCAAAGTCTTTTTCCTGTCCTCATCACGCTCTCAGTTTGAGAGTCTCTACCAAAATTTCACAACAACGATTCCTAAGTGCCAAAATGAAGAAGCCCGGTATCTACGAACTTATCTGTCTTATACTCCAGGTGAAGCGGTGGGTCTGCCTGCCCAAAATGGCACCTCACCATCTCCGTCAGCAGCTACCTTAACTCCTCTTGTCGTCTGGATTTGACGATTCCAGCGTTCATTAAGTCATGACGGCCCTGCTTCAGCCTATGGCAACAACCCTGTAGCTTGCCAACTAACTACCCTATCTCACTATCTAAGCCAATCTACCCTAAGATCTGATATGATCTTATAACAAGAAGATAGTGATCATCTGAAAGCTTCATGCATTTGTACATTCCACTCTTTACCTCCTTATTTACAGATAACCTGAGTCACCATCCACAAGCCAATCCCTCATTCGCTTTGGCAGATGCTCATTATGTCGAGCTGCTCTTCATCCTAACTCTCCATTGATTGTGCCAGCAACCCCACCTCCCTGTTCTCTGGCAGCTGGCCGTTTCCCTTGCATGCTCATCCTCCCATGATCATGTTCATCAAGGCAATGGCAGCTCTGGTGGTTGCACAAGATTCGTGACAGCACCGCCTCCCTTCACCTGGCTTGAGGAAAACTCTTCCAAGCTGTTCCCTGCACGATTATCCTCCAGCAAGCCCTAAGCTACCCATTCACCATAGCAGCGACTGCACCACCTGTTAACTGATTGCTCCATCGCATGCCACACCGATCTCCCTGTAAGCATATCCTCCAGAAATTGATCATTACCAAGAAGATGGTGGCACCGCTTCCCCTGCTACACAGATTACCAAGATGTGCCCTTATACTCTACATTAACACTTCTCTTAATGCAAGTCAGAATGCCCCAGTGTAGATGCAATCGCCCTTGACACAATGCCCTGCCAATTCCACTGTTCGCAGCATCTGCTCAGAGCGCCCGTCATCTTCCCCTTCGTCTTCCTCGTCCCGCGTTTCTAGGGTAATCACCAGTGATGAAAGTCATCCATTTTCACGAACATAAAAATGTGCTAGGTTTCATTAACAGAACAAATTCATTGCATCCTTGGCACTGGATCCTTCGTCCTCATTTCAGGGAGTCATCCAGAGAGCATGGATGTAATCCATTCATCCTCCGGATGAAAATACGCCTGGTCATGACTTAGCCACTTTCATCCTGACAAAGTATCAGCATAGTGTGCCCATGAAATAACCTGTAGGCAGGGATGAATTCCGCCCATAGCATGTATGAAATAAATTGAGCATCTTCATCCTGGCCAATAGTCCCCCATCGTTCCCATGATGTAACCAAGAAACATGTATGGAATAAATTGCAGGGACAACTCAACCTATTTTCACATTGGTACCAGGGCCCTTCCTTTGTAGCAATGCAGAATCTCAGTGAGTAAGACAAAAATTTAATGTCACTCCCTTGTATTCACACTACACACTGTTTCACTGAATTGACAGTTGTCTGCTGTCCCAACAGGGTGTTGGAGGCAACGAGGTCAATTCTCCCTTCCCCTCCCAGGGCATTCCACATCCCGGCCATATTGCGAACGTTGGTTACACAACCAAAAGAGGTTTGGTATTGACCACGCCGCCATATGCACGTGTCAAGTTATTTTACCACTAGTGTGAAACTAGCTAGGAAATAGCTAGCTTTTACATATTGACATTTGGGATTGGCCCAAGTGTCAATCCAGGGATCAAGGCAGATTTAGGCCCTGGAGTGGTTATCTTCACGGCAAGCGCGGGAGGCTCATCTTTCTCGAGTTGAGCCTCACCGCGCCTAGCTATGGCGCCATAGTGTGGATTCCCCATGGCGTGGGGTGCACTTGGCTTGACTTGTATTTGAGTGATGAGGTTATATATGCATGAGTTTATGCTTCAGATTTGTGAGCTCGTGCTTGTATTCTTCTTCTTTATCACTCGAGAAAGATGAGCTCGTATCTGTGAGTGCCAGATACGAGTCAGTTGTAGCACTTGTGGTTTTTGCTTGAGAATGAGATAAACCAGGTTGTTATGCAAAGAGCACTGTGGAGCTCTTGGTTGTTAGAAGCGGAGGCGATGTGGGTTACGAGGTGGTAGACCTTGGCATTCGATCTTCAGCTTCAGAGATGAAAGCACCATACTGCAGGTAATTCCAGAGCACCTTGATGGTTTCAGATTGTGTACATGCATGAGCAAGCACGATTGGGAAGAGGACCAGTCAAGAGCAGGTTATAGTGGCTTTGGTGGCAAAGCTCAGAACTGGACTTGGGAATGCGAGCTTTCATTGTGTGAAGGATTGCAAGACCAAACGAAAGGGCTGATTTGACTTGGGGCAAATCAGTGCACTTTGTGGAGTATGTTGAGAGTGGGTTTCAATCTCGAGCTTCAGCATTGAGAGGGCTCTTGTCATGGCAAGAGCAGGGCTGGAACAGGAGCTAAGAGGTGCGGCAAGGCCATGGAATGTGCACCTAGGGTTTCAGAGCTTGGAAGAAGAGCTCTTGCACCACAAGAGGAGTGTCTTGTGGCTGGAAATGTAAGCCTTAGGGTTTCAGGAGCTTGGCAAAGGCTGTGGAGTGCATAGTCTTGTCTTAGAGAGCATCAAGGAGCCAAGGAGCCAAGATAGGGGGCTGATACCTCTTGTGTGAAGAGGTTGCATGTGTGGAGCATGTATTCAGCTCATTGAAGCTTCCATCTTCAAGCTTGGAGGGCTAGCAAGGAAGAGGGAAGGGCTGACTTCCCTTATGTGAGGGCAATGCATGTATGGAGCATGCTTTCGGCTTGTTGAAGGCTTGTACTTTCAAGTTTGGGAGTGCAAGAAAGGAAGGAAGGGGCTGGTTTCCCTGTAGGGCATGTGTGGAGCATGCTTCCAGCCCGCTAAAGCGTGTATTTTCAGGTTGGTGGATGCAAGAAAGAAATCAAAGGGGCTGATTCTTTGGTGGTGAGAGTGGGGCATGTGTGGAGCATGCCTTCAGTCCATTGGGCTTTTGTTTTCAAGCTTTAGAGAACTAGAAGAGAAGGTAAGGGATTGATCTGCTCTTATGTGACAGTCCGACACTTTGTAGAGCGTGTTCTGAGTTGGGGTTTCAACCTCAAGCCTAGATAGAGCATGGCTCTTGAAGTGGCAGGTGTAGGGGGCTGGAATAGGCTCTAAGACAGATGTTATGGCCAAGGGAAACGCTTGAATGAGTGCTCACAAGGGCTGGAAACCAGCAAGGCTTGGTTGTTTGCCATTGAGTTTAGTGGCGTGTTTGGGGAGTCTAAGTGAGAAAGAAGGCTTGGTTTGTGGCAACCATCTTCCTCATGGCTTAGGGCTACTATTGGTGGTGTGTGGGAGCCGAAAGAGCAAGAATACCTTGCTGATTTCTTCACAGCCACCATAGCTCGGTGCAAAGAAGCCTAGAGTCCAAGAGACACAAACCCTAGCTTGGCGTGGCTAAACCCCTTGGAGAAATGGCTAAACTGTCATGAGTGGCCTGTGGGGCTGTGATGGGCTGTGCCCTGTGGCTTGTGGGGCTGTGACGGGCTGTGACACGTTGTGATGGGCTGTGAGGGGCTGTGAGGGGCTGTGACAGGCTGTGCCATGTGGCCTGTGGGGCTGTGAGGGGCTGTGCCCAGTGGCCTATGGGGCTGTGAGGGGCTGTGACAGGCTGTGCCCTGTGGCCTGTGGGGCTGTGACGGGCTATGAGGGGCTGTGATAGGCTGTGCCCAGTGGCCTGTGGGGCTTTGACGGACTGTGAGGGGCTGTGACAGGCTGTGAGGGGCTATGAGGGGCTATGACAGGCTGTGCCATGTGGCCTGTGGGGCTGTGACGGGCTGTGAGGGGCTGTGACAGGCTGTGCCCTATGGCCTGTGGGGCTGTGACGGGCAGTGAAGGGCTGTGGCCTTTGGGGCTGTGACCCCTGTGACCTGTGTAGGGCTGTGACAGGCTGTGTCTTGTGGCCTGTGGGGCTGTGACGGGCTGTGAGGGGCTGTGACAGGCAGTGCCCTGTGGCCTATGGGGCTGTGACGGGCTCTGAGGGGCTGTGACAGGCTGTGGCCTTGGGGCTGTGACCCCTGTGACCTGTGTAAGGGCTGCGACAGGCTGTGCCCTATGGCCTGTGGGGCTGTGACGGGTTGTGAGGGGCTATGGCCTTTGGGGCTGTGACCCTATGACCTTTGTAGGGCTGTGACAGGCTGTGCCTGTGGCCTTTGGGGTTGTGATGGGCTGTGACAGGCTGTGACCTGTGGCAGTGGGGGCTGTGACAGGCTGTGACATGTGGCCTTTGGGGCTGTGACGGACTGTGACAGGCTGCGGCCTGTGGGGCTGTGACCCTGTGACTTGTGTAGGGCTATGACAGGTTGTGGCCTGTGTGGGGCTGTGACGGCTGTGACCAATGCCTGTGCTGGTCTGTGGTGGCCTATGTTGACCTGTGGACGGCCTATGCTGACTCGTGGAGGCAATGGTGGACTGCCTAAGGACTGGCATGTGGTCTTGAAGGCTGAATTTTGAAGCTCGTGGAGGGCGGTTTGAGGAGTATCTTCATGATATTCCCATGTTCATGCAAGTGAGGGAAGAAATGAGAAAAAGAGTGTTGGGATGAGGGCATGTTGGGGTTAGGCATTGCTTTAGCTTCTCTTCCTCGTAGTTTTCCACCCTCACATTAGGCCAAGACATTTCCGTAGGTGGAGGCAAGAGTCAGTCCGGGTTTGGGCTGGGGTGTCCTTGCAGGAGCAACACCGTGGAGTTGTTTTTGGTGTGGGAGAGTTGTCATTCTGATTTCTTGTGTTTGGATCCCCTCCATACCTGCATGCTTGACTGTGCGTCATGCTAGTTTTGTGTGGGCGCTTGTTTTTATAGGTGATTGGTCCGGATTTGATCACCGGCCAGTCCTAGGGCATGTTGTCGATGGTGAGGCTGGGGTGATGACCAGTCAGACCATCATTGTTTCTCCTGTGGTGAGGTTGGTGGTGATGACCAGCCAACCATAGGGGTGCTTTGCGGTGGATGCACGTATAGGTGTAGGCTATGTTAGGAACCTAGTATTCCAAACCATAAGCCGCAACAGGTTCTCTACCCGATTACCTTGTGGAGAGGGGGTTAGGGACATGTGCATGACCGGTTGAATGATAATTTGTCAACACGAAGGTGCCACTAGTTGCTGGGGACAGTGCCGGTTCGAGCACTAGCAATACTAGTGGGTACACGAGACGAGGTGTGTGGTTTAGGCCACCTTCACCTCCTGTGTCTTCTACGGAATGTTCTGATTCGGATTGTGAATCAGAAGGACTCATACCGGTTCCAGTTCTAGGCCCTATTGCCGTCCAGGGACTTAGCCATTTTCGGGCTAAGTCCCTAGACTGGCTGGCCCTGAACTGGAAATTCGGCGCCATTTTCCAGTTCCAGGCCCTATTGCCGTTCAGGGACTTAGCCATTTTCGGGCTAAGTCCCTAGACTGGCTGGCCCTGAAGTGGAAATTCGGCGCCATTTTCCAGTTGTAGGCCCTATTGCCGTTCAGGGACTTAGCCATTTTCGGGCTAAGTCCCTAGGGTGGCTGGCCCGGAACTGGAAATTCGGCGCCATTTTCCAGTTCTAGGCCCTATTGCCGTTCAGGGACTTAGCCATTTTCGGGCTAAGTCCCTAGGGTGGCTGGACCTGAACTGGAAATTCGGCGCCATTTTTTCAGTTCTAGGCCTTATTGCGGTTCTGGGACTTAGCCATCTTCGGGCCAAACCGGGAAAAATGGCGCCGAATTTCCATTTCAGGGCTTCCAAGATGGCTAAGTCCCTAGGGTGGCACTCACCGAAAACCGAAATTCGGCGCCATTTTTCCATTTCTAGGCCCACTCACATCCGCCCCAACCTGGGAAAATGGTGCCGAATATGCATTTCAGGGACCTCATTGTGTTTTTCATGAATGCAGGTACTGCAAGTTCTCCCTTTTGGAGAAAGGTCATCTGTCTTTCGAGCCACCATTCTTCCTGGCATGGAGGAACCCTGGGGCTGACTCCATGTACACTGACGATATTGTGAAGGAGTGGCATCTGGAACATTTGCGTGATTGCCCTTGGTATGTGGACCTTCCGCCCGGCTCGCTCGACCCATCCGAGTTTCAATTGAAGCTGGATGCTGAATTCCGACGAAACCGGGCTCCGCTGCCTCCGTTGGGTGCAAAAGAGGCAAAAGCACTTGCGAACTCCAGGAAAGCGGCAGAGCTTGCTCAGGCAGGAATTCAGGAGAAATTGCATGAGAAGAGTAAAGGCCAAAGGAAAAGGACAAGGAAACAGGTGAGTGCAGTAACACCCAAAAAGAAGAAAACCATCGGGGCATCGGAGGAGGCGCAGGAGGGGACCCAAGAGAGTGACTCGGACGACGACTTTGTTCAAGGTCCTGCGATTGCTGTTGCTCCTACCCAGTCACCGTCGTCCGGGTTCCCAAGTCAGTTCGGAGTGGGACTGGCTCTGCCAAGAAGTTGGCATTTGAGGGCGAGCCTACACGGCGGTATTCGGCGGTGACGTTTACGCACAGGCCAAAGCTAGAACCTCCAACCATCATCCAATGCGTCAATGAGAGCTTCCTTGACGCTCTCGCTGCCAGGGCGAAGAAGGTGGCACACAACAAGTCTCTGGCGGAGCAGAAGGGGAAAGCCAAGAAGAGGGCTGGCGGTACAGAGCCTAAAGACACCCCTGGTTTTGAAGCCATGATGGAATTCTTCACGGCTGTGAGCACGAATTGCAAGAGCACTCGGGGGGGGGGGGGGTTGAGGTGGAGAGAGCTTGCGACATGATTCTCCTCGACATTCCAGATGGGGAGCTGCTGGAGGGCCTGGATGGTGTGCCCACCTGGAACAGGTTTACTGAGGACTACTGGAAAGCCGGTTGGGCTGGCGGGATGCTTTTGGATGACGGTGGATGTGTGGTTGTCCTTGCCACGAGAGGGAAGACCACAGAGAATGCGGTGGCAAGGTGGACACCAAAAAGTGTCACCCCGGTCCTCCTCAGAAAATGATTCTGCATCAGTACGCAGGGGTTGCGAACAGAGGGCCAAAGTGTAAGTTATCAATCTATTGCATTCACTTCATATTGTGGTGTATGTTAAGTAGACCCTGGAGTTGATCCCTTCTTTGTTGGATGTGCAGACATTGGTGTTTGAGGCATATTGCTTTGTGAAGAGAGGGTCTACGTTCAAATTCCGCAACGACGGTCGTCTTGTTGATGCCGCTGTGGACCCTGTAACCTACGATGTCCTCTACAACTATGTGCCCCACTCCAGTATGCCGAAGGACACAAAGACAGGCAAACTGTGGCGTACAGCCGGACCCGGAGCCCTGCTTTCATCCAAACCCTCATGGAGACGTGCTCGGATGTCCAAGGGCGGATTCTGGACCTCACATGCGGCACGGGTAAGCCTTCACGTGCTCAGTTTGTCCCCTGGCCCGATTGCAATTGCATGCCGCAAGCTATTAAACCGCCCGCTTTGTTCCTCAGGTGCTTCAATGTGGGCAGGGTTGTCCGACTGCATGTGTTTGCAGATACTGCCCTCCACAACTCGGAACTTGCAGCGGCTGAACGTCTGCCGAAAGAGGAAGAGGCATCCTCGGAGGATGAGGAAAAATCCGAGAAGGAGCGGGGAGGAAGTTTGGGATCGAGGCCGAGGAGCCCCCGGTTTTACGAGTGAGTGGTGGCATTGTAAGTTGCCTCAGATTTCGTGAGGCACCTCCCTCTGCTCTCTTATTTCATTGAAAACCCTTTGTGGTTGTGCTGGTATTGACATTCTTGAAGTGGATTTGTTCTTACTGTAGGATTGCCAAGTAGCCGGAGGACGTCTACACCGGAGTTCATGGGCAGGAGGAACGTGCCTTTTTTTGCCAGGGGGGATTTCATGCCTAGTCCAGAAAGGGAGTACCATCCTTCCTACTTATGCTGCCCGGCTTGCTCGGTGTCCATTAGGAGGTGTTCCAACGTAGTCGTGTACAACAGATTTTTAGACGAGGCAAGCCTCAAGAAAATGAAGATGGGGAGGAGGCAGCAGCTTTAGAGCCCGTCGGGCTCGTAGATTTGGTGTTGGATTCTGCTGAGGAAAGTGGGGGAGAAGACGCGAAGATTCCCAGGAGGTGAGGTGGACAGTCCCCCCAAGGAGAGGACGGGATTTTTGAAGGCATAGTGGAACTGATGCATCACAAGCAGAGCTCTAGGACGAGGGGGATGAGGGGGATGAGGAAAAGGTGGGGCAGTTCCTCGTAGGGTGTAGGAGAGTAGTGCCCATTCCGGCTATGACAGTTATACCACTTGGGTATAGACGTGCCTTGCCACAAAAATTTGCATAAATGTTTTGCATTTCAAGTCCACTGTATCCAGAAAAAAAAAAAAATTTCCGTGGAAAAACAATGAAAAAAAAAAAAAAAAAAAAAAAAAAAAGGACTGCTCATGCTTTTTTTTTTTCCGCTCATGCTCATGCTGCTCATGAAATAGCAGCCCCCCCTCCATCCCACGCCCCTGTTGTGCATACCGTGCAAGCATCACGTTCCATGACACCACATCTTGTTCAGCCATTTGAAAACTCCCTTCGCATCCTTCATGCACCCACATTTGGCATACATGTCCACCAGGGATACTTGTTGTGCATATCCTGCAATCGTCGCACTCCACGACACCACATCTCATTCAGCCATACTGTCGAACACTCCCTTTCCATCCTCGAGGCACTCACATTTGACATACATGTCCAGCAGGGCAGTGTTCAGAATGACATCGGGTACAATTCCAGATTTGACGATGTCACCATGGACCTCTTTGTACCTTTCCAGGGCTGCCAGGCTTGCACACGCATTGCCAATGCAAACAAATGTTATGCGGTTGGGCTTCACTCCTTCGCACATCATTTGCTCAGAGGAAGTGCTGATGTAAAGATGTAAAGACCCAGTTGCATCTGTCAAAGTCCCTTTGGAGTGAAAGTAGGTGACCAAAACGATAAAACGGCAGGAGGCCACCTGACCTCACAACAGAGCACAAACTCTTCATAAGTGCGTGCTTGTGCAGCATGACTTCCCTGTTTCAAGTCCAAGCTTATGACTTCCCACAACACCTACAACAGAACTCCCCAGATTTTTACCAGTCATGGTCTAGTAAAGGATAGGCAATATATTTGGAGTATACTTTGCTTGTAAGACAGTGTTCAAGCCACAGATGCCTCACGGCCAGCTTATTGCCAGGCTACATGATGTTTGATAGTACTACTTGCTTTGCTTTAAGTTTGAAATTTGACTCATCTAGCCACAAAATCCATCTGTTTAAGTATGAGTGTGAGATAAAGCAGCCAGAAACATTACTTCTCTCCGCCTTACGACGCTCCCATTGGAATGGGGCAGAGAGATGAGAAGAGCTGTGAAAAGAGCGAGAACCCACCTCTTGTACTTCTTTTCATAGCCGCATGGACAAGCAACATTTTGACTCAGTTGTCCATTTTTTGCAAGATTCACAGATGCTGCCGCATTCCAGCGACCCCCCATCAACTCTTCCACCTTCACCAACCAACAAATCCATGGCGTCAACCTCAGGCCAGACCTTTCATCTCCCAGCTATGGCCACCTTATATTCAAGGTATAGGGACAAATATATTTCATCATTCAAGGTATTAAAAGATGGTAGGAAACAGGCAAACAGTGCAAAAGCCATTGGTGAGACAGCGGGAGGAGAGATTTTGAGAAGAGAATGCAGCTGCCAGAGCATAACAAAAACATACAAGAGCTCTTAGGCAGCAAACACGGGAGACTAACCTCGTCAAGAGACTTGGGAAGCGGATTGCCTTCCTCCTTAAGCTTCATCACACGCCTGTTTGCCTCCTTTGCCCACTAGTATTTTGCCAGTACGACATCAACATCACGCACAGTGCACCCCCACTCCGTTGCAACCTCAGCCTTGTGCAGCTCTCCAACTCGCTGGACCCACACCATGCCCAGCCCGATGCCCCTTGCTTACTTTCTGAAGACATACTGTGCTCACCTGCAAGCCCGGCCGTCCAGTATGCAGCCCTCTTTAACTGTTTACCACTTCTGAAGGTTGGTGCTCTCATTAAACATTGAAACAGACTTTTCTGTAGCAACCAAATTCAGATGTAATGAAAAAGCATACCAGAGGGTCATGTGGGGCTAGGGATCGAAGAATCCCCTCCTGTCTCTCAAGGGATTTTACAGCTGATACTTCACCCCCTCTGGGCAGGCCGCGTCCAAATGTCGTTAGACTTCCAAACTGGCGTGCCTTCTTCACCTCATCTGCAAAATCTGTACAACACAAAGAAAATCTATTGAGAGGCAGAGCCAGATTTCAAAGAAAGATTCACAAATCGAGTACATACTAGTACTGAACCGATTATTGGGCTAATTTCCAACCTCTGACCGCCGTGGCTGCAAATTACAGGATTGGGCTCTCAATCTGGGGTCTTCAAGCACTCATTGAAAGAAGACATAAAATTTCTTGCTTGTTTGATCACTGTGGGGGGTGCTTTTCCGTGAGCCTGGAGGCGTGAGCCTGTGAGCCCAGGAAATCGTGAGCCCAGCACAGGCTCACGCCACGTCAGCATACATACAGGGCCTATTTCTGCGGGTGTCACCTATTTCCTCGGGTTGATCAGCCATTTCCTAGGAATGCAGAGTGGATATGTTACATCCATTGTATCCATTGCATCCATGCAGACATTATCAACATACCAAGCCCTCACAAGTTTATGTGGGTACGTCGTGAGGAGGTGCACACTGACATGATCTAAAGCGGATCCCTGCGAAATCTTTTCTTACTCACCACCCTTGCGAACATGCCAGGTATGTGCGGGAGCATCATGGATGCTCATTAGATTTGAGAATGCATGAACGCTCTTTGATGAGGTGGACTTCACCGTGATGGATTCACCAACCATTCTTCTAGCAGAAATCGTTTGGAGACCAACGACCAAATGATGCGAAAATGTTGTACACGAACCAAAGTCGTTTGTTTGTTTTTGCAATGCACTCAACTCTGTGAGGTCTAGAAAACACTAAATAGATTGAAGGAACAATCGGGGCAGTCCATGCAACCCCCATCTCCAACAATAGTTTGTTCCCATTAATGTGCATTCCACGCACACATTGCAAACATGACAACAAGGACACACAACCATCCCATTTCAAATTTGGCCCCAAATAAAACCAAAAGAAAACTTCATATCAAGTGTCACAGTCATCCGAATCAGTCTCGACCTCCTGTGCTATGTCATCCACAAAGATTCTGGCCCCAACACCACGTCTTCTACCACGGCCGTCGATGGGTGGACTCCGAGTGCCATGAACGGTCATGCTTGTTGCGAGTGCCTCCGCATAGACAGGTAGCACGCAAGACCGAGGAGGACTGGAAAGAAGTTCAAATAGGTGTGATAGCCCTGGAGGGCAAGTGGAAGCACGCGGACATCCTGCACATGTCGACAAAAACCCATTCAGAACACAATATGAAATACACAAGATGCCACAAGTCCAACGAAGAGGATGTCTGCCATGTGAACTTTGCCTCAAGAACAGTGATTCTCGATATTGAAACAACAATGCAAGCATCCACAGGTTGAACTTACTCACAGGCACTGCCTCCTGTCAAGCGGGACGGGGCTTCGAAGGACTTGAGAAGTGTGTCCACCCAAACCCATCAGGAGGTTCTTGTAAATCTCAGCATCCCCTTCAATCCCAAAGAGATGTCGCGCACTGGCCTTGCAAGCGTGGTAGAAGCACCTGCAGTGGAAGAATGAAGAAGCAGACATTGAAGACACATTGGAACGGTGGGGAAAGTACTGAAAGTGCAAGCTCAATCAAACCTCATGAAATGTGAATGTTGAAGAGACGAACCTGTGCCCATTGACAAATCCAGAACTCTGGCGTCTGTGTAGGTGCAGCACTCCACAATCGTTGAATGAAAGCGGGCTCCTCTCCCTCGCCCCTCTCCAAGGAACCCCATTCCCCCTTCGCAAGCAGACGTTGCTGTCGACGTAGTTGTGGTGCATGTCATCCGTGGGAGGATCTGTCCTGTCGTCTATGAACTTGCCCCATGAGTGATGGCAAACTCCGCAATGCCCGGCCGGAGTCGTTGGTGGATGCACTCGGACGAGACAAACAGCTTCAAACAAACGAGTCTGCGAACAGCACATCCACAAGGAACTAAGAAGCTTCAAAAATCAGGCCCCTACATATGAGTTCGAGCGACCTACACAACTCCATCCGAGAACCACCAAGAAGAGGAAGAAGAAGGCAAATTACCATCTCTCCCGGACGATCCCCCTTCGTAAGGTACATGCTGTTCACACAATTCCATGTCTTCAGGACTCTCATGCCCGAGGCTTTCAAATAGCTGGCAAGTGCACGGCGACAGCGAACGTCGGCGGACTGTATGAGCACCAAAACACCTGCATCGGACAAGAAAAATTGCAAAAGGAGAAAACCCACCGCCAGTAGCGCTCATCAAAAGCATTCCAACCCGGACAAGCACCCGATGGAGGGACATCCGGGACTGCCAACCCATCAGGGATGTCCAAGATTATGAGTTCGGCTGCATATTGCTTTCTCTTCCCGTTCACCCAGATTTGGTCATTTTAGCCTGCAAACAAAATTACAATGGAATACTCAAGAGGATTGAAACGATCCATGCCTGTGGCAGAGAAGAAGCAAAAGAGAACACGCACCGTGCCGAGGAACTCCACAATCCTCTCCACACTGTGATGGCTCGCCCTTGTAATCAGATTTCTTGGACTCCATCATGGCAAGGAATCCGACGTTGGCCATCTCCAACCTGGTAGGGCGAATGACCCTCGGGGATGTTCCACTGCATGGTACGGGTCCTTGGGATCAACCACCCCCTTGTTCTTTCTCACGGATCCCCTACCATGCGGTGGAGTCTGCTGGACATGCACCACTGGGCCAATATCTGCAACACTTCCCT
Source organism: Takakia lepidozioides (assembly GCA_030704615.1). Lineage (NCBI taxonomy): Eukaryota > Viridiplantae > Streptophyta > Takakiopsida > Takakiales > Takakiaceae > Takakia > Takakia lepidozioides. The sequence goes on from CM060733.1 coordinate 17,124,294, forward strand.
GCCCTTGTGCCACCTTCCCTCTACCCCTTCCTTTCCCCACAACACCAGCAACATCTTTTCCCTTTGCCTTTCTACCTCTACCCGGGGTATCCTGAGCGGGAGGCTCCTTCTCTGCAAGAGTCCTCAAATTTCGTTCATGAATGTCGAGGTCGGCTGCTGCGGCAGTGGCTGCAATTCGCTCATTCTCTCTCTCCTCAAAGACACCTCCGGAGCTGGGGTCTCAGAAGGAGGGGCAATCCAAATACCAACCACAAAAAGAAAGATGGTCTGGGCCCCAGTCATGCAAGATCCCAGTAGTAAACATGGTCTGGTTGCCAGCAGGGACAAGCCAAAGGTCCACGAAATCTGGATGTTTGTCTAAGCAATTCTCTTCCATGAGAACAAACTTTATGTACCTGCAGGAACAGAGACAGCCTCATTATGCAATGCAATTATTGTCTCTCAGCTTTTCCATCACACCAGGAAGACCCCTTAAACTGTATGCAGTACATTGCAACCACAGCACACTAAGTAGCCTGAACGGCCCAGGGTGTGCACCTGTAAAGGCATCGTTTCCAGGCTTCCTCTCATTTTTCTTGCTGGTCAAGGTCATGTGTTCGACTGATGCCACCCTCCTTGCTGAACTCTCTAAGGAAACAAGAGTGCCACACTGTGGCTCTCCATTTCCTCATGTATGCTTCGAAGGAGACCTTCGGTGCTGTCATAGTGATGCCATAGTCAGCCAGCTAAGTATGCAGAACCGACCGTGCCATTTCTTCCAACTGCAAAACAATTCAAATGCAAGAATGAACCCAAAAACAATCACAGCGAATGTGAGAGGCAATGGAAAGAGAAGGACAGGAAAAGAGAAAAGAAAGTGACACAGGAAAGGACATTACACCTGGCTCCAGTAAGTGGCCTTGTGAAGCCATGTGTCCAGCACATTGTCACTCACAGGAATGACACGCTGGGTCTTCTTCTCTTTCTCCGGCCTGGGGAACATGTGGGTATCCCTAACTGTGGGATCGGAGTTCCATATTTGTAGCCACTTCACCTTCTGTTCTGAAGACACAACGGCGGTAGACAACCTGTGCAACTTCTCCTGGGCCATCTTTGGCTTGCCTGGCTTGTTATAATGGTTTTTTATCTCCAGGAGAAACTGCGATCCGAATGATGGGTCGGCAATTCTCAACTGCTTCACAAAAACACTCATTATAGTCCTTCTTGTAGCGGTCATCTCTTTCTGGATATGACCCTCAACCCCCTTTGCTGTCCTTCTCTCCTCAGGGGTTGACCTGTAGTATTCCAGTTTGCCATGCTCCCCTGCATCTGCAATGTCTTGCTGCAAGGGAATGCACGAGAGTTGAGGTCAACACCCTGACCTCCACGTCCTTGGCCATGTTAAGCTTGCCCTTGGCCTGCACCTCGTGCCTGGCCACCTCATCCTCTCTGGGCTGCTCTACCTCGCCCCCGGCCACCATTGTTCCCTTGGAACTGGCCTGGGCGCAACTCAGGATGCAAACCATAACACTGGGCCTCTCCATGCCCGTGCTTGCCACAATGCCCACACTGCAACTGTGCAGGCTGTGCATGTGCCGGCCCTTTGCCTCCCTTTGGGCAATCTTTCTTGACATGGGGTCCTCCACATGTCCAGCACACCACATCCGCCCGTTGTTGGCCAACAAATGAAGGGAGAGACCCCTGCATCTGAGGTCCTCTCTGCCCTTCCCTGAGCTTCACCTGAGCCCCCTTGTTGCCTTGAGCACGTTGAGGTAGTGGTTGGCTAGGAGCACCACTACCCCGTGGTGTCTCCTTAGCAAATCCCACCATGACCACATGTTGAGCTCTATCCGCTCTGCCAGCAAAAACACATTTGCTAAGGTGGGTTGGGCCGCTTGTAGGAGAGTTGCATCCCGCACCCTTCTCCTCAGCTCCTTGTCCAATATCCCATACCAGAATTGGACTGCCTGAGCTTCCGTAACCCCTTGGGTTACATTTATCAAGCGCCTCATGCGAGTGAAAGCCTCCCTCAAGCTCTCGGTCGGCTTCCGTTGAAACTCTTGCAAGCTCCGCAACTTCTCTGTCATCACCCCTTGGTAGTTCCCTCTCAACTCTTCGAAGAACTCCACAACAGGGTTGAAGGCAGACACATGTACTAGTGCTTGCGGTAGTGGCTTGGGTGGACGTCGTAGCTACTGTACCACCAGTCCCACTAGTCCCATTGCTGCTTGATGAAGTTGCCGGTGCAGCGGCAGGTGTAGCCACTGCCCTCGTGGCTCTAGTGCCTCTAGTGATAATGGAGACATAGTCGGGTGACCAGTACATCCTCCACTCCTCGATCTCAACCTCTTGCATGCCCGCCTGAACTCATGGTAATCATCCATAGCTTCTACCCCGCCCCAAAAGGGGGCTTTAGCAACGCGGGGGCGTCGCAGTGGTGTCGCTAAACACCCCCCCCCCTTTTTCCTGTAGTGGTTGATTGTAGCAATGATGCGTGTAAAAAGAAGTGGAAGTAAAGCTATGACAACTACGACTGATTGCGCTCCCAAAAAGAGCGAATATCTTCAATCATCATCATCATGGTAGTGCTACAGATCATGTAAACCTTAAGGGTGGAAATGAGGAAGAAAAATCAGATAATTTGGGTGTGCGTGAAATTGATGCACCATAACCAAAAATTGATACAACTCAACCATTGTCTGCAACTTCTCAAACCTATATTGGGCGAAAAGGAAAAAAATAAAATAAAAATAGAAACAATTAAAGAGCATATTTATTATCAACCAATGTCACTCCTTGACAACATCAATAAAACGAAGATTGCAAACCTTGTTAGTATTACTACAACAAATGTTGAGTAAAACCACAAGTTGACATGGTTGTATCACAAGTGATGTGTTTTGACACGTCTACGTGATTGGGCCATTGATTTTCCACCCCTGCGCGTTGTGACAATTTTTTTGAATTTTATGCCCCATTAGTACTATTATTCCAAGCCTACAGCTTCGGACCCCAGGCTGTTCTAAGCTGATGATGACTAATCAATAAGTGCTAGCGAAGAAGATGGTCATGAGCCTAATTAATTATTAACAACATCTTGGCAGTTCATTAGCTTCATTGGCACAAGTGTGCACCTCATTCACTCGACCACCTCTATTGCACAATGCAACTAGAAGATACAAGTTTTCCACACTAGTTAGGAGGCCAGAAATTGTGCCAGTAGGCAACGATGAAGACATATATGAGTTGTTAGTAGGTGTATTTGTCATTCTCACAAAGCAGCCCCTTCCATGCCGTGAAAGGCGTAAATAGTTGTGGATTGCGCATTTGCTGCAAATCACACCAACTATCAAACTCTTGGATAAAATCATCCAACTCGATGGTGCCCACCGAGTGCCTACTCACCTTCGTGGTCCCTTGGTAGCTCCATACATCTCCTCCATTGTGTCCCACAACAATGGCAAGGAAACAACGGCGCCGAATTTCCAGTTCCGGGCCAGCCACCCTAGGGACTTAGCCCGAAAATGGCCAACGACGCAATGGCGTGAGCGTTGCACGTGAGCGCGCGAGCGTACGCTCACGCCAGCTGACGTGGCGTGAGCCTGCACACATGCTGACGTGGCGTGAGCGTCATGTCAGCATGCTGATGTGGCGGTAAATGATGACGTGGCACTGTCCGTCAACTGCCACGTCAGCATTAACATGCGCCGCCTATAACCGTGGATGGTCCTATGACCGTGGAATTAATGCAGGGAATCTTGCCTAAATAGAATCAAGACGAGCGTTGAGGCCTACAATTGCAGCATCCAATTGTGCAATTACAAATGTTTGTTTCACTTTTACAATTACGAAGACGACAAAATATCCTCACAAAGTGTGCGCCATAAAGGCTGCCACGAGAAGACTTCCTCCCTCCTCAAATAACAATGAGAGTTATGATCATCTTCAAAAGATGATTGTAGTGCATAGCGACAGCAAGACATGTAGACTTCGAACGGTGCAATGACAAATGTGCACTACCTAAAAGTTGTCACTCAGACCTCACTCCGTATAGTTGGAGGCCATATCATTGCACAGCCGACGAATTGATGTGAATTACACACATTTCAAATCATGGTCATCCACATACCACATTACATAGTTCATGCTACCCATGTGTTGTATCCCGCTGCAAAAGAGTATCGACCTCGTTGAAACTCATAGTGGCCTGGTGAATGAAGTTGTCACGTTTGGGATCGCAAACCATCCTCCTCAAAAATATGAAATACAAATGTTTGCAGGGTATGAATTTACCTCTCTTGCCCAAACTGGTTGATAGCATATTCACAAAATCAGGACATGTGCAATTGGGGAAATTGGAAACCGTGATGTCGTAGGTCCTGTCATGAACAGCAGATGTGGAAGTGATGATTGTGAACCCGACCATATCCTGGATCGGGTACTTCCGGTGCTTCCACACGAGCTTGGAGCATTCTTGCGGACTCCACTTTGCCAAAGTGTTCAGCGGTTGGAGGGAAACGCCGAACGAGCTTTCCATCTCGTTTGGTTGGCCACAAGTCAGGATTTGCCGGGGGACCCGGGAGGACGCAGAAGTAGTAGCACATGCATGGAGTTGGGGTTGTCTCGCAAGGGAAAAACCTGCCTCCTCCAGCATTTCAATCTCCTGAAAGCTGAGATGTGTTCCCACCTTCACGGGCCAAACGGTTGGAGGAGATGGCTTCATCACTACGGAAGGACGCACAGTTCCATGCACACATCTGGCACAATCATCTGCGCAGAACCAGAACTTGTGGTTCTTGGCTTCTGGTTGACCGTATGGACGCATCAAGCCCGTGAAAGTCGGAGCAGGAGTTCGGGCACCACCTCTGGATATAGATGAAGTGCACTTCTCGAAATTAGTTGCCCTGATCGCTGTACATTTCACACGAGACCCGACACTTGTGCGTTCTATGTGCCAAACGTGGTCGGGGCATGCGGACTCAAGCACATCAAGGGGTTGTTTCTCTCCTGCACCATTTCAGTGGCACGGTTTGATGCTGGAGCTTGCCGTCGTGTTGGAGGTTCCTCCACAATGGAGGTTCCGGACATGGAGCTGTCATGCAGGGGAACACGAGGCTTCGAGAAGTTATCACGGTCTGCCCTGTGGGAATCTGAATCCGAACCAGGTGGAGTGTTCAATTTCCTCTTACAGGAGCCGAATCTCTCCTCCCCTTCAAGATGTGGAACTCTAGAAACAAGTGGCGTTCCCTGGGCATACATGCTCACCGCCCGTGCTATCTTGATTGGATCCCCAGATCTGTTTGCAGCACGCAACATCAACTCCCATTTTGTCCGGACCCTTGCCACCAACCCCACCTCGTAAGAAATCACGGTATCGGGTTTGTTGTTGCAAGGCACGTATCAAATCATCTGTTGTTGCCACATACAAATCCCGACCTCGTTTCCCAGACTGCTGCAACCATGCATTGTGCACAGTTTCTGCCAAATTGCAAGATGGCATGTCCGCCATTTCCTCAATGGACATGTTCTGCAAAGAGGATAACCACACTTCAGAATAGTGCACAGGAAACAACATAAAGAAAGCAAGGATGGAAAGCAAATGTATGAATAAAGCATGAAATAGAAGCCTCGTACCATTGTCATGGCTGCTCCCACTGTCTATACCGGAAGTGCCAAAACGCCAGCCAATCTTCCAATGCTCTCATACTCTCAAGTGATGCAGCTCCAGAAGAGAACCACCAGGCACGAATTGTCTGGAACAAAGTGTCCGCCTCCTTCATTGTTCTAGCATCTTTGTACTCTTTGCACAAATTTACGGTGCTGAGTCTGCATCTCTGGTTTGATGTCCGACTTTGTATGTTTTTCCAGAGATTGTGTCCAATGGAATAGACATGTACGCTCTCTTCCTGGCATAGGCACTTTTGGGTCGCCCGATCCGAAGACAATACGAATAGCATTTGAAATTTGCTTGAGCACTATCCGCCATGAAACCTGCGAAATTTGGAGATGGCCCATGGCAGCCCATGACACGTATCAGGGAATTCCACATGAGCTTCTGGGATTCCGTATCCTCGGATTGCATGTCACAAACTGCAATTGTCATAACTCGTTGGTACACTGGATCGTAGACATGACAAGCCATTGTCGTCCAATCCTTCACTCGTTTCACATGATCAAACATAAGAAAACAGTTCTGCAAGTCCCCAGTCTTCTGCATCCGCTTCACGAGGCTAACCCCACTGCCCTCCCCAACAGTCGACATTTTGAAAAGAAAAACTTTGATGGCACCTTGACCTGGGAATACATTGTCCTGGATGTAATCGTACTTGCTCTCAGTCGTTTCAATTCCAAAATATTGTCTATGTAGCCTCTGATCCCAGAGCCCATTCTCAATGCATTGATCTGATGCCGAATGTTAGGTGAACTTAAAGTGGAGAAATGATCCATGACCAGGTCCAATGCTGCACCCGTCAAGTTTAGTCCCCACAGAATCTCCTTCACTCAAAATATGGCTTTCCAAGAAGGACTTGCTTGCGCCAAGAGCAATTGCAGATGTTGTTGCGGATGGGTTTCTCCCGAACTCCCTGTTTGATCAACCTCGATACTGTCTCAACACTCTCCCTGTAATCCCCCTTCGAGACAGGATGGTTATGGAATCCAAAATGCACACAAGCTCTCGTCATTGTATTCAAACGGTGGACAACATAGTACATTCTTGCTCCGCAGAGCGCCAAGCAGGATGGCACAAGTTTGCAGAATTTGCAGACGAAAGTGTTTGCCGGTGGAGGGGCAGTCCCAGGCTGAAATGGATTTTCGCCAGACCCTCCCATTCGCTTTGATTATGAACCCAGACTGAAGAAAGTGTCTGCAATTCAAATTATCACACCTAAGGTGTCCATTGCAAACTGTCCTCCTGAAAACAAGCTTGTCATCATTCTGAATATTGGATGTTTTTGTTCTGCACCACGGGTGCCCGTCGTGTTTCTTTCTTGTCCATTCATGCATCATGATTGTTACACCTCCAACTCGCGGAGGAGGAGGCAGCTCGAATAGGATATCGCCATCAAAAGTCTCCGGCAAGAACTTCACAGGCACCTGCTTCAAAGATTCCCAATCAATTCCCCGCAACTCACTTTTTGAATCCAGCCATTCCTCCCATCGCCCGCAATTTTGGAATGACACTACAAATCTCTTCTTCATCAGCTTCTGCAACCACAGTAGGAAGGACTGGATTTGGAATTTCACTTATGTCATCATCGAAGAATCCGAAAGCTCAACGATTGGAGTGGAGGAAGTCTGTTCTTTTTTCACACCACCACCTCCTCTTTGTCTTCAACGACCGAAGCAGCAGTCCCGGGCGTCACATATGACCCAAGGGACTTTCGCCGAGGCTCTCCAAGTACTCTGTATCGACCAGGACGCACTCTCCACTGGCTGATATGAGCCGTCTCATCACGGTTTTGGAAAGAATATTTCACCAACTTCCCTTTCAGATCGTAAACCTCTTTCTCCAAAAAGATGGAGCCATTCTGCAGCTGAAAACGGGTAGCCAAGACATGTTCCAGAACAATTGCAAATCCATTGTCAAGGACTTCCTGGGAGAACGGCACTGGTTTGTCGTCTGAGAAGAACTCCGCTTCAGAGGAAGCCATCTTCCTTCCTCGAGTATGTTTGTACCTTGCTATCGCAGATCTAGTGTAAATCGGTTTACTGCTGTCTCCAGAACACAGTTGAAGAATGAGCAGAGCATATGGCGGAGGAAGCTCAGATAACGACTGTGCATATTCTGTTATTCATTCCAGATATGCAGCCGTCCATTTTAATTACTTTTCTTGTGGGCCCAGTGGTCAGAGAATCCCTAGGGGCAGTGTCGGCAACTGTTAAACCGTTAATCAGAACCTCATCAATAAACCCAATAACAAAGCCGACTTCCTGGAAGCATGCCACAGGATCTGAGAATGGATTGCAGATTAAGTAAATGTATCTATATACTACTACCAATGATCATGCGCACCTGGAAAGTTCCAAATGTGAACGAATGTGGGGTTTGGATAACAAGGATGACCGTGTATGATATTCCAAAATTTGTCATCAAACTCTCGTTCATTTATTTTATTTGTTAAGACTGCGCATCATTTCTGGGATTCGCTGTTCTTTTTAAATATTGAACCGTTATAATAAGAACACGCCGTTTTTTTTTGGGCGGCACACGTCAGACATCCATAACTGAATACGAACAGCTGTACACCAATTGCTGGCATGTGCACTAATAAGAAACGACTATGTGTAACGGTCACGCGGAGGGAATCCGATGCTTCTAGAGACACGCAAGAACACAGGCAATCCCGCAAGAAATCGGGAGTCACTGCGTTTTTCTACTTTTCGCGCTTAGAGGGAGAGTGGTAGTCAAGCTGGAGAGGGTTCCTTCTAGAATACGAAAGAGAAGAAAGTCTCTTTATTTTACTTCCCTTAGAGAGAGACGCAGAGCAAGAGAGAAAATGACGAGGCGTCGTTTGTTGGAGAACACAGGGCCAAGGCAGCAGGTGAACGCGGAGACTGATTCACAAGCAGACGGAGACTGAGGCAGCGGCTGTGACACAGCCGGCGATAAGAGTGCGCCAGCCTGTGGAGGCAGAGATGAATCGCAGGGACACTGAAGAAGGTGGAAGCACGCGGAACGCCGAACCTGAAGAAGGTCAAGAAACCCTTGCGCAGACAGAAACTCCAGCAGATGTGAGAGGAAGAGGAAAGCTGCAGAAGGGGATCAAATTCAAAACCTAAGAAGGTGCCAGTAAGTTTTATCATATTGTCTTGTGATTGCCTTTCAAGGAGTCCTTCCTCTTCCATTCTTTAGCAGGAACTACTGAATCGCGAGCGTCGTTAACGCCATTCGATTCTGCTCATGAGATTTATGTACCTATGTGTTTGAAGAGAGAGTCTGCACTTACTATCCGCCCTAAACTACACTGAATGTCGTTGCCGCCAATCAGTTGCACATATATGTCATTACACAACACCGATCCGGCAGGTCGTTATCTTTTGTGATTGTCGTTAACGCCGTTCGCTATCGCTCTCGCTTTTGTTTTGAATACGGCAGCTCGCTTTGCTTGTGTAGATTGTGCTGAATTCTTTCACACCATTCATGGTGAGTTTTTTGATACAGAGTGATTTCGTTACCGCCATTCACTATTTGCAAATCACTTAGTCAGAACTGAATGGCATCGTGCAGAAAACTGTGAGGTCGAAGCCTACAGGATCAGAGGGGAAAAGGATCTGGAGATGGGGACGAGTCCGCAAAAAGCTCAGAGAATACAGATGAAGCAGATGAATCCGAAGTGCACTACCTTGACAAGGTGAAAGAACTCATGTCATTCCAGAAGGTAAACTCTCAGGAGGTTATAAGGGACATGCTCGTATCTGGAGGGCGTCTGGACATACCTCTGTGCCGGATGATATCAATGCCTGTTGTGCGTCCACCTCTTTCCCATGACATAACAAAATTGGAGAGTGATTTTGTGCATGGATATAGACTTGGTGCACAAGTTTTTTATGTGTCACTGACGGATATAAATGGGAAAAGCACATTAGTTTCTCCAGAGATCAGTGATAACTGGGATGAGTGCTGGAAAGATGCCAATGAGGAGTTCGAGCTGGGCCTCATGATGGGAAAGAACACCCAGCAATTTGCAACCACATGTTCTACGTCTGGGACGGCAACCACCGATTGCTGGCATGGATGGGATACATTCAGAAACACCATTCGAAAGACAAAGACAAGCATGTTGCTGTGGAGGCAATGGTTTTGGATCCAGGAAACGACATCGCTAGGCTTCTTACAGCTATGCACGACGTGAACAAGTAAGTCATCCAGGAGATTTGATTCCCTCTGTAGTGTCTTGTTGATCCTCAAAAAACAGTGTAAGGAATGCAATGTTTCAATGTTTTTGCAGATCGACAGAGAAATCGCATGTGACAACAAGCTTGGTTCACACACTATTCCGAATTCAGAGGATTGGTCTGATGAAGCTGGATGATTTTCGGACAGTACTACCACCCAATATCATCAAGAAGTGCGAAACAGGAAGAGCTGCAGGCACTTGGTATTCTTTGACACGAGAGGCGTTTCTGGAGTACATGTATGCGGTAAGCCCGAGTCTGTAATCTGTTTACTTTTCGAATACATGTTTAGAGTCCCTTCGGAGCTAATCACTACTTGAATGAATGCAGCAAGAACTGGCAGAGGCAGCTGAGAAGGGAAAATCCGAATATTACCGCACTACACCAGAGGAACTAAGGACATCAAAGGGTGTGGAAGCTGCAATAAAGAAGGAGTTTGAGATGCGAAGAACCAAATTGATGTCAGCCTTCGGAAAGCAGCTTAGAATAGTAGATCCTGGACTTGGTCCTGAGTTCCTTCAGCAGATCAAAACACACTATGACAAGCATGTGCATCCGGAGATGCAGCAGGAGAAATTGCACGGCTGGCCATATCGATGGTCGACCCACAAACAAAATAAGGTGGCTGGAGATATGGAACTCAGATCAAACAGTAAAGGACTTGAATCAGTTCCCAAAGAGCACCATACAGCCTGGCACAAAGGTGGAAGGAATCAGTGATTTGGTGTTTGATAACTGGCTCCACAAGGCTACATTTTGGAGTCAGGTGTGTATTCGAACATGCTGTTTCTTTCTCTTCAAGTATGTGATGTGTTTCTTTTTTGCAATTCTGACAAATATACTATTTGCAGCTCGAAAAGCGCGCGCCGTCATTGTGCTGGATCAGACTTTGAAGGACCTGAACATTGCGATTGTTTCCCCTCCCCAAATGTCATTGGAGGCATACATAAGGAAGTGGAGAGGTCTCACCTGGAGATACTGTTTTTTCCGGGAGTTCTCCAAAGATGGTAACATTTTACGGTCCAACGACTTTGACAGTCAGGTTGGAGGAGTGGGCCATGATGCGAGTTGTGTACAGGTGAAATGTCATACTTGAAACTCTACTGTTTTTTTTGGGAAAAATTGTGGCTTCATATGGATTGCAATCTTAGATCCAGATTGAATGTCGTTGACGACATTCACTTCTTTGTCTGAGTCATTCTTAAGCGAGTATATGAATTCACCTGGTTAGGATCTAAGGGTGCAATTATATTGTCCCTGATTAGAATTGATAATGTCCTTGAATGGCGTTGACGACATTCACATACGGAGTTGTGTGGTCCTCAAGGTTATTTAAATTTTTGTAATGTCCATAGAGGTTACAATGAGGGTTGATCACTTCATTTTGCTGAATGTCAATGCAGACATTCAGTTGTTCTGCATTGTTTTTTCCTCTTGCGATGAATATGGAGGCTTGATAAGCTCTGTTTTAAGAAATCCAAAGTGAATGTCGTTGACGACATTCACAGCTGTGTCTGTATTATTAAAAACGACAAATTCAATTTTCATGGATTGGGAGCTAAGTAATTGGTTTCTTTTTTGTATTTTTGTGAATGGCGTTGACGCCATTCACATACAGTGATGTTGTGAGGTCCTCAGTGATAGGTTCGTTATGAATGTGCATTGAGTTTTCCTGGATGGTTCCTTACTCAATTTTTTTATTTCCATCCTGTGATTTTGCTTCATTTCAGTAATAATTTTGGCTTCATTCTTGAATGTCGTTGACGACATTCACTTCTATGTCTGTGTCATTTCTAATCGCTATTTGCATTCACCTGGATTAGGATGTATTTACAGTGTCATGGAATGGAATGTTCTGAATGGCGTTGACGACATTCATATCTGGAGCAGTAGTGTGGTCCTGAAAGGTCCTTGGAGCAGTTGTCAGAGCCATTTCAATCCATGTTTTATTCTTTCTGTTCTACTTGCATCTTACTCACTGAGCGCTTTTGTGGGTTGGGATTCATCTCCTTTTTTCAGGTACACGAAATATGTGCTTATGGAAGGAAATCACCTGAGCGGAATTCCCGACTATCTTGACATGTGGTCGGACCCTGCAAACGATCCAACCATGTATACTGCAGGGATATTGAAGGACTGGAGTCCTTCTCACTTCAGAGACTGTGGGTGGTACCTTGACTGCCCACCTGAGCACACGACCTTTCAAGAACAGCATATGAAATACTTGAACAATAACGCTGAGATGCTGGCGCCTTTGACTGACGAAGAGTATCAACGAAACATAGCAACCTTGGCTGCCAAGGAGCCTGATGCTCAGGGAACGCCGCAGAAGGGAAAGAAGGCGGGCCGCAAACCAAAAGACAAGGCTGTTGATGTCATAGCCATCTCACCAGCAAAGCCAAAGGACAAAGACAAGTCCAAAGAGAAGGAAAAGGACAAGGGGAAGGAGAATGAAAAGGAGATGGAGAGTGGGCAGGACTTTAGTGCTGGAAGATATACCCGCACTCTTCAGTGCGTGTTCGATGCCAAGCCACACCTTCCCGTTCTGATTCAGCAGGAGAGATGAAAATTGTTAGGGTTGGCTTTCGATGATGCAGAGTCGAAAGAGAGGATACACTGGGTGCCATCCCCTACCTGGGACAATATAATCTCATTCCTCAATCTGGTGAGAATTCCAGTTTCTTTCCTTTTTCTCTGAATGTTTCGTTGGCAGTATTTCAGTCTCGTTCTTTGAAAACATTCTTGCCATCGTTCTTATAAAAAAACATGTCTGTTGCAGGTGAGCACAGGTCCCACCTTCGTGTGCGGTGTGCAGAAAACTTATGCGGCCGACATTGTCATTCTCGACATCCCGGATGGCCAGGCTGTGCCAGAAGTTCTTCCAAAGGGCAACGCCAGGGTGGAACAAATTCGAGGACAACTACTGGAGTTGGGTATTCGGGTTCTGTAACAATTTCCTCTCTGATGCAGGGACACTTCTGCTTTTTCAGTCATGTGACAATGATAGTCGTCGGGCATTGGCATCATACCTCAAGTCTTCAGGGTTTGAAGTTTTGCGCACATGGAATTGTGTGAACACCCTCTACCTTGTGAAAGGGGGTTTCCCTGGTCAGCTGTATGCCGTCTGCCTTCTGCTTGCTTTGATCATGAGTTTCAATTTTCTCTGCAGCTCCACTCTAGTAGAATGTTTTATGATCGACACCGATCATCAACGATTCATGGTTTTTTGGTGTCAGAGTTCTGAATAGCCGATGTACACACTTCCACTTTAGATTGTGTTTACCACACTAACCTGCTATCTTTGGCAGACGAGGATGTTCGAGGCGATCTGCCTGCGGAGGATTCGCACATCAAAGACACCATCCTCCATCCGCAGCTTTGAGATTTCTGACCAGGGTTGTTTCGTCAACCCCCCCTATGAGCCCCATGTCGATGACATTTTGTACAACTTCATGCAGTCCAGTCAGACTCTGAAGAGACCAGATGGCACTCCCTGGAGAGGTGCAAGGAAAAGTCACCAGCATTCATGCAAATACTGCTGGAGTCATGCAGCCACCGCTCTGCACGGGTGTCGATCTTTCTGTGTCCACAGGTTCGTTTTCTCCCTTCCGAATTGGTTTCCTTTCAACAGTTTCATCTGCTTAAATCCCCTCCTCCAAACTGTTTATGTTCTCCTGTCTGGTGCAGGAGCAACTTACCACGCATGCAAGGCAGGCGGAAGAAGCCTTTTTGGTATGGAGGGTGATTCTGACCTCTACAACACAGTGCTCCTCCCCCTTTTGTCTGGCTCCACTTCAGGCACACAGACTGATCGGATTCATATTCGAAATGATGACGATCCCGAAGATAAGCAGGTCGACAACGACTTTTCATGTGAGTAAGTGCTAAACCCTCTTTGGGAGTCATACTCAATTTCTCGATAACATCAAAGTTACAGTAATAACTTTTTCAGGCTGTCTTTCAGGAAAGCCAGCGGTGGATCTTCAGGAGATACAGTCATTTCTGGCGAGTCTGTTTTCGACAGCCCCCTTTCCAATTTTCTGCTCCCTGTTTATGCCGAAGCAATGGCACTTCACGCGCCGAGTCCCTATCCCCTGACTTTTTAGTGGCCAGCCGTAGGTGTATCCAGCGTGGATCCGGTGTTCTAAAATACTTAGACTTAGATGCAGAGGAAGAGGGGATACATTGTACTGACTCTGAGTCAGACTGAACTGTATTCTTTTAATATTCATTTTCATATTATCTGGAAACGTTGAATCCCCTTACTCTACCGTAGTTGTTCCTTTAGAACAAATAATAATCACAGAATCAACTTTCGTTTAAATTGCTATATGTATGAATCCATCTCACAAACCTTCCTGACTCTTCTCATATCCATTGTGCATTCATCTACACTGTATTCATGCGTGCTCCATTCATGAAAGCTTCCTTTGTACAACATCCATTGTACATTCATCCTCTGTACTCTTTAATCCACCCCACAAACCTTCCCACTCATTTCATATACTTTGTGCATTCGTCAAAAGATTTGGTCATGCATCTTCCTGTCATGAATTTTTGTCATTGCTCAACATCCATTATACATTCATCCATTTTACTCTTATCCATCCGTCATTCATCCATCTACATAGATTTTTCAAACTCATCCATCTGTTTATCATCCAACTGTACATTCATCATCCATCATTTATTCAATGCCTTTTATTATGTCGTCCAGCTTGTTTCCGCGGTAAAGGGTGCCAATCCGCGGGAATACACTCCACTTCTTTCTGGGTGCGTGGTGACTCGGCCTCCACGTGTGATGACGTGGACTGAGACCCGTGACGTGGCATTTGCGCAAGGTGACGTGGCGTGAGCGCAGTCGCGCTCACGTGACCAGGCTCACGCCGAGGCATCCCTGGAAAATGGCTAAGTCCCTGGACGGCAATAGGGCCTAGAACTGGAAAACGGCGCCGAATTTCCAGTTCCGGGCCAGCCACCCTAGGGACTTAGCCGAAAATGGCTAAGTCCCTGAACAGCAATAGGGCCTACAACTGGAAAATGGAGCCGAATTTCCAGTTCAGGGCCAGCCACCCTAGGGACTTAGCCCGAAAATGGCTAAGTCCTGAACGGCAATAGGGCTTGGAACTGGAAAATGGCGCCGAATTTCCAGTTCCGGGCCAGCCAGTCTAGGGACTTAGCCATTTTCGGAGCCCTGACTGGAAATTCGGCGTCATTTTCCCTAACACCACTTGAGGCCTCTAACATCCTGAAATGCAAGGACTTGAAAGAAAGGCAGCGCGTATGTACCTGTACAGAAGGCGCATTGATGCTTTGTCCGCGTTCGGCTGGTCGGTGAACTGGCTCCTCCGCGAGCATCTGCTATCTCCTGAAAGAATAGGTTGGTTTTGTAGAGCAGAAAGTACCTCGTCACATAGTCACGTAGGCTCTCTGCTGCAGGAGATATCTCCATCTTGAACTGATGTGCTTGTGTGTCCAGCTGCTCTTGCGCATTTCGTCGTCACCTGTGGGAGATTCTCCATCAGATCGCTTTCCTGAAAAAAATACAATGAATCCACCCCCTACTAGAGTAGAAGCCCCAAACGAAGCGTGGGGAAGTACCTGAAACCACCATGTCATGCGGTTCATCCACATGTCGAATGTGGGGTCAGAGAGTTTGTCCGGTTTGGGGAAGCTCCACATGTCCCTGGTACTTTGGGAACCATTCCAGATTTGGAGCCACCGGGTCTGTCCAACCACCCAATATTCGTAAGCGCCAAACACCACAAAAAGGAGTTGTTGCCACCACAATTTGGTTAAGAATGTATCACCTTTTCTGTTGCATCCACACAGGATGTGGCTAGACGATGGAGCTTCTCCCAATGTCATCGTGGGCTTCAGAGCGCGAGAGTAGTGCTTCCCCACCTCCACCATAAAGTCGGCACAAGGGCGGGATCAGCTATGGCCACGTACTTTACCATCCGCGACTTGTACTTTATGCGGGCCCTCACCTCCGCAGCTTTGACATACGATTTGAGTTCCGGGAGGGTTGGATTCTTCTCCTCTGACTCCATGTAGAACCTCTGTGCATGTGCCAAATCCTGCTGTATTTTCGTCTGTCAAGAATGCGCACATAAGATTAGAGATCCTGCTCAACACAATTTCTTCTATTGGGGAGGAGAGACAGATTAGCTCAACAAAACTGTCAGGAGCTTTACCGAAATAATGTAGTCCACCATGGCGTCGACGCTCAGCCTATACGGTCTGTCTGCCTTTGCCTCCGACTTGCGCAGAAGGTCGGCACTGAGGGAATTGGCAAACTCTTGCACCCCCTGCTTCCCCGACATCCTTCACTCGGAAGAGCATATGGGACAAGTTGTGGCAATGAAGGCATTCTCAGTCACCCTGGCCACATTTTCCATCAAACAATACTGAAATGGGAATTTTCCATCATATATGAGGATTCGCAATGAAATGACTTCCAAATTCAAAGTCCAAAAGCGAGAGGGGTTGTAGCTTACGAGTTGATGTCGGCCATTGCAGCTTTGAGAAGACTGCGATCTTTGGGCCCCGCAACCTTCAGCACAACACAATCCACGGCGAAATGCCAATCGAGGTCGTTGGGGGTGGGCTTGGGCAATGTGCTCCATCCATGCCAGGAGGCGATGATTGTCGTCCCACACGTAGAACATCTTACCGGACAAGTGCTGGAAAAGAGGATCAGCAATCGATCTCTCGAACTCCTCATTTCGCGTTTGCCAATGGGGACCCCATTTGTCCACCTCATCGGAAGTGTAGGCACGGGAAGCTCCGTGGTCGTTCTCAATGGAAACGTAAAACGCGGCAGACCCCATTCGATATCCATCCCGGAAAGAGAATTTCAGCTTGTCGATATCGCCTGGGAGGGCAGGTCTCACCACCTGCAATGACACCAAGCGGCAAAGGGGAATTCGAAGCTTGGCCGGGTACACATGCCCCCCAGCACCCTGCCAATGTTGCTGTGGTTGCCTCCAACATCTTGGCAGCGGCCAACTTCATATCCGCCTCAGACATGACGTCTGCTGCAGAGGGGTTTTTCCGCAGCCAGCAGACCGCCAAATCCAGCCTGTATGCTCCGGGTTGGGGCCTGGGGATGTTCGGGAGGATGTCATCCTGGTCAGAAAGCTCCCTATCGTCCTCCTCAACAGGGTCAGCCACCTGCGAAACACCTCCAGCACTCTCCCCCGTCTCTACTGCCTCTCCCCTGGCTTCACCTCGAACTTGCACAATCCGTGCTCTTTCAGGTGTCTTTCCCTCTCCTCCTCCACTCTCACCCATATGGGTAATTGCGGGGCTGCTCTTCCCCGTGATGGTCTAACCGGTGTGTTACTGCCTCTCTGTGGTGTCTTGGAGGGATCCACCGTCTCTTTGCTGTCCCTCGCTTACATTGGCATCTGTCATTTGGGCACCCTGGCCTCTTTCAGCTGCATTTTCTCTTTTCCTCCTGGCTAACTTCACGGGCTTTCTGTTTTCTTACACTAGGGCTAGCAGCAGGGGAGCCCTCCAGGACGACCACCTTTGATTGAGGCGAACTGACACCCTCGCGCGCACTGCTCACTCCCCCCTCCGCAGCCCGTGACGGCTCTCTCGCCGGGGATTGCATGTGCTTAGCTTTCTTCTTTTTCTTTGCGTGGGCGGGCCCTACTGCATGTGCATGAACAACCTCCATTGCCGGATCTGCTGTCCTCATGTCCTCACGCCCTTTACCTGCCATGCCGCCTGCACCAACCTCCCCAATGCCTATTCTGTCGTACTCTCGTTGCAAGTCCTCCCGTCCACCAACAAAAGGTTTAAGTTTGCCCTCTCGCCCCAAGTTGGGCGATTCAAACATGCGATGAGTTGGAGCTGTCGATGATACCACCAGCGTGCCGGGCTCGTCGTCACTCTGTCATTGACAAAAATCGTGAAAACCAACATCGGTGCAAAAACCAGCATCGCAACGAGCAGCGCAACCACCATAGCAACAATCGTGTAGCAAAAATGAAGACATAACAAGTTTAGGAAGTATGGAGAGCCATGCAACAACAATGAAAACAAATGCAACCATTGCCTGAGAATGACATGCACAAGCAGCCTTCTCCAGAGCTGCCGGATTTGCACACACATTGCAAACAATCTAAGGTTCACTCAACTATCTAAAGTTCACTCATCCAGCAAAGCCAGGATGAAGATGCAAAAACAAAGCGAGGTAACAAAGCGAAAGCAAAAAATAAATCGAACAAACCGAAAGCAGAAGTGGCTTGCCTGAGAGTACTCGGCTTCAGTTGGCGCGGGTTGTGAGCAAGACACTGGAATCTCCTGCTGGAGCTTCAGTTTGGCCATGCGAGAGATTGGCCGTCGTCCGTAGTACAGAGCTTTCAACTTCCGCCGCGGTCTGGATGTGAGGTCTCTCTCAAGAGAGCCACGCCCTTCAGGCGGCATAAGTCCCACCCAAAAAGATCTCCTTTTTTGGGGTACATGCCTCGAATAGCATGTGAAGCCAAGATTAGCATGAGATTTAGGGTACGTGTCCAGGAAGCCACTCGTCGCCAGCCCGAATGATAACCGACGGCGGTCGACATTTATTGCCCAACTGCGCAATTAAATGTCGGATGAAGCCCTCCATGTCGGATGAAAATCGACGTAAACAGGCCCGGAATTTCCAACGTAGAGGTAATTCGGAGCGCTGCACGATGGAATTCCGGCGCCGGATTTCCATCCTGCAGGTAATTCGGAGCGCAGCATGATGGAAATTCAGCGCCGAATTTCCATCCAGCAAGGTAGGGCGGCGCTGGAAATTTCCCTCACGCAGGTAATTCAGAAGCGCGGATGGAAATCCGGCGCCGGATTTCCATCCGCGCAGGTAGGGCGGCGCGCCAAATTTCCCTCACGCAGGTAATTCGGAAGCGCGCGGATGGAAATCCGGCGCCGAATTTCCATCCGCGCAGGTAGGGCGGCGCGCCAAATTTCCCTCACGCAGGTAATTCGGAAGCGCGCGGATGGAAATCCGGCGCCGGATTTCCATCCGCGCAGGTAGGGCGGCACGCCAAATTTCCCTCACGCAGGTATTTCAGAAGCGGATGGATGGAAATCCGGCGACGGATTTCCATCCGCAAGGTTCGGCGGAGAGCGGATGGCTGGAGATCCGGCGCCGAATTTCCATCCGGCATGTAATTCGAATCCGGATGAATGGAAATTCGGCGCCGAATTTTCATCCAGCAGGTAAGTGGAATCCCGGATGGATGGAGATCCGGCGCCGAATTTCCATCCAACAGGTAAGTGGAATCCCGGATGGATGGAAATTCGGCGCCGTATTTCCATCCCGCAGGTAAGTGGAATCCCGGATGGATGGAAATTCGGCGCAGCATTTCCATCCTGCAAGATATTCCCAGATGAGAATTACCTTCCTGCAGGTAATTCTCATCTGGGAATTACCTTCGTGCAGGTAATTGTGAGCGAGGAAGTACCTTCCTGCCTTCATCGATAGGAATTACCTGCAGGAAGGTAATTCTGAGATGAGAATTACCTGCAGGAAGGTAATTCTGAGCGATGAAATACCTGGCGAATGGAAATTCGGCGCCGAATATCCATACGCCAGCGATCCGACTTACCTGCTGGATGGAAATTCGGCGCCGGATTTCGATCCATCCGGGATTCCACTTACCTGCTGGATGGAAATTCGGCGCCGAATTTCCATCCGGGGGATGGTCTCTGTCGGAGAGGTGCCGGCGTCTCCGCCGCTTTGTGGGATATTCGGTGCCGAATTTCCGTCCGGCGGTTGAAATATGACGGCCAGGTGTTGACCTCTCCCCCCTCCCCGACTGCAGGTAATTCGAACCCGGATTGAAATTCGGCGCCGTTTTCCCATCTGGGGAGGTTTTTATGTCGGCCAATTTTCGGTCTGACCCCCCGACAAGACTTCCTTTGGGGGGGCCCGGATGGAAATTCGGCGCCGAATCTCCATCCAGGGGATGCTCTCTGTCGAACACGTGCCGACCTCTACGCCCGAGGCGACTTCATCCGGGCGTCCCCTGTTCGATATTCGGTGCTGAATTTCCGTCTGGGGGTTGAAATGTGACGGCCAAGTGTCGGCCTCTCCCCCCTCCCCGACTGCATCCGAACCGCCCCGGATGGAAATTCGGCGCCGTTTTTCCATCTGGGGATGTTTTCATGCCGGCCAATTTTCGGCCTGACCCCCCGTTACGACTTCCTTTGGGGGGCCCGGATGGAAATTCGGCGCCGAATCTCCATCCAGGGGATATTCTCTGTCGCACACGCGCCGGCCTCTGCGCCCGAGGCGACTTCATCCGGGCTTCCCCTGTTGGATATTGGGTGCCGAATTTCTATTCGGGGGTAGTAATGTGACGGCACGGTGCCGGCTTCTCCCCTTCAGCCGTCATCATCCGGACGGCCCCCCACTTTCTGACTGCATACCGTTGGCAGTTATTGCGCAAAGAGCAGGGGCCACATTCCGGAGACAAGTCGGCATCGCATTCATTCCCATCGCTGCATCCCCCTTTTACCAGGGAGCTTCCCCGCACGCCATCCTGGCAGTCTTGTGTGCACATCTCCCATGGCGGAAAACCCGAGCGCTACAGTGTACTGCCCTCCTCACGAGCATAGAGCTTCATTTCCGTGCAGAGGGGACACCTGCCGGGTGATGAAGAAATATCTGTGCGTTCGATACCACCTGAAACCGGGGTCGGTTTTTTTGGAGGAGGAAAGGAAGGACTCTAACGGTCTTGTTGTCGAGAGTATTGTTGTGCTCCACGATGATTTCGGCGATGGCAGGGAATGGCGAGTTCCACCATCGGACAGCGTCATATACAGGGCTGTTGGGGACTTCATTTGCCCGCCAAATGCACCTTCTATCCTGGCGCCTTCCACGAAACAATCCGCGAATCAGAGAGTGGCTACCTCAAAGAGAGAAGTCCGCAACGAAGTAAATCCAGAGCCGAACCCATCCATGAAGACGAGCGAGAACCGGGTTGTTCACAACCTGTCCGACTCAGACGAGGTCATGGAAGTTCCGAGGTCGTCCTGGAGATCAGGCAAGTCCTCAATGGACGTCAGTGGAGGAGGGAGTCATATTCCCAGCACGAGCACCGCAGTTCGATCTATTCTTGAAATTCTGCGAGGGCTTCACCTGGAGGGACACCGGTCGGAGCTGGCCGGGCTGGACTACAGCAAGTTCGCAATTAAATTGGTTACATGCCTTCCCGCCGACGTCGACGGTAATATCTTCTTTGAGTTCCCTCCTCGGGCGGACTACTCGAGCGTCCGGAATGTTGACAGATATGGATAGAAAACATGACGGTCATCCTTGGTGCGTTACCAAAACCACCAGCATGAAGATGCTCGATGGTGTGCGGGTGCGCTACGTTGTTTGTGCGGGCGCGTTGCGGTGTTTCTCCCCAACTTGCTTCCACTTTAAATCCAGAGGTCACAGGAACGAGACCGATTGGACAGGCACAGCTCACCAACCATTTCGAGCTCAGGAGAAGGTTCCGAACTCCACATTTAAGTGTGCGCATTGCAAAGAACCACCACACTGCATGTCTATTTGTAATGCCAATCAGTTCTATGTGTTGCACCGTTTCCCTGACCTCACCCGAGCTTGCATACACGTTGGTTCCCATTGTCACAAATTGGCGAGGGGGAACTCGCGGAAGGCTGCCCACGAAGCAGAGCAGCTCGTTCAGGAGGAGGTTAAGTTGAGACCGGGTGCCAAACCCAAACAGATACAGCTCCAAGCCGCCCATAAGATGGCATTGGCCAGAATTATGTCGGAAGACGGCTCCGATAGAGTTCCTCTCGACGAGAAGGAAATGGAGGCATTGCTGGAGTCGGTGTCCCACGTATGTTCACCGAATGTCCGAAACCACATTGTCTCATGCAAACAGAAAATTGGGCGTGGCTCGGATATGCACTCCATTCTAGAGGTGAAGCGACGATGTGGATATGACTACATTCATGGAAGTAGGTTTCCAGGACAAGGGACTGAGGCAGATCGTTGTTTCGTATTCAAAATGTCCACGTGTGGACCTGGCAGCGGCGTCGAACTGGTCGACAGGATGACGAGTGGGAACTTGTCAAACAGTTGGGTCATGTTCGACCATATCAAGCGAATTACAAATCACCAGTGGGTGACAATGGGTGCACATGTCTACGACACCCACTGCAGGATGCTAATGAGAATTGCTATTTGTGAGATGAAAGGAGAGGACACACAATCGGAGATGCTTCTTTGGCAGGGAATAAACGAACAGATGGCCAAGGCGGGATTGCCCCCTCCGAATTTCCGTGGTTTCATGGCGGACAACGCACAAGCAAATTGGGCTGCCATCCGAAGGGTGTACGGGCAAGACCCCAATGTTCCCATGGAAGGCAAGGAGAGATCTTGTGGGTTCCATTTTCTGCAGAGCCTTTCGCAGTACACAACCAGGCTCGTGGCGCCAGATTTCAGAGAGGAGCACCGTTCCATGTGCCTTGCGTGGAAGCGCGCTCCCACCTTGGATGATGCAGAGACACAGTTTGCATGCATACGGGCTTGGTGGACATCGTCAGGTGCTGTAAGGAAATCAGACGAGGGAGCAATGGTCAGTTGGCTAGGATGGTGGCATTATCGTTTCCTCCAGTTCGGCGACTATATGCGGGAGGTGAGTTGCACGAATTTGCGTCCCGTTGAATATTATTCTTGGCCATATTTTGTAACTTGCTTGTAACCTGAACATGTGCTTGTGCAGGAAATGTGTCTCAACTCCGACACCGACATGCCCACGACAAACATGGCCGAATCAGTGCACTCTTCCCGGCGTGCCTCCTCTGCGGCGCATCTGGTGGACATCCTCACTGCCACAACGGAGGACATTGTGAGGTCAATTATGCAGCAATGCAGGTACAACGAGTTCTTGAAAGGGAAACAGTGGGGCTTGGGGCCGGACAGGCAGGAAATGCTGATGCGGACTGCCTCTAGATCGAAGAATCCTCGGAAGTAGGCGGCGGCCTTGCGAGAGGGCCTTCGGGACACGCCATTGCTGCGAAGAGGCCAACATTTGGAAGGAGATGTTCATACCGTCCAGTGAGACGAAGACTTGACGAGGCACCTGGCGGAGAAGAGGATTCATGGCGAGCTGACAAGAATATTTGCACGCTCCCTCGTGGTCCGGTGATGTTGCCCGAGGAGGTCTCATCGAGCACCGCAAGTCCTGCACGTTCAAGATCGCCATCTCCTTTGAGCACAGGGCGCCTGCCCCGGCAACATAACGAGCCATCTGTAGTAAAGCAGTACAACATTCCCATTGTGGAGACAAGAGTGTCGGAGTCACAGTGGAGAATTGCGAGGACATTGCCGGCATTTTGAGGGAAGTGCTGCGCCATCCGGGTGGATACGAGAGCACGTTGTGGTGAGATGATTCGGAAGAACCCACACGGTGCTGTACTTGCACCTTGTTTCAGCGGCAGATTTTTGACTCCCACATTTGCTCATGCCACAACGCAGACATTTTGGTTCTGTAGGCACGACATAATGACCTGTGTATTTGGCAAGCCCAAGTACGGGATTCAGGGAATGCCGGAGCCTCCGGGCGTCTGGCCTGTTGCACCGGGTTGCAGCCTCTCTCAGAATGAGGCGGATGCTCTATCTGCAGCAGGATTTCGAATGGTGCAACGCACAGACATCCCGGCCCACGCATTTCCGGTTCCTCAGACCCAGCCATTGCAGACTGCTCGGTCCAGTAGAGACGGATTGGACAATTCTGCACATCCCACAATGCGATTCGGAAGAGTGAAGAGACGACACCCTCCCAACAAGTTGAATGAGACTCGGATTGCCAATGCTCTTGGGATGGCTTGCACTATTCAGAGCTCCGTGGACGTACCCCCACCCGGCCTTGGGCGTGTGTATCGGATGGCAACGGCCGGCTCGGCTGTACGCGACGATGTATACACAATTACGATTGGAGTGGAGCCGACTTGCAATTGTACGGACTTCTCGTTGATGGAAGCAAAGAAGGGTTCGAAGTATTATCCGTGCAAGCATCTGTATTACATCTACCTGAAGAGGTTGAGGATGAACGTGACTATTGATGACTTATTCATGCACCGGCGTTGAGCGTGAACGAGCTGCACAAACTCCTCCTTAGGGATTCCAGAAATCATTGATGGGGCAAACGGAATCCTCCATATGGATATTTTCAAATGCATTTTGCTGTATCAGACTTTTTTTTGCAGTGTAATGAAATGCACCGCAAAACTCCTGGAATGAGGCAATATTCCATTCAAACTGAGAATCCGAACCGATAACCCATAGGAACAAATTTTGAGACTATCGTGTCTACCATTTCCACCAAGCGAGTATGCTCACTATCGGACTTGAACCGATAACCCATAGGAACAGATTTTAAGTCTGTCGTGTTTACCATTTTCACCAAGTGAGCTTGGAGGAGCGAAGCGCGGAGCGGAGACAAAATCTTTCTGTTCCGTTTTCTTCTTGCCACTTTATTCTCCAGACACCCCCGGCTTCTTCGCAATACGAGGCTTATTCTGGCTTGGCCGGACCTGCGGCATTTTTTAAAATATTTGAAAAACCATATATTTTGCTGCGCCCTCTGCCCTAAGGCGCGGAGAGCCCCCTTTTTATTGATTTATACCAGTCTATCTTAGATCCGAGATAGTGCCGAAAAAATGACTCAATTTGATCTAACCATGGTTGCAAAAGCCTTGGCATTGAGGAAATCCATGCTGAGGTAGATTGTAGCCCTGCGTTGTCTTTTACGTTCCTGTCGTCTCTCACCGTCACCCGTTCCTGCATTTTCCCAACGGACCCATATCCCAGAATGCACACATTGGCGCTCACATGCATCAGGTTTTGCAACGGCGGCGGAGGATGAGGGTTCATCTGCAAGAGCTTCGTCCTGGATGCAGAGGCTGAAGACTGTGTTCAAGAGCAAGACACCTTCATCAGGTTCTTCCCAATCGGATACTTCTAAAGAAAAGTCTGTGTCTCAGCATGACCTTACAATGGAAAGTGAGTGCCATTCTACTATGTCGCTAGGTGCTCTGCTACAGATTCAACAATCTAATATCATAAAAGGCCCTCACTTGCACGATGTGACTGCTAGGAGTTGATCAGTATGAACCATTGGATCACTTTGTTTATTTATTCCAACGGACACTTCACAAATTTCTTAGCTGAATGAAATGATGGTGCAGACAAGTCTGCTTCTGGTACCAATTTGGCTTATAGGAGACAATGGCGGATATGCTTCTTCCAGCAACATGCGACTGCAGGAAGGAACCCAGTAGGTGTAAATTGGAGACTGAAGAGACAATACCCTAAAGCCTAGACTGGGCCTGCATTATAATGATTCGCAATATAGGACACTAGTATAACAAAGGGGGGGATGTGGAAACTAGCCGATGGTTTCCGCCGGGAATGTAAGTCTTTTGTGGGAAGAGTAACAGTGATCCAGCGTAGCTACGGCGTGAGCCCAGCCCGTGAGCCTGGGAGCTGAGCCCACGTTGTAGATGCAAAGCGTGAGCGGCACAAATCTGCTGGAGAAGCAGGTCCTATAGGCGAGGATTGCAAGAAGAGGGCCTATTACCGTGGACAAAACAAAGGGGGCCACCATGCACCATGTCTGCAATGGTTGCACAAAAAGAGGAATATGAAAATATGGCAGAATTGAGCTCAGAATGATTGACACACTTTATTTCAATTCAAAGATAGACGCTTACAATGAATGGCATGTGCATTTGCCCTGGTTCCGTGAATGAAATGTATGTGTTTGTCCTAAATGCAAAGTCTTCACACGGTAACCTGGAAACCAGCGTGGGAAGCGGGCATGGCTCGTATGTGTTCAAAGAGAATTTGGCGGAGCCCTACGTGAGGTGTCCCGCTGCAGAAGGGTGATGACTTCTCCGTAGCCTAGTGTGGCTTGGTGAATGAATTGGTCTCTCTTACCGTCGCAACACATAATTACAAGGTATATGTAATATTGATGCTTGCAGGGGACCCACTTCCCTCTCATGCCGAGAGCGCCCTCACGCATCGTTACAAAATCCGGACAAGTGCAAGTAGGGAAATTCCCCACGGTAACCTGATATTCTTTGCCATGAAGAACTGAGCCAATAGACAGCACTGTGTAAATCCGTCCATACCCCGGGGCAGGGACTTCGGTGATACGAGCCACCCGAGCCTGCAAAATTCTAGCCGATTCCATCTTGCATTCGTGATCTGCACCCGAAGCGACACGGCGCACTGTTTTTCCATCTCTTTTTGTTGGGTGGGAGTCGGCACCGGGTGGAGGCATTGCCGGAGCATGTGGCACATCTGTGCCGACAGTGCACAAGGGCACCACTCGGGATCGTGCAAGACAAAACCCTCCCTCCTCCAGCATGCTTATCTCGGTTGTTGACAGCGACGTCCCAAGTTTCACAGGCCAAATTGCGGGGGGGAGGGGGTTTCATTATCACCGAAGGACGAACTGTTCCCTTGACGCATCGTGCCATATCGTCTGGGCAGAACCAGAATTTGTGGTCCTTTGACTCCCCACTATGATAAGGTCGGAACAACCCTGTGAATGCTGGAGCTGGAGTCCCCCTAGAGCCTTTGCATATTTTTTATTTGCATTTCTTGAAAGAGGGGGTCCGAATTGCCATGCAAGCAACTCTAGACCCTGGTGGGGTGCGTTCTATATGCCACTCACTATCAATGCAATCAGATTCCTGCACCATGGCCACCACCTCCTCCAATGGGATTCTTGTTGCTGTGCTTGCATGTTCTGCACCTGCTCCACAGGAGGAGGACCCACATGGGAAGGGGCTAGCACACGACTTAGTCTGCACTGGAGACACATTTGGCACAGAGAAATTGACCCTGTCTGGGCGATGGGAATCTCCATCTGACCCTGGAAGAGTGTTCAATTTCCTTTTGCATGATCCAAATCTTTCCTCGCCTTCCAAATGAGGGAGCCTGGATTGCAAAGAGGAGCCTTCAGTGCACCTGTTCAGAGCTCTGGCCATCTTCGATGGATCTCCGGACCTACTCGCAGCCCTTAGCATCAACAAAGTCGTACCGGGGCCTTGTCTCCACCCCGTCCCATCAGAAAATTACGGTACCTGGTTTGTTGTGTAAATGCCCACACCATGTCATCAGCAGTGGCCACATACAAATCACGACCTGCTTTGGTAGATTGCTGCATCCAGGCGTTATGAACAGTCTCCACCAAATTACAGGATGGCATGTTGGCCAAGTCCTCCAAGGACATGTCCTGCAGGAGGCATTGCATGGAAATGTGAGGAAGGAAAGGAAATGGAAGAGGTTCTGCAAGCGACAATCCAACAACCCCAAATGAAGAGGCACGATGCAAAATTTGTGATTTTGGGATTCAAGAGGCTTACCGTCGTCATGAAAGCTCCCCACTGTCTGTATCTGAAGTGCCAGAAAACCAACCAGTCCTCCAACTCCTTCAGGTGGATACCAGTAGCAGCACCAAAGGAGAACCACCAAGCCCGGATTGCTTGGTAAGTGCTCTCAGCTTCTCCCATTGAGTTGGCATTTTTGTACTTGAGACAGAGCCTTCTGTGCTCCAACTGAAGGTCAAGGCGAATGCAGCGCTTTGTATGACGTGCCAGAGATTGACTCCAATGGAAGAGGCATGTGCGCTCCCTATTTTCTATTGGGACCTTAGGATCCCCCGAACCAAACACGCGCCGCACTGCCTTGAAATTTGCCTATGCACTATCAGCCATGAAGCCCGCAAAATTTGTGTTCTGTACTCCATTGCGCTGCATGACGGCCAGGAGCGAATTCCACATGAGCATCTGGGATTCAGTGTCCTCCGACTGCATATCACAAATTGCTATTGAGAGCACACGCTGGTATGTTGGATCATACACATGGCACGCCATGGTTGTCCAACCCTTCACCCGTTTGCAGTGATCAAACATCAACCAACATTTAGCCAAATCTCCTCCAGGTTGCATTCGGCGGACAATGCTCACACCACTGCCTTCGCCCACTGCGGACATCTTAAACAAATATACCTTGGACGAGCCCTGGCCAGGGAAGATACTGTTTTGAATGAATTCATAGCGACTTCTCCGTTTGAGGTCCATAATGTTGTCCATGAATCCAGCAGTGCCTGTGCCGACTCTGAGTGCATTCACCTGGTTTCGAATATTGGGAGAGCTCAACACGGAGAAATGGTCCATCACTGCATCAAGCGAATCTGCATCCAGCATTGGTTGTGTCGAATCCCCTTCACCCAGTATGTGTTTTTTCAGGAAAGCCTTGCTAGCTACAAGCTCTATAGCAGAAGGTGTTGCACAAGGGGCATTGTGGAACTCCTGCTTCAGCAGATTTCTAGCGATGTCCACGCTATCCCTGCAACTTCCTTTGGACACAGGATGCTCGTGTGCACCCATATGAATGCAGGCACGAGTCATTGTCTTGCATCGGTGTGCCACCTGGTACATACGAGCGTGGCACACAGAAACACAGGACGGGGAAAGTTTGCAGAACCTGCACACAAAAGTATTGGTCTTGGGAAGGGCAAGTCCTGGGGTGAAAGGATTCAGTGGCACACCTTCCCACTCACTTTCGTTTGGTTGAGCGCTGTTTCTCAGGCGAGGGCAAGATATATTCAGGCACTTACAATGCCCAACGCAAACCGACCTTCGAAATTTCAATCCAATGTCGTTGTGGATGTTTGACGTTTTTGTCCTGCACCAAGGGTGTCCGTCATGTTTCTTGTCCATGCCCTGCAGAAGCCCAGCCAGTCCATTGGAAGACGTGGGAGGGTTGAGCTCAAACAAGATGTCCCCATCAAACTCTGCTGGCACGTATTGAACCCGCTGCACACGAAGGGACTCCCAATCAACAAAACGCAGCTCGCTCTTGCACCCAGGCACCCCTGCGAGGGCTTTCAATTTTGGAATGACACTCGTTATCTCTTGCAATTCAGATTCATCCAAGAATGGAGTCTGCGCTGGCGGAGGAATCTCAAAAACATCCTCCAAGGACAAGTCTGAAAGAGTCACGAATGTAGTGGATGTGCTCACCTCTTGTTTCACATGAACTGTGCCCTTTTGCTGCACGACTGATGCTGCAGTTCCAGGGGTTATGACTGATCTTGCTGATTGTCTCCTCTCTTTTCCAAGGACACGGTATGTTCCTGGAAGGACTCTCCACTTCCTTCCACACTCGCCAACCAATGGTTTCTCCAAATGTCCAGAATCCAAATTCCCATCCTCGTCATACCACTAGAAGGAAAAACGGCTTTTTCCACGGCTCTGCCATCTCACACCTGGCACATTCCACGGCTTTTATCACGGGTCTGTACACTAAGCCAAGGTGTGGGTCTAAATATGCCCTAACTGTGGGGTGTCTGACATGTGGTCCACACCCCAGGCAAGAACGGTGTGAAAACAGCCATGAGCGTGGCAGGGGTTGGCTTAGTTTACATGGCATGTTACACACCTGTGTGAAATGGGAACATACAATTAACAAAAAACACAAGAAATGGGAACATACACAAGAAGGAGCCTGTGGCCTACTTTTGGTGCCTTGCAAATTGCAATAAGAGGCTCCGATCTGTTGGCAAGAAGTACCCGTTGCTCCACGATTACTCCCTGTGGTACACATTGACTGGCCTTCCATGCCCTCTCGGATGAGCACGATGTCATGGTGATCATGGATCGAGGTGAGCGAGGATATACATAGTGTCATTGACATACACCGCAATGTAGATTCATGCACTGTAGCTTCCCGCAATCGTCTCATGCATGACGTTTTTGCTTCAGTTTTCAGCGTTGGTACTTGTGACGGTGTGATGGTTTGGGGGTGAAGCAGTAGCAATGCAGAGACTATCCACATTTCAGCCTGCGTACATTATCCTTTTGGGTTTTGCCTCAAGTTTATGTACTTAACTGGCCTCTCCTGTCAAAAACTGAGTGTCCCCTACTGTCATGTGCGGAGGAATTGAACCTGTAGCCAACTGAATGGCTCTGCCCCATGCATGGCTCTGCCCATGTGACCTGCAAGCACACAGTCAAAAAAGTGGGGGTTTACGAACTTGCCAAATCCCAAGCATGAACAGAGGGGTCCCATTAGTGGGGAAGACATGTGAATCAGCATCCACAGTTGTAATGCCCATCAGATCCAACATGTGACTTGTTGTGCAGATTGTCCCCCGACTGCACCAAACCAGAACAAACATTATAAAGAAGTACATCCCCAACACATTGCACCCAACCCCCACAATCTGAACACAGGGAAAATAGAGAGGGGGAGGGAGGAGCAGAGGCATCAGAATTCAGTTCGTAGCTAGAGAGTAAGTAAGGCATGGATGTGGGCAGGGGGGGAGATAGTAGAGAGGTGGACTAACAACTGAAGCAACCCAAAATGCCAACATGACGCTATTGCCCTTTTACCATGAATCATCTTCCTCGCTGCTACATTCACAGGGAGAATAACCGCAACAAGTGGATGCTGCAGCACAGGATGTCCGCTGATTTGGGACTCAAAATGCGCCTCAGTGTGCCACTCAAAATGTCATATAATGCATATGTCATTTTACCAGGCCAGTGGCTGAAGCACAGGGTGTCCAGTGATTTGGAACTGAAAATGTCACTCAGTGTGTCAGTTAAAATGTCAACATGACGCTATTGTCCTTTTACCAGATGTAGTCATCTTCATCGCTACTACTTTCACTACACTCATGGTTAGTGTTGCAATCCTCACTATCTCGGTGCCATGGTTCGTCCCTTCGTGGCGGCCTCATCATAGCAATAGTAGCCATCTCAACTTCGGTAAGGGTCGTTGAAGGTCCAAATTCTGTGTTGGGATTCACATCCTCCAATGCCTCCGCCACTTGCATCCTTACGCATGACTCATTCTCACCCAAGCTGACACCAGTGACATCATGTACCACGCGTCGTGAGCGCAGCTCCTTCTGAAGTACTACTTTCCAGTTACCAGCGTTGGAGGGCTCATCTGCAAAAAAAACTTGCTCGACTTGCCATGGAAATGTGAATGGTTCATCTCCCGGTGGCAACATGCGATCGAAGTCCACGAGTAGGAAACCATACTCATCCTTCTTCATGGTGCGGTTGCAACCTGTCAAGCTTGCTCTGACCCATTCACATATGAATACTACAGGAGTGACAGCACCATACTGAAGCTGTAAAATTTCACGAACAACACCGACATATTGCAGCTGGTTCATGACAGGGTTACCATCCACACCCCTTCCCGTTGACTCTTCGGCAAAAATCTGTGCAACCCCAGAGTCGTATGTGACATGGTAATCAACCACACCTGTTTCCACCACTCTGTAGTGATTTCCGTATGCCCACATAGACCGAAATGAACGAGCAACAAACCCTGGTGGCTTACACACATGACGAATATTTGCATCATACGCTGCTCCTCTTGAAACAACATTTTGTACTGCCGACTGTATCCACATATGAAAAGCAGGCAAAGGCAACATGTTTTCGGGGTATGGAACGGTGCGTTGGTGTGCATTTCTCCCTTGGGTGGTGTATGTGGCTCGAAATTCGGCTCTGGCTGATTCTATGGTGGCCTTCTCAATATCATAAAGTCTGGTCATACTCAATTCACACTTAGTCAGGACCATAGTATGTACAAAGAGGCTAAGTGAAAATTGAGAATGCGCCAATTTTGTGTCCGGAAATGGTTCCCAGAGTTAGCATGTGAAGCCAAATAAATAATGTATACTTACCTCAGAAACGGTCTCATGCACGCCGTGTTGTGAAGCACATAGTCGTGTGCACTAGCCCGAAGCTCAGCCGACAGTTTCCTTGGAGTTCCAAAGCCCTCTAATACTTCTCCCACACCACTTTCTTCTTCGTTGCAATCCCAGACCCTTCTACGAGTTCCTGGAAATGCAGCTACAGATTCATTGGCGCTTCAGAGTAGATACATTTAGATTTTCTTTTCGTGCTTCCCTATCTGTCCACTTATTATCGAGTCATTGCAAACTGGGTAACCTTCCATGGCCTTCCGCCATTTGAGGGATCGTTCATGTTTCGATCACTGTTTCAAAGGAATAAACCTTGTGAATGTCTGTACAGATTCATTGGCGCTTTAGAGTAGACACATGAGCGCTAGTGATGATTCGAAACAGCGACATTAGTCCTATTGGCAATTGGCAGATGTCAATTCATTTCCAGGGAGTTAGACGTATGTATGCTGAAATTCTTGAAAACGGAATTAGCCCCATATGTTAATAATTAGGTTATGCATGTGGGGCACAGTCTAACTATCGTATATCTGGGTACCTACTATTTAGACTACTCGGTTGCTAGTCTGGGTTAGCAAGTGGACCGTTTTTTAAGAGACCAGAGGGGCAACTTAACAAAGGCTCTTCGATTCAGGTGAGTCCTTGCGAGGGCAATGAGGTCCATGGTGACATCGTCAAAACTGATTTGTACCAGATGTCATCCTGAACACAGCCCAGATGTGAGTGCATCGAGGATGCAAAGGGAGTTTTTGACAGTATGGCTGAAAGAAATGTGGTGTCGTGGAGGGCGATGATTGCAGGATATGCACAGCAAGGGGTGGGATGGAGGCTTCGGAGACCTATGAGCAAATGATGGGGGAAGGGGTGAAGCCCGACCGCATAACGTTTGTTTGCATTTGCAATGCGTGTGCAAGCCTGGCAGCTCTGGAAAGGTGCAAAGTGGTCCATGGTGACATCGTCACATCTGGAATTGTACCCAATGTCATTCTGAACACGGCCCAGCTGGACATGTATCTCAAATGTGAGTACATCGAGGATGCAAAGGGAGTTTTCGATAGTATGGCTGAAGGAGATGTGGTGTCGTGGAGGGCGATGATCGCAGGATATGCCCAGCATGGTTGTCATAGGGAGGTCCTACAACTATTTGAAGGAATGTAAGAGAACGGCTTGAAGCCGGACAGTATCACCTTTATATGTGGTCTCTTTGGGTAGATGGTCAATTGAATGCAGCAGTTGTAGCGGCACAGTTGATGAAATCAGGCACCTCATCCATGGCCACAGCTTCTGAAAGAGGATCAAGAGAGGGAGTCCACAATACCTCTTCTGGCACTTCTGGGCATGTGAAGATACTTCGTGCGACAGACAGACTGGCAGAGGCTCTACAGACTATAAACCAAGGAGGCATTTCAGCAGATTCGGATACGTATGCTTATCTCTTGCTTAAGTGCGCATCAAGATGGGAGGTCTGGAAGCTGGAAAGCAGGTGCACACTCACATTATCCAAAGTGGATTCACGTCAATTTTTTTTCTACTCAACTCCCTTGTCAACATGTATGTTAAGTGTGGGAGCATCATGGATGCTCACCAAGTGTTCAATGCCTCAACGATGTTTGATCATGTGGAACATAATGTTGGCAGGATTTACCAAGCACGGGTGTGGTAGGAATGCTTTGGAGACCTATGAGCAAATGCTGCGCGAAAGGGTGAAGCCTAACCACATCACATTTGTTTGTGTTTCCAATGCGTGTGCAAGCCGGGGAGCTCTGGAAAAGGGGAAAGAGGTCCATGGTGACATCGTCAAAGCTGGAATTGTACCAAATGTCATTCTGCAAACTGCTCTGGTGGACATGTATGCCAAATGTGGGTGCATTAAGGATGCAAAGGGAGTTTTCAACACTATGGCTGAACGAGATGTGGTGCCATTGGATGCGATGCTTGCAGGGTATGCACAACAAGAACGTGGTATGGAGGCTTTGGTGACTTATGGACAAATGATGGGAGAAGGGGTGAAGCCCGACCACATCACGTTTGGGTGCGTCTGCAATGCGTGTGCAAGCCTGGCAGCTCTGGAAAGGGGCAAAGAGGTCCATGGCGACGTTGTCAGAGCTGCAATTGTACCAAATGTCCATGGCAAGTACCACGTTTCCGATGTCTTGGAGCTTTCGCACTTCTTGTACGTCTCTGCTGAAATGATGGTCTTGAAGTTGGTCAAGGGCATCTGCCCGATCCTTTGTATCCTATACAGTGTGTGAACCAGACTCGTTTTGACATGCAATGTCTCCGTTCCTCTACAGAATGATATCTGAAAGTCAGAATGAAATTCAAGGACTTTAATCAAAGAACCATGAACTACAAGTGGAACATGTAGAATGAGAAACCAACCTGTTCACATCATTCATTGCCGTCAGAAGACCCATCATGTTCCCCTCACAATCCAGCACCATCGATCGAACAGAGTAATGCCACTCTTCCTCCTGTGAGTGCAGCCTCCCAATGACAGCCATCCATGCAAGTAACCGGTGGTTCCCATCCCAAACGTGAAACATCTTCCCCGAGAATGCCTGGGTGGAAGGTTTCCTGGAGAGAAAAAGTTCGAAGGATTCGTTCACCTGTCTCCAAATAGGATCCCAGGAGTCCACGATCGACTCATCCACAAGGAGCTCATTGCCTCTGGAATCCCTAGTACAAACGTAAAACACTGCGGATCCATCCAAATACCCATGAACAAACTCGGCCTCCAGCTTGAGAATGTCCTTGATGAGGGTGGACGAACGACGGGCATGGAAACCATCCTACACAGGGGAATCTTCAACCTCCCACCCGGGGCAAGCATACTTTGCACCACAAGCTGAGAGTTTATTTTCTGACCCCCCCAGCATCTCAGCGGCTTTGCTTTCATAGAACTCATCGTCAACATCAACAATGATCTCCTTCCCCAGCCCCGAAGGGATCTCCTCCGCCACACTTTGCATCTTCTCCTGCAGGGTTGTTCATTCAAATTGATATAAGAGTGAGGCATGAGACGATGGTGTTTGAGCATGGCAGACAGGCCATGTGTGGAAGAAAAGGTGAGCTGCAAGGTAAGTGTTCATTGAACCTCAGAGACATGCCAGGTAAGGGTTCATTTAACCTCAAAGAGAAGCCCTTAGTGGCCGATTTTCAGATGAAAAAAACAAATAAAAGGTGAGCTCAAACAGTGTGCGTTAACGCACACTGTTTGAGCTGCAAGGTAAGTGTTCATTGAACCTCAGAGACATGCCAGGTAAGTGTTCATTGAACCTTAAAGAGAAGCCCTAAGTGGCCAATTTTCAGATGAAAAAAACAAAGAAAATGTGTGCGTTAACGCACACTGTTTGAGCTGCAAGGTAAGTGTTCATTGAACCTCAAAGAGAAGCCCTTAGTGGCCGATTTTCAAATGAAAAAAACAAAGAAAATGTGAGCTCAAACAGTGTGCGTTGACGCACACTGTTTGAGCTGCCAGGTAAGTGTTCATTGAACCTCAGACACATGCCCTGTATAGCCGAATTTCACAGGGCAAAAACAGTGACAAGGTGGGCTCAAACAGTGTGCGCCAACGCACACTGTTTGAGCTGCCAAGAATGTGATGATTGATCCTCAAATACATACCCTATGTGGCCGATTTTCAGATGACAAAGGCAATGACAAGGTGAGCTCAAACAGTGTGCGTTGACGCACACTGTTTGAGCTACCAGGAATGTGATGATTGATCCTCAAATTCATACCCTATGTGGCCAATTTTCAGATGACAAAGGCAATGACAAGGTGAGCTCAAATAGTGTGCGTTGACGCACACTGTTTGAGCTGCCATGTAAGTGATGATTGATCCTCAAATACATGTCCTTTGTGGCCTATTTCGAGATGAAAAACCAATGAGAAGGTGGGCTCAAACAGTGTGCGTTGGCGCACACTGTTTGAGCTCCCAGATAAGTGTTCATTGATCCTCAGAGACATGCCCTATGTGGCCGATTTTCAAACGAAAAAGGCAATGATAATGTTAGCTCAAACAGTGTGCGCCAACGCACACTGTTTGAGCTACCAGGAATGTGATGATTGATCCTCAAATTCATACCCTATGTGGCCGATTTTTAGATGACAAAGGCAATGACAAGGTGAGCTCAAACAGTGTGCGTTGACGCACATTGTTTGAGCTGCCATGTAAGTGATGATTGATCCTCAAATACATGCCCTTTGTGGCCCATTTCGAGATGAAAAATCAATGAGAAGGTGGGCTCAAACAGTGTGCGCCAACGCACACTGTTTGAGCTCCCAGATAAGGGTTCATTGATCCTCAGAGACATGCCCTA
The DNA here is from genome assembly GCA_030704615.1 of Takakia lepidozioides. Classification (NCBI taxonomy): domain Eukaryota; kingdom Viridiplantae; phylum Streptophyta; class Takakiopsida; order Takakiales; family Takakiaceae; genus Takakia; species Takakia lepidozioides. The sequence continues at coordinate 17,160,262 of CM060733.1, forward strand.
TGTGGCTGATTTTCAGACGAAAAAGGCAATAATAATGTTAGCTCAAACAGTGTGCGCCAACGCACACTGTTTGAGCTGCCAAGTAAGTGATGATTGATCCTCATACCTTCTATGCAACTTTGGGTGCTCTAAAGACACCGACAGGGTATGGTGCTTCATTTAAGAAGCATATTGCTAAGAACAAGCTTTCACACATGAATAGTCATGACTACCATCTACTGATGCAACAAGTTCTACCTTTGTGCATTCGAGGTTTGTTGGGCAAAGGTCCAAGGCTCGCAATCATGAAGCTATCTCGTGTATTTCGCGCATTGTGCATGAAAACAGTGGATCCCGAGGAACTACCAGCCCTGAAGGAGGATGTGGTTGTAACGCTTTGTTTGTTGGAGAAAGAGTTTCCCCCCTCATTCTTCGATCTCATGACCCACCTTGTGCTACACCTTGTGAATGAATTGGAGGTTTGTGGTCCTGTTAGTTCGCGTTGGATGTACCCCATCGAGAGGTACATGAAAAATTTGAAGGGATATGTGAAGAGCTATGCCCGGCCAGAAGGTTGCAAGTATGAGATGACTCGAGAATAAGTGGACAGGTAGGGAAGCACGAAAACCCCTTCCCCCATCATTTGCTCATAGGTCTCCAAAGCCTCCATCCCGCACCCCTGTTGTGCATACCCTGCAAGCATCGCACTCCATGACACCACATCTCGTTCAGCCATAGTGTTGAACACTCCATTGGCATCCTCAATGCACCCACATTTGGCATACATGTCCACCAGGGCAGGGGCAGTGTTCAGAATGACATCTAGTAATCTGACAGGCATTCATATTTTTGCCTCGGTTGTCCCACCATTGACTAGGATCAGAGAAGTATTCATTCCACAACCTCTCCTCATCTCTGTTACCTGTTTGTGGATACTTTCCTGTTGTCACATTGGCAGTATCATGTCAAAGTCACTCCAAACTATCCCAGGTTCACTCAACCAGCTAACTTGCAAAATTCAACATTAAAATTTAGGGCCGATTATAAGAGGGAAAAACAGGGTAAAATGTGTTGAAGTGCCTTCATTAGCAGTGCCTGAATTTATCAATTGTACCGCTGCTACTGCGGCTTCTAGTTGACCATCTACCCATGCAGGTTTCTTGTAGCTATCCAGTGAGTGTGCACCTGCTTTCCAACTTCAAGACCTTCCATCTTGATGCACTTAAGCAAGAGACAGACATACGTATCTGAATCCGCTGAAATGCCTCCTTGGTTTGGAGTCTGTAGAGCCTCTGTCAGACTGCCTGCTGCATAAAGTATCTTCACATGCCCAGAAGTGCCAGAAGAGGCATTGTGGACTCCCTCTCTTGATCCTCTTTCAGAAGCTGTGGTCATGGTTGAGGTGCCTGATTCTATCAACTGTGCCGCTGCAGCTGCTGCCTTTAGTTGACCATCTACCCATGCAAGTTTATTGTAGTTATTGATCCACATGGAATCATAGGTCATCTGGAGCTTGAAGTCCGACCTTCTTGGATGAATCTGTCCACCCACACACTATCCCTGCTCCTTCAGCTATCCATGCCTCTGCACAAATCATACATACATCCTTGCCTTGCTGCTATCAGCTGACAATGACAGCCTAGATTTGTTCTAGGAAACACCCAATTCAACTTATCACATTAATTCCTATGCTTAATTGCATCTACTACTCTCTGTCAGGCATTTACCTTTTGCCTCCATTGTCCCATCATTGACTGGGGTCAGAAAAGTATTCATTCCACAGCCTCTGCTCGTCTCTGTTACCTGTTTCTGGATATTTCCCTGTTGTCACATTGGCAGTATCATGTCAAAGTCACTCCAAACTAGACTAGCTAACTTGCAGAATTCAACATGGAAATTTAGGGCAGATTCTGATAAGAGGGAAAAACAGGGTGAAATGTGTTGAAGAAAGCAGTGCCTGATTTTATCAATTGTGTCACAATATCACTGGGTAATTCTTGATGAGGGTGTTCTCAAGGCACCCCTATCATCAAAGTGTGGCTGTTGGTCCTTCAAGCATCTGTGGGGAAATTGTGGCAGAAGCAGAAACTAGAAATGACGTTATAATATATGCTTGATATATCACTGCTTATGGAATCGGGAGACTTGCCTTGTATCTCGATCTGTCAACATGATTTGCAAATGAAGTATCTGATGTATAGCATGTCTGAAATCTAAATGTGCCCTACCTCTTGCTCATGAATCCTTTTCAATGAATCGAGCTTCTCCTGCCAGAATGGAGCTGTTTCTGAGCAGCTGGACCTCTGACGAGAACTGGGCAGCGAGGTAGCACGATCACCTGCTCACCCACACCATGAAGCCCGGTGGTGAATTCTACCCAGTTTTGTTTCTGCATCTGAACACAACCTGACATACCCTTCGTGCTCATGGAAAATCAATCACGGAGACTCATTGTGCGGGTCTGAAACAAGGAAGTAAGGTGTAATCTAAGCTGCACTTTTCTTCTTTCCCAGCCCAAAACCAATGGCCAGCTTCTCACTGTGGTGGCTAAGAGAAAATTCCTTTCCTCCACATCATGCAATAAAAAGCGTGTGTCAGGCACATACCCCGCCTCCTTCATCTGCCCAGACAATCTTCTCAGCTCAACATGGATTTCTTTAATTCTGGGATGCAACTTGTCATCTGGCTCCTTTCTAACCCCTCTGACCTTCATCATTCTTCTGACCTTTGCAGTATCATCCCACCTGCCAGCTGCAACATGGATGTTTGATATAGCACCACATAAGTCGTGGCATCCTGTTCATCCCACTTGAGGATAGATGTTGCCACACATTCAGCCATCTCCACATTGTCATGGATTCTGCAGGCACCAAGCAAGGCCTTCCACACCACAACATCTGGATTGATTGGCATTTTATTAATCAGGTCCACTGCCTCATCCAGTTGTCCCGCACGTCCAAGAAGGTCCACCATGCAGCCAAAGTGATTTACTGTCAGATTGATACCATGATCTTCAGTCAGGGAATCGAAGTAGCATCTTCCTTCATTCAGTAGGTTAGTGTGGCTGCAGGCAGAGAGAACACATATAAAGGTGATACTGTCCGGCTTCAAGCCTTTCTTTTGCATTCCTTCAAATAGTTGCAGGACCTCCCTATGACAACCATGCTGGGCATATCCTGCGATCATCGCATTCCACGACACCACATTTCATTCAGCCATATTGTCAAATACTCCCTTTGCATCCTCATTGCACTCACATTTCGCATACAAGTGAACCAGGGCGGTGTCCATAATGACATTTGGTACAATTCCAGCTTTGATGATGTCACCACGAACCTCTTTGCCCTTTTCCAGGGCTGTCAGGCTTGCACACGCATTGCAAATGCACACAAACGTGATGTGGTCGGGCTTCACCCCTTCCCCCATCATTTGCTCATAGGTCTCCAAAGCCTCCATCCGAGGTTTGCTATTTCATGAGCATGAGCGGCATGAGCGGCATGAGCGGCATGAGCAGAGTAGTAAGACAATCGGTTTTCATGAGCAGAAGTACAAATTTCGAAAATAAAAAACAATAAAAAACAATAATTTAATGCAATGTGTCAGGAAAAACAAATATATTATTTGGCCCCTTGAAGGGAAAATTGCAGTGTTGACAGTTGTGCTCATGATATTTCGTCTTCCGCTCATGCCAATTCCCAGCGACATGTGCAAATATGGCGCCGAATTTCGCGGTAATAGGGTCCGTAACCTGAAAAAACGGCGACGTATTTCGCGGTAATAGGTCTCTCTGGCGAAAAATGGTGCCGAATTCCGCGGCTATAGGTCCCCTCATGACAGGTAATTCGGCGCCATTTTTCCAGTCCATGTTCGGACTTAGCCAGTTTTCGGCGCAAAATAGGGAAATTCGGCGCCATTTTTCCAGACACTATACCAGTGCATGTTGGGACTTAGCCAGTTTTCGGCCCAAAAAAGAGAAATTCGGTGCCATTTTTCCAGACACGGTACCAGTGCATGTTGGGACTTCGCCAGTTTTCGGCCCCAAAAAGAGAAATTTGGCGCCATTTTCCCAGACATAGGTACCAGTGCATGTTGGGACTTAGCCAGTTTTCGGCCCCAAAAACAGAAATTCGGCGCCATTTTCCCAGACACAGGTACCAGTGCATGTTGGGACTTAGCCAGTTTTCGGCCCCAAAAACAGAAATTCGGCGCCATTTTTCCAGAAATGGCCCCACAATTGCTTCTGTGAGAGCTTGCAAGGTGAACGATGGCGGCAGATCAAGATCCGGGCATTGCGGCAGTTCCGAAAAAGTTGGCACGGCGATTTCTATTAGCCTATTTCGCGCGGGCCGTCCGGGCAGATTCCAAAGAAATTGACGACGGCGATGACCTGGCTACGATGACGTGGCACTATGGCACCCTATTCCTGCTCTACGCTAAACTAGCTTCCCACCTTCGGTCGTCGCTAGAACTTACTTACATGTTTTTACTAATTGACGGATTTTAAGTAAAAATATCGTCTCGAATACTGAGAGAGAGGATGAAAAGCGGGGGGATGGAGGAAGGCGTGGCTGCCACGTACGTTGGGGAGTCGAGTCGGGGACCCACGCTATCGCGAGCCCGGTCTCGTCGTGCGAGACGGAGAGAGAGAGAGAGTGTAGTACCGAGACCGGGCTGCGCGATGGCTGCTCTCGCTGCATCCCTTGCGCTCTCCTCGTCGTATCACAGCGTATGTGCTCTGAAGGCGGGGTGCAGTCAGACGGGAGGTCAGAAGAGGGAGCCGGGCTGTGTACGATGTGGGCAGCAGGAGGCAAATTACACAGGGGAAGAGATGTCGCGCAGACAGGCCGTGGGTGCAGTGGTTGTGGGCGGATTGGGGTGGTGGTGGTCGCCATCGGCCCTCGGTCTTCTGGAGAATGACGACGACGACGCGCTGCTGGAGAAGGTGAAAGAGGATAAAAAGAAACGTATCCAGAAGCGTGGTGCCATCAGCTCCCTGCAAAAGGAAACTGGTAAGACTTCTGTTACAGGGGAGGGGGAGGTAGTTGGAGTGTCGCTGGTGAGAGTAAAGCTCAAATCACTGGAACCACCGTACCGCCCTTGATGTTGACAGTGTGTCGATAGTCGTGAAACTCTTGTCGAATTACTTTTAATTCTGGAAAGAGAGTGCATATGGAAGCATGGGAGACAAGCAACTTCCACCTCCTTTTCCTATTTTATTTGCTGTGTGAGCAGGCAATAACGCTACCTCCTGAAATTGCTAAATTGCATCATTTCCTCTATTCACACTACCTGAGAGAAGTTCGAAATGTGCACATCAGTACCCTCCAGTATCTATCTTAGCTAATTTCACCGGTACCTCTATTCAATTGAATGTCTTTACGAAGGCTAGGTCCTAAGTCAGACAGAGGAAAAGTGCGAGACTCACGAAACTATGAAAACATTTAGAGCTGTGCAACCTTTTGTGGAAGATTTTATGATCAATCCCATCTATTTTGAAATTCTGTCCACAGTTCCTATATTTCACATTGGGGCATCATAGTAGCAAAACAGTCAAGTGATGAAAATGCAATGTAATATTTCTCCAGAAGCCTGCCTGACCTTCATGGAAAACACTTCTGGACTCTAAATAACCTTGAGACAGGTGCTTATTATCCTACAAACAGCTTGCCAACTGTGTAAGAAGTGTAATGCCACAGTAGTTCCCTGGCTCTTCTCTGTCACCTTTCTTATACAGATTGACAATGAAACCCTCTCTCTGTATTAATTAATGGGTCAGCTTCTTTGTGTTGGGGCTTTGTTTGCCTCGTGTAAACTTTGAGGATGGGCATGCCATCGAGCATGCCATCTCTTGATCAGTAACTGCACGCAAAGGCAGGTCTGACTGACATGGTCTTCCTGCAAAGACCTTTGGGCTTGGCTTACTAGGTTTGGCATCCCTAGTAGTCCACTCTGGATCAACCTTTTCCAGGGCTTTAAACCAGTTGGAAAGGTTCAGTTTAAAAGTATCCATTCTTGTTTGTCTTCCCTGAGCCCCTCATTGAATTGCCAATGTCTAAGGTAGCTCTCCAACCAGTCAAGGGTCAAAATTCTCTGAGTTTAACTTGCTGTGGGACTCTATACATAGTCAACTTCAATGCACCTCTGTTTCCAAGTCTCGAGATGGTGCCATCAGCCAGATAATCCGAGCCTAAACTTGAGCAAGTAGTTTTAAAGTACACAATGTCCATCCTCGTAGGTTACCTAGTGGGCATGGAGAGAATGCACTCATCAGATTTGTTTGCTGTAGCCTGGGCAGGGAGAGAGATTGAGAGAAAGAGACACGGAGAGCCCACAGGAGGCCCAAGGGATACAAGTAGGGAAGCAAGGACTAATAGAAGATGGGGTGTGCAGAATCATTGCAGGTAGCGGTGTATAATTTGAGCAAAGCAGGGCAGGCCATAGATGGCGCTGACTTCAACACTGCTTCATCGGTGCTGGGCACCAGCTTGGATACCAACTGGATTGTGGATGTCAAGGCGGCTTTCTCTAAGGTCCCGCTTTGGCCACTTCTGCATGCCGTCGTCATTGGGCATCATTTGTGGCAGCATCTCTGTTGAGTAGTGGGATGGGCTCCAAGGGCAGTTTGTGTACTTGCACTCTCTTTGCCTCCCGTGATGTTGCACTCTCAGTTCTAGGGCCTGCAATGGCTGTCTGTATATTATGCATGTCTCATGTCATGTGTGCGACTGGACATGGTACAGGTGAGCACAAATCCGGAAGAGCAAGGTGAGGCTGACTCCTTCAAGACTGCCTTGGCATCACTCCAATCAGCTGGTAGGTTCTTACATCAGTTGTTGTGTTCTCCGCTTCATAACTCTTTGGGCTCGAATATATGTCTTAGATGTAATTGCCTATAAATATACTGATGTTAATGCCCACACCAAAGCAGCAGAACTTTGTCTCTGTCTGCCTGTGCCGTAGATGGGACTGCCACCCAGTCTCGAGGTGTTCCTTGGAAAGCTGTGTGGCTTTGTAAGCTTCTGGAGAGTCCAAAGGTGAAGCTGTCTGGTCCTTTTGTTACTGTAAGCTCCCAATATGGCACATAGATCTCTCTTGGGTTGTCATCAACTCTATGCATATTATGTACAGTATATGTTAATTTTTTGTGATATTCTCTTATGGTTCCTTAACAACTATTGAAGTTAAGGTCCTTACTTGGGAAGGTTCTAAGTGGTTTGTTGCTGTATGTGAAAGTCCCGATGATGGAATTTTTGGGTGCAGTGGTTAAGCATGATGCAGACTCATCAAGAAGTTCATTTGTGGCATCCGCGAGTGCACTGGAAAAGTGGACGACGCTCACTGGCTTGTCAGGACAGATCAAGGGCCTATAACTATTGCACCTCATTTTTGCTTTTGTTATCTTTCTTTGTCAGTTCTTTTTTGCTACCTTTTGAATGTTGCTTTTTCATCATTTTTCAGCCTGAAGAACAATAAGAATTACCTGACTCATTCCTTCACATCAATACCATCTTTGGACTTCTCCCCAACACATTTAGAATTGAAAGGAAACTCTCTTTTTGCCTTTATTCCCTTGCGTTTTGGAAGCCATATCAAACAGACCTAAATGTTTGTAAGATCATTGGCTGTGAATTCCAATTGATTGGTACTCCATAGTTTAGCTGGAAAATAATTTTCAGATATGTATAGTATGAACACATGGACCGTTTTTAAAAAGAAAGAAAGAGGGGGGAGGCCCTGATGGTCAAATCAAATGGTGAAATAGATAAATAACTTAGTATTTGCCCTTTTACATGATTGTTTGAGATGGCATCTATTTTTCTATCCACAGCCAAGCTGCTAGGGCACTATAGCAGGCACTGGAGAGGTCCACCCTGCATTTTATGAAAGACAACCCCCCTAAACCCGTGTCCCATTTTCAAAAAGACAATTGAACAGTATTCTTTCTTGAGCACATGGTCAGAGAAAGAAACACTAAAGTAGCATTTGTATTGTAATTTCTAGCACCGGGTCAGCTGAACATTCCCCCAGAATGGGTCAGTATTCTTTGCAACATATATAGATTGCCACAGCATTGAGTAGACATATATGCAGCAAGTGATATCAAAGCACCAAATGAAGTATGATGTGATAGCCTGAAGTGCAAATTGACCTTGAGCAAGAACAAACTAGAAATGTAGGTCCAAGTAACCACCTGATTATCTTTGGCAGACAGTAGTGTTGTCAAGAGGTTTGTTAATTGGAAGCTTGTTGTACCACTTTACTTCGCCTGTTCTCTTAGGGAGATGCTAAGTCCACCCTATAAGGCCGTCTGGTTGACTTCTTCTCAAGTTTGAGCTCAATATTCAAATGATTTGCTAGTGCTTGCCGCCCAAACTTCTGCAAGAACCCACCATATCCAAGGCTAGTTACCCATTTCGCATTTCTACTGCACATATGAGATGGCAGGTAAACACCATTATGTGTAAGGATTCGAGAGGCACAAGATTTTCAAGGTGTGAGATATATCTTTACATACTCATCGACAAGCTGACCTGTAAGACATTGCAGAGGTCCTTGCGGCCATCTGCTAGGAGTTCAGACTGTGTAGGCCAGCGCACAGAACCTGATCGCACAGCCTCTGCCCATAGTGTATCTGCAGCATCCTCCATGCTATCAATTCCCTTGTCCTCTATCAGTTTCTGCAACAGGTAGGCTCGCAGTGCACCTGCTGCTTCTTCCACTCCTGCCCAGTGCCTCTTCTGCACATATAGCCACTGTTACAATGCTATACGTGCGCTCCCTACGTGCCATCAACTGTACCTTACACATGTGACTCAATTGCACGTCGTTAACCAGATTCTTCACCCAACAACCATACACGTGTACTCTTCTCTTGCAGACCTACCTGAAGAAAAGTGAGAAGAAAGAGACCTACTTGAGAAGGAGAGTAAGAGAAAGAGCAGAGCCAGAGAGCTGTACAAGTTTCCTGCAACAAAATAACAGGTAGATTCCAACCTCAATGCTGCTCTAACTAATAAAAATGCTCTGTGCTTTACAGCAATTGCGGGGCTCTCACCTAAGGAGTGGTACAAACCGCGTACCTTCTCAGGACAATGTGTGCTAAATAACACAGTAAATGTGGGAATAGACAATTGTTCACTGCATCCATGCAAGCTCTATTCGTAGGAATTTGTATGTGTTACTCGCAAGTAACAATTGTTACATGTTTAGAAAAATCCTTGCACTCTCAGAATCCATGCTAACCGGGAAGCAGGCAATGCAGTCAGGAGGTTCTTGCTGGAGTTAGATCACCCATTGCATGCTAATCTGCACAAGAGAGACAGTGAAGAGGAAAAAAAGAGAGGGTTTCTCCATCAGTAGGTAAAGAATTTAAACTCACCCCACATCTCTGGGCACGAAGTCCCATGTGGTCAGCCATGGCTCCAATACCCCCATATTTACGTATTGCCATAATGAGATCGGTGCGGTTCTGTGCACGCAGTTCTGTGACCGTTGGGAATAACGACCTGCACATTCACTCAAGTGCCCATTTCTCTTTGAATTTCTTCTTGAGGCTACCATAGCTGCACAGCTAGTCAAGCCTCCATACACAAATGATCACAGCCAGTGAGAAAGTAATTTTGTTACAGACACCAAATGAGAGAACCAGAGACAAGCAGAGAGAGTTTACGAGCTATAGGCTTGTGCCAAAGAGAGAATGTACTCATTTGCAATATCCTCATTTGCTATAGGCTTTGAGGTACAACTGAGGGCAAGGGTAGAAAGAGCATAACTCCACCAATTTGGAGCACCTTTTCCCCCAGAACTCAGACCCATGGTGTCACAAGCCTCTCAAACTGAACGGAAAGAGGTGTGGTGACAGTCTATTTGATCCTTTCAAAGTGGGGTCATTCAGCAGAGAACACGGATTAGAAAATGATAGCCATCTTCGCCCTGACGTAGAATACAGACAAGCAAGATGGAACCAAGCAAAGAATGTAAAAGGAACATACAAGCCGTGTTCCTGCATGAAGGTCACAATGTCAATCTCAAGCTTCGATAACGAGCTTCTGGAAACTGTCTCGCGGCCTAATTGTCGAGCAACTTCTTTGTAGCCCCCATGCATCATTATCTGCCAACCATATTCACCCCACTTTACATTATGCAAAAGAAACTGCTTACTATATTTCTGAAGGTATATACCACCCCTACCCACTAGTGTTGCAAAACAATGTTTGATGCTGAACCATCAATGATGCACCTCTTAAAGATACACATGTAAACCAAGGGCAGAATGTTGCCAACAAAAAGTTTTGCCACATCGACCAATGTCCTCACACGAGCAGATAGCAGGGAGACCTGGATTGCTTATGTTTCCTGTCTTACAAGGATCAGGATCCAAATAGGTACCCATCTTTGTGAGTGACACAATTATCCATGTTTGAGGAAATGAGCACCTTTCTCTGACATCACCTCAGTTGTCCTGGCAGGGACCACATTTAAAATGGCAGACTACTTGAAATGTCTAAGATCATGCCATAACTCCAGTGCAATCATACAAATCTGTTTTGTGCGAACACACCCCTCAACCACTTGATCTTCATATGAAAAATATCCCAAGACTCACTTGAGACCAAAACATTTGGGCTCGGTCTAAACTAAGTCATCCCAGTGTTGGTGACTCTGAGCCTGGCTGTCACCATCCTCGTCTCTACAAAACACAGAACTTTGTGGGTCTGTGTGTGATATACAAGAATAAAAGTAATGAGAGAGGTTACCGCATGGTGAAGGTCATAACGGCCAGCCTCCTTTACAGTACGCTGGCGAGGCATTACTGCTGTCCCAGAATCACCTACAAACTGACTAACTGGGCCAGGATCCATGACACTCGTACGAGCTGGTTCATTCAGCAATACCTCATGCGTTACAAGGTTCAGATAAGTAACCCCTCCTGTTTCAAAGCATTACCCACAAGCTGTGAATTACCCATAACTCGCTTTCAATTAGAAAACTGCCTCAAACAACAACTTCAATCCCTTCCTCTGAAATTGCCTTTTCTGCCTTTTTCAGTTTTTTCTGCACTCTTGGGCAGTCTGGAGGACCTATGTGGTTGCATGCTGGCCTTACAGTTAGGTGACATTCATGGGGGTTGCATGCATACATCTGTGAAGGCAGAGAAGATATTCAGGAGCCCGGAGAGATTGGGGGGGGGGGGAGGGAGATGAAGAGAGAGGAAAGAAAGTAAAGGAAATGAGGATAGTGAGAAAGAAAAGGAGAAGGATTGTGAGCTACCAGTCTCTGGGTTTGTCTGCATTGTCCAGCTTCCTCCCACAAACTTCTCAAGTTCTGCATCAAGATTTTGCAAATCCTCCCTACCACATCAGACTGAGTGTTTAAGACTGCAGGGTATGGATTCAGGAGCCTTCAATATCTGGTCAACTTCCAAGAAGGAAAAATGTGAAGAGCCTGACAGCTATCCTGATAAAGATACTTAAGTCTGGATAAGATGCTGTGAGTTTAAAAATACTGAGGAAAGATTTAAAATCTGCCAGACTATTAGGAAGGTACTGTGTGCTTGTATTGAACAACGTTCCTGGTGACTACTGCTCTATGAAACAACACCAAACTGTTCTGAGGTCTGCCCAAGACTGCAGTTTAATTTGGACACTGTGACATACGGTAGGACTGTCATAAAAATGCCTCCGATGGATGATTCCGGTCTTCAGTAAAGTGATGAGACACTATCACCAAATGTTTCTTCCCTCATACACACAAAATATGCAGGCTCAGACAGTTGTACTCATAAGACGTTGTTTGCCGTAGCCTTGTGGCCATTGACCCCACGCCCAGTTTGAGCGGGAAGCAGGCTCAGACAGACAAGGATATGGGAGGCAGACAAACATTCATTTTAGGGACAAAAATAAATGCTACAAACAAACAAGAAATAGTTACCAGAACCCCACCGGACGGCGCCTTGCACGCAAACCTAAGGCATGAGCAACTGACAGGAATCCTCCTGCAGCCTGAACAGACACATTAAATTCCAGGCTCCACCATCATTCCAGTCATCCTCCTTCCCCTCAAGCAAGAACGAGTTACATGCAGATCTACTGGGCATCTACAAACTGATTTCAAGCCAGGGTAAACGGAAGTGACTAAAACAGTAAAGGCAACAATTCAAGAAGCATAGTAAGCTGGGAGAGAAGCAAGGCAATAGCCAACCCACTACATCTTCTAGCAGTCTATCCTGCTTACCATTATCATCTCCACCAGATCTGGCCTTCTGGCTGCCAAAAGCTGACGCCGTGTGGGCATATACGATTCTGCTTGCTCTTGTGCTGTGGATAGTAAATCTGGCGATCCAGCTTGCTGAGCACCTGATGCCACACCCTACTCAAATACAAGGCCACAGGGATGGGAGAGAGTTACGAACATACAAGCTGGTCATACAACACAACAACCTCCAAACACTGCAAAACCACACCTGCATAATGTGAGTGCAACTTGGAGCCACAGAGGGTGGAAGAGGGAAAGGAGGAATTGGTGTGAACATTTCCAGAAATAAATGAGCCACAGAGGACAGGAGAGAGAGAGAAAAGGAAAGAACAAAACTTTATCATGTGTACAGGAAGCTCAAAGAGAGAGAGAGAGCATTACCACGTACTGCCATCAATTTCTTCTGATGATCAAAGTACAAGGGAAATTGAAATTCAGGAGGAATGGCCTTTACGTCTCCAAGCTAATTGCCCCACATAGATTGAATTTCTGCCCGGTGCAGAACCCGTTGCGCTGGGAGGGTGAGCATAAACATTGAAGCTCCCTCACCCTCTCAACCCCTCCAGACCAACAGGAGTAACAAAGCAAGTACTATCTGGGACGATCTCAAAGCAAAACTGGGAGGCACTGCCTCCAAACTGACCAAAGCTGTATTTTGCTGAATTTATGCACGTTAAGAGTTGCGGACAACAAGACAGCCAGCAGTACAGGTAAAGGCAGTAATACCCTCAAGTTAACAGTGGCCTGTGTTTTCTTCAAGCTGCTGCCAATACCTCCGGGCGTTATCATGCCAAATTCCAGCAAAGCTGGACGAAGCTTTCTGAGTGCCTCAGGCCGCCTTGCCAACTCCAGGAGCCCCTCAGGTGGCTATAACCCACAAAACACATAAGTCTGATCAATTTCCCTTCTAAGATTTCAACTGCTAATGACATGTTCTTCAAGCTCATCTTTGGAAAAAATATTGCTGATAAACGCATGAACTGATGGAGGGTATGGGGGCCACCGTAATCACTAGAGATTGAGAGCTGTTGTCCACTTCCTTGACAAACTCCTCCACCCAAGGAACCTGGAACTCAGTGGCAGGCATGCTGCTGGTATCCACCACCTTGAGAACATGTTCGTAAATGGAAGAGGTGCCCACACCATTACAACCAATGGCCATCACCTCTTCCACACAACCCAGCACCTCCCCTGTATCCTTGAGCACCACCCTCCAACCTTCCACGTTCCACTTGGTGTCACATACTCCAGCTGCTCTCATACACAACCCACGGTGAACAACTCGGTCAAATAACCACCGCTGGCTTTTAATGAAGACAACCCTCCGGTAACACCTGCACGATTGTTTAAAATGGTACTACTTCAAAGTGTTACTGTTCTCTCATGCAGTCTAGAAGAATTCTACAGCAATCTATCAGGCAATGGCATTTTTATCATTGCACATCTCCAGGAACAAATATGCCAGTCTCTGAAACAAGATGGTATTCTAGAGGTGGTAATAAGTTGTCTGGTTTGAGGAATCAAGAGCTATACCTTGGGTGGCAGCGCAACTTGAAAGCAAGGTAACAGACACAGTAACGGGCTCCACAAAATTTGCAGGCCGGAGTGTAGACCCACTTAATGGACACCAGAATCTGCCAGGCACAAGTGCTTTTGTATGAGGAGTTCCCGAGGCAGTGCCCCACCACATCCATGGGATTTTAACGAATTACTAAGCTAAAGGGGCTCGACTAGTAAGAAACAAGTCAATCCTCTTGCTGGAGGATTTTTGTTCTGTGTGTGTGAAACAGAGGGAAGTGGGGACCTTACACACGAGGCAGACCTCAAGCTGAAAGGATGGCCTGTATAGTACTGCACCAATTCTGCTCTGTCTTTTGAAGGCCAAGATATGCACGGCAGCCTTTCCCTCACTGCAATTCTTCTCTGTCCAGTCCATAATACAGTCCGATGCTGCCATGAACTTTGACAAACGCCAGTGCCCAGGTCATGCCTTGTCAGCCCTTTGCTTGCAACCTCCATGGTCGAGATGGCATCACCTTCTTTACATGTCTACCTATTCATGTGTTCCTCGAACAATGCCTCTACCCTTGTCTCTTCCACCCCTGCAAACAATCATGATCCACCTATTTGATCAACTTCTGCATGAGAGACTAAGGCGCAGCTGAATTCTTATGACATAAGGACAGACAGATGCTACTGTGAAGGTGCTTTTTGATATGAATGTGCCCAATGCAGTGAAATATTAAACTATTATGCAAGTCTGACAGAGAATTACACCCCTTGCAAGTCCACCCAGAAGCTCTCACCTTGCCAAACCTTGTTCTTCCAATTTATTAGGCTGACTTGAAGCCACAATCCTTCTGTCTAACTGTAAAGCAAGATTTCCAACTACAGACAAATGTCTTATGGCAGAAGATGCAGAGGAGGTGCAGTCTGTGCTCAAGGCTGCATTCAATCTATCCTGCATATTGCTTATGGGGTCTTGAGGTTTACCATCCATGTGCCGCAAGTTGACGACTGACCTCATCTCCAACCCTTCAGCATTGGTTTGATTCAGAGATTGCGAGAAAAAGGGTTTTCATCCCCGTGATTTTCCCGCTTGCAGTACAAAGCCCAACATATATCACTCTGGGCCTCATGGGGCTGAAATGCGTGCTGATCATAGAACTGATGATAACCTGCACCCACAATCAGAGAACCCGCTCAATTCACTCTTCATTAGTCTCGTAAGGAAGCCACATGCCATATGGAATGCAAGTTACTCTGCCACCCCGGCCCTGTTCTCTCCTTGAATTGGCAACACAGACAGTGTTCCTCCCCTTCTTTCTGTTGTATAAAGCTTCGTGAATCCACTAGAGTCCTGTGCCTATAAACACAATTTACAGCCCTTGGACACTACGAGATGATGGAACAAGCAATCCTACCATTGGTCAAGCGCTTTCCCAAGCGGATTGCTCACAGGACTACTGCGTAACATAAGCAAGCTGCAGAACTAAACGGTTAGGTAGAGCTCGCAAGATGATAGCTTTCAGCTAATTGCGTTTTCTTCTCCCACAAGTTGACCACGCAAATATCCACCCCCCAAAAAATACGTGGCTTGTCTAATGAAAGTTGGGCGCTTTAACCCCATGCTTGGCTGTGTATTATCGACATAACAGCCATGTATGTGGGCGCTTCATCCCCTCATTTAACTGGAACTGCCTGCTGGCTTGCTTCGCAAAGCACCATAGCCACTAGCACTGATCTGCTGCAGCTGAGAAGCTCACCATGTTACCCTGTGTGGCTGTGGGTCCTCGGCCTCTCAGTCCGGCAGTCACAGGCACACTATGGGAGGTGCAATGCAGCAGCAGGGTGCAAAACATGGGCGTCGTAAGAGCATCTAGCAGGTCCGAAGAGGCTGTCGCTTCATCTTCTTCGTCAGACTCCTTGCTGTCGTCTGAAAACATTCTCCGTGCTCTCGCTGGTGATGGTAGGCATCCAAACTGTTGGTGTACTAGTGTCCTCAGTGGTGTTGTCTAAAGGGAGAGGTCCTGCAGGGAGCACCAACTGATTAGCGATTGTTGTGGGAAGCAGGGAAGCTGCCGGTGGATCATTATGCAAGGCTGCGGCTTCCTCGTGAAGCTTCCACCTCACAGGTGACGATCCATCTCCTCCTCTGCATTGTATGGATCAAGCTATCGTTACTCCTACAGTCATTCTCTTTGTTTCAGCACTCGCATGAAATTCGAGTATGGTTTACCCTGGCCATGGATGTGAATGGTTGCGCATCCATTGCAGCTGTTCAAGTTATAGTCATATGGCTGCCTCTCAACCCTGTGGCCCGCAGCTTAAGGACAAGGCGTAATTGAGTTCAGTGTCGGACTGTCCGTCATCTCGGCGTATCATGGTGTGCCGATTGAGCCAGATTCTGGACAAATTTTGGTTTACCTCGACTGCAGAGGAGGAGGAGCGATTATGGGTTATCTGATCTTCAATTCAGCTTAACACGAGTCTGCACTGGCCCACTGTGTAGATAACCAAAGCTTTCAAAGTGAGATGCGACGAGGTTATGCAGCAGGACTCTTTGGAGGAAACGGTGGCTCGCGAACAGCTTCTCAGGTTACAGGTGGATTTATCGACTTCAGCTTTACCAAGCAACCCTGCATCAGTTTCTCACCCTTTTGTGATTTCCCAAAACCTAGTTTGAAGTGCTCGTGTCACACATCCTGCTACCTCTGTTGCATTTCAACAGTTTTAGATTGTGAGAACCTACTCAGTAAATTTATGCATCCGCAAATTGTTGTAGCATGTTAGCTGCATTAAATTGGAAGTATGTAGCGTAGACACATTTGTGAGAAGATTGAAGAATGTGAGAGAGGAGAAGGCTTACAAAAAGGATGGGCTGTATGTTTCTGAAAACCTTAATGAATGGTGCAAGGCTTGTAGCTGGTTTCTGTGGCAGGAATCCTTGAAGGTTTTAACTTCAGAGGAAGAGCGAAGAATGTATGACTGGAGTTTACTGCGTTTCGAGAATCAGGGGGGTGATTATGTTTGGCCTTTTGAAGCAGACATCACTCAAAGGCCCTCTGCATCTCTTCCCCCACAAGTAAGCAATTGTAGTTAACTCTCTCTAGTGTCACTCTTAATGACTATTTTCACATGTGCAGGACGGGAGAGTGTTACTTTTCTTGAATGTTTGCAAGTGAAATAAGAGTGGGAGAGAAGAGTTATTTTCGTTGGCATAGCGTGGGAAAAGAAGTAGGTGGGGTGGAACACAACATTGTTGGAATGAGAATCCCAAACTCTTAGATTCCAATGTCATAGATTCTCATAGCTCTCTTTGCTCTAATGATGAAGTGAGATTAGATCGTTCCTGGTGCCTTGTGCTTTAGCCTCAAACAGACTATTGCTCAAGCTTGATAGTTCCTGTTCCTGTGAAATGTAGTGAAATGCAAAACCTGATGTCAGAGATTCAAATCCTACAGAGCGTGATTATTCGAAAAGATTTGATTGAATGCTAATACATTGTCTACTTTCTTTAGAGCCAATGTGTTGTGTTAAATGTATTGAAGTTCAGAAATTTTGAAGTTCAGAAAATTATTCTGGCAAAGCAAGAGACACAGCCCAAAAAGTCAACCTTCATTGCTATAAGAAAGAAAAGAATTCACGATGTCCACTGAGAGTACTTTCTCAATATCTTCATTGTTTATCTTATGCATCTCAGTGTTTGTTTATCTTACTCATCTCAGTGGTGTCCTTGCAGAAAGAGGAAGATGACAATGGAAACAGAAATGTGGCTCTGTTTTTCTTGGGGTGGTTTGTTCTTTCATGCATTCTGAGCCTTACTTTGAAATAGAAGGGATTGTACATTAGAGAGTGAAGCAGGACATGGTAGTAAGGATATAGCATCTCATGCCATAGCTGGTGCATAGAATAGCAGTCTGTATACCCTCAAATGCAGTGTAGATAAAGGGCCTTCTCTCAGTACGTATTATGATGGGATGTAAGTATATGAAACTTTGCCTTTGTCCGAAAGAAAATGTAAGCTCTTGTATGGAGTCTTGACTTCAGAGCTAGACTTTCAAACAGTCTTACAATATTATCCAGAGATTCCTTTCCATGTGGCATTTCTTTGTCTGGATTGGCCACAAGGATAACTTTGCCTTTTGGTTTGGTTTCTCTTACACCCATAATTAGTGACATGGTGTGGAACCCCTAACTGAAGAGATTGTGCGTAGTCATGGCTACTTCTACATGGACCAAACCAGCTCATATGCCAGTAGAAATAAACTGGCATATGTCTAGAAATTTACAATGTGATGTTTTTAAGATGGAAGACTTTTGGCCACAGCTCTTCGAGATAGGCCTAGAAAATTCCTCCACTCCTTCACAACATATTCGAATGGGTGCCATGTAGGACTGGCTTTTTTTGTAGCTCTGCTTTCACCCAAGGGGGGTTTGAGGAACTGTCAATCCAAAGCACTTCCTTTGTTCGCTTATTTCTGAAGTCAGGTGATCGTGGACTTTTCTTTGACAGACCACGAGTAT
Organism: Takakia lepidozioides; assembly: GCA_030704615.1. NCBI lineage: Eukaryota > Viridiplantae > Streptophyta > Takakiopsida > Takakiales > Takakiaceae > Takakia > Takakia lepidozioides. The sequence continues at coordinate 17,178,523 of CM060733.1, forward strand.
CCCATAGCTTCACGGACAGCAGGGTTCCAACTGTCCAGCTCCCAAGAATCTTAAATGATGTTGAACCACCTACCAAATGCCAACAGTGCGGCGGCCTTTGCAGCTTCTTCAGAACAAAGAGCAAAATCGTCATTGATGTAACCAACTGAAGCATGTTCTTACCAGTGTTGGGCGGTTCTTGCCTTTGTGAAGGAACCTTCGGTTCCGGTTCCACAAATTTTTGAAGAGACGGTTCCGGATCCGGATCCGGTTATTTTTTATTAAGGCGGTTCCGGTCCGGTTCAGGTTCTAACTTTTTAACATGGGAGCGGTCCGGTTACCGGTTAGTTGCTGGAAAAAAACCACCGGTTCCGGTTAGGTTCCGGTTCTTTTTTTTAAATATATTAAATTCTTTTAATTTTTTTATTCTTCTGGAAAATTAGATGAACCGATCTGATTGGTCATACTGAGAATTTTCAACTAAAACCAGGGAATTTATTAGTAAAACAGAAGTAAATAAACTTATATGTTTTTTGTGATTGTCTTTTATGGTATATATAACTAGTTAAATACGCATGGTCTCCATTAAAAACGGAAAACCAGAGATTTTATAAGTTTTCGTACGGTGTAGCAAAGAACAACTAAAACAAACTACATAAGGATCTTAATTCAAAATACAAAACAAATTAAACATGTGTAATTCTATGGTTACCTTTTATGGTGCAGCAAAAGCACAACTAAAAAAAACTACATAAATTTGTGTTTTTTGGATGATGCTCTGTCAATATAGCATACCATCCATGTGCTGCAAGTTGACGACTGAACTCATCTCTACCCCTTGAGCATTGGTATGATTCAGAGATTGCGAGAAAAAGGTTTTCCATCCCCGAGGTTTTCCCGCTTGCAGTAGAAAGCCCAACGTATATCACTCTTGGCCATAAGTGATCCAGACCAGTGACCATTGTCAACAATCATACAACAGTGACTGTGAGAGAAGAAAACTCAGTCCATGACAATTCTTGATTTGATTCCAATGAAATGGCTGACATACAAGATGGAAAAAAACTTCTAATGTTTCAGCTAGCTACACTTCTGTGACTAGGCAATCTTGAAGCCTTCAAGGGTCTGATATGCAATCCGTCCTAGTCCTTCTACTGGAAATCATGGATAACCATGACCACTTGCCAATGCCATAGTTTCTAACGGAGGAGAATGGTACCATGGATTTTTAGTAACGCAATACACCTCATTACCATAACCAGTACTTGCACATGTCACAGCTCATGGAGGAGGCACACTTGGATGTCCTCGAACGCCAACACTGTGATGTCGTGGAACGCCAACACTGGGATATTCTGGAACGCAAGGCCCGCCAGCACCGCCAGCACTTGGAACGCCACCATTGGGATATGGTGGAACGCCACCAGTGGGATATCCTGGAAGCCCACCACTAGGATATGGTGGAATGCCACCATTGGGATATCCTGGAAGGCCACCACTGGGGTATGGTGGAACGTCACCACTGGGATATCCTGGACCGCCACCGCCGGGGAAACAAACCGGGATAACCTCCGAAATGTCCAAAACTTCCAAACGGAGGAGCAAGCCAGAATGGATGTTTAGCGTCGAAGTACTTCAGATTACCATACCCACTTGTCCATGCCACAGCTTCTGCAGGAGGCACATCAGGAAATCCTGGAACGCTACCACTGGGATATCCTATAACACCACCACTGAAATATCCTGGAACGCCACCACTGGGATATCCTGGAAAGCCACCATTGGGAAATCCTAGACCGCCGCCGGGAAACAAACCGGGATAACCTTTGAAATGTCCAAAACTTCCAAACGGAGGAAGATGCCAGAATGGATGTTTAGCGTCGAAGTACTTCAGACCACCCTCCTCTTAATCATGCTTGTTCCCAACACCTTCACTTTCGCTCTCCAAATCGGAAGGACGAGCTTGCACGCTCCTTACTAAGAAAATCAGAAACAAGAGGAAAGCCACCATACGAATCCATTGCATGGTCTTCATTGCAAGCAATCAATCCTTTAGCTGGACCTAGACTCACCTCTTCCTCCCTTCCCAAACCTATAGCAAATTCACGCCCACACAAATTGTTGGTAAGCCACTCCAAGACTTCGTTTATATAGTGACTCAACCCAAGGCCTTAAACAACATACTGATAAACGTAGCGGCTGCTACGCACTATAGTAGTGTCCACAGGTTTTCTTTTCTTAAAAAAAAAGAAAAAAAGAAAAGTGTCCAGAGATTCTCTAGTTTCAAGAAAGCTTTTATTATTAATATGATTTGTATTTTTAAAAAAGAAAAAAGAAAAAAGAAAGCCTAATTATTACCTATCCCGTCGTCATTAGTCAAACTTGATTTTGAAGAAATTGAAATTAGGTCAAAGATCAATTGTAAACAAGCTTCAACTACAAGAGCTTCAATCAAATCAGTGGTTCAGAGTAACTCACTCCTTCGTGCTTGAAATGGTTGTCCAATTTTCCAGAAAAACAAAAAAGAAGCTTAGATGTCTTAAAAACTGAAATCACCTAAATAGACAATGGAAACAGAAAAAAGAAAAAGAAAAAGAAAACAGAGCCCTCAATATTGGATGTCTAGTTCAATGAATGAATGGTTTACATTAAAGCATAAAAATCTAAACATAACTGATCTCCATCCATTTACCATCCATACGTTCGTCGTTCAGAGACTTACAGCGAGTCATCCATCCATCTCTAGGTAGCACCAACCTGGCCGCCGATCCCAAGCATGGTTAGGGCTTGAAAATAATGATGATTGCCGTTATTGCTACCTTTTTATGTTCCGTCAATACCCTGACGGACGACCCTTACTACTTTAAACCGTAATCCCACTATTTACTACTTACTAATCAGCCAAGTCATGAAGGGGCTGAGATCACATACAACTGATGAAAACTTGTACCCACAATCAGAGAAATCCCGCTCAATTCACTCTTCATTAGTCTCGTGAGGAAGCCACATGCCATGTGGAATGCAAGTTACTCTGCCACCCCGGCCCTGTTCTCTTCTTGAATTGCCAAAACATACCTTGTTCCTCCCCGTCTTTATGTTTTATAAAGCTTCATGAATCCACCAGAGTCCTGTGCCTATTAACACGATTTACAGCCCTTGGACACTACAAGATGATGAACAAGCAATCCTACCTTTGAGACACAGTGCCATGCTTTGCTGCTCAAAGCGCTCTCCTGAGCGGATTGCTCACATGACTAGTTCGTAACACGAGCAAGCTGCAGAACTAAACGGTTAGGTAGAGCTCGCAAGATGACGGCTTTCAACTAATTGCGTTTTCTTCTCCCACAAGTTGACCACGCACAAAAAATACGTGCTTGTCTTCTGAAAGTTGGGCACTTTAACCCCATGCTTGGCTGTGTAGAATCGACATAACAACCATGGATGTTGGGTGCTTTATCCCCTCATTTAACTGGAACTGCCTGTTGGCTTGCCTCGCAAAGCACCATAGCCACTGGCACTGATCTTCTGCAGCTGAGAAGCTCACCATGTTACCATATGTGGCTGTCGGTCCTCTGCCTCTTAGTCCGGCAATCACAAGCACACTATGGGAGGTGCAATGCAGCAGCAGGGTGCAAAACATGGGCGTCATAAGAGCATCTAGCAGGTCCAAAGAGGTTGTGTCTTCATTTTCTTCGTCAGACTCCTTGATGTCGTCTGAAAACATTCTCCGTGCTCTAGTTGGTGATGGTAAGCATCCAAACCGTTGGTGTACTAGTGTCCTCAGTGGTGTTGTCTAAAGGGAGAGGTCCTGCAGGGAACACCAACTGATTAGCGATTGTTGTGGGAAGTAGGGAAGCTGCCGGTGGATCATTATGCAAGGTTGCGGCTTCCTCGTGGAGCTTCCACCTCACAGGTGACGATCCATCTCCTCCTCTGCATTATAGGGATCAAGCTATCGTTACTCCTACAAGACTCTTACAGTCATTCTCCTTAGTTTTGTCAAGAATTCAAGTTTCAGCACTCGCATGAAATTTGAGTATGGTTTACCCTGGCCATGGATGTGAATGGTTGCGCATCCATTGCGGCTGTTCAAGTTATATATATATATATATGACGCCAACCGAAGCTAGCGTAAATAAGAGCCTCTTCCCCTTGCGGGTACTGCCCCCTTTCGGTGGTGGGCTCTATCCGCACCGTAACCTGTCACACAATGGCTAGCTGGCCACTTTCAATCTTACCTTTGTTGAGGATTAGGGATGTGAGTGACGTGATAGTTGTGAAATGTAAGGCTCGTAGTAGAGGTGTAGTGTATTTGGGTGGTAGGTTGAGATTATCTTTCAAACCTTGGATATTATGGGTATGAGCACCGCCTCTGACTGTGATGAGAGTCAGAGGTGCCGTGTTCCAGCCTCGCTCACGGAGGGCATTCATGATTGGGTCATATTTTTCGTGTTTGTACATAATTGATTGATCTGGATTTCGATCATGGCAGAATGCGAATTCCAAAAGATGTATTTTGAGAGATGGAAACGGTTCTATTGGCGGCAATGCCAGTACAGGAAGTCCTTGGACTAGCAAAATATGGGGGCTGAAAATCCATGAGCAGTGAGCAGTGAGCAGGTTTTGCCGAACGTCACCGAACCGCCCGGACCTGTTTGCCGAACCAGTTCCAGGTTCAGGATAGGTTCAGTTTATAGAATATTTCCATTTTGGATCATATAAGCCAAAACGGGTATGTGTGTGACCGGTGGATAAGGCTAGTCGAGGGGTTGGTGATTGGCTGAATGGCAACGACGCAATGGCGTGAGCGTTGCACGTGAGCGCGCGAGCGTACGCTCACGCCAGCTGACGTGGCGTGAGCGTCATGTCAGCATGCTGATGTGGCGGTAAATGATGACATGGCACTGTCCGTCATCTGCCGCGTTAGCATTAACATGCGCCGCCTATAACCGTGGATGGTCCTATGACCGTGGAATTAATGCAGGGAATCTTGCCTAAATAGAATCAAGACGAGCGTTGAGGCCTACAATTGCAGCATCCAACATTGTGCAATTACAAATGCTTGTTTCACTTTTACAATTACGAGGACGACAAAATATCCTCACAAAGTGTGCGCCATAAAGGCTGCCACGGGAAGACCTTCCTCCCTCCTCAAATAACAATGAGAGTTCGGATCATCTTCAAAAGATGATTGTAGTGCATAGCGACAGCAAGACATGTAGACTTCGAACGGTGCAATGACAAATGTGCACCACCTAAAAGTTGTCACTCAGAGCTCACTCCGTATAGTTGGAGGCCATATCATTGCACAGCTGACGAATTGATGTGAATTACACATTTCAAATCATGGTCATCCACTTACCACATTACATAGTTCATGCTACCCATGTGTTGTATCCCGCTGCAAAAGAGTATCGACCTCGTTGAAACTCATAGTGGCCTGGTGAATGAAGTTGTCACGTTTGGGATCGCAAACCATCATCCTCAAAAATATGAAATACAAATGTTTGCAGGGTATGAATTTACCTCTCTTGCCCAAACTGGTTGATAGCATATTCACAAAATCAGGACATGTGCAATTGGGGAAATTGGAAACCGTGATGTCGTAGGTCCTGTCATGAACAGCAGATGTGGAAGTGATGATTGTGAATACCCGACCATATCCTGGATCGGGTACTTCCGTGGTGCTTCCAACACGAGCTTGGAGCATTCTTGCGGACTCCACTTTGCCAAAGTGTTCAGCGGTTGGGGGGAAACGCCGAACGAGCTTTCCATCTCGTTTGGTTGGCCACAAGTCAGGATTTGTCGGGGGGACCCGGGAGGACGCAGAAGTAGTAGCACATGCATGGAGTTGGGGTTGTCTCGCAAGGGAGAAACCTGCCTCCTCTAGCATTTCAATCTCCTGAAAGCTGAGATGTGTTCCCACCTTCATGGGCTAAACGGTTGGAGGAGATGGCTTCAACACTACGGAAGGACGCACAGTTCCATGCACACATCTGGCACAATCATCTGCGCAGAACCAGAACTTGTGGTTCTTGGCTTCTGGTTGACCGTATGGACGCATCAAGCCCGTGAAAGTCGGAGCAGGAGTTCGGGCACCACATCTGGATATAGATGAAGTGCACTTCTCAAAATTAGTTGCCCTGATCGCTGTACATTTCACACGAGACCCTACACTTGTGCGTTCTATGTGCCAAACGTGGTCGGGGCATGCGGACTCAAGCACATCAAGGGGGTTATTTCTCTCCTGCACCATTTCAGTGGCACTGTTTGATGCTGGAGCTTGCCGTCGTGTTGGAGGTTCCTCCACAATGGAGGTTCCGGACATGGAGCTGTCATGCAAGGGAACACGAGGCTTCGAGAAGTTATCACGGTCTGCCCTGTGGGAATCTGAATCCGAACCAGGTGGAGTGTTCAATTTCCTCTTACAGGAGCCGAATCTCTCCTCCCCTTCAAGATGTGGAACTCTAGAAACAAGTGGCGTTCCCTGGGCATACATGCTCAATCTGTCAGCATAAGATTGAACTGGAACCAGGGTCAGTACCAATCAAGCAGGCAAGGTACAGAATGAATCCCAACTACGCACAGAAGGTTGGAGAAGAGATCAAGAAGTTGGCTGAGGCTAAGTTTATATACCCAATAGAGTATACAACTTGGTTGTCACCCATTGTAATAATTCCCAAGAAGAATGGTAAACTAAGAGTTTGTGTGAACTACAAGAAGCTGAATGCTTGTACGAAGAAAGATCCTTTCTCTTTGCCATTCACAGAAGCAGTATTGGACACTGTGGCAGGCCATGAGATGTACTCATTCATGGATGGCTTCAGTGGTTATAATCAAGTGCAAGTGGCAGAAGAAGACCAAGGAAAGACAGCTTTCATCACAGACTGGGGTGCTTATGCATACAAAGTCATGCCCTTTGGATTTTGTAATGCACCAGCAACCTTTCAGAGAGTGATAAGTGAATCTTTTCATGAGTATCTGGATGATTTCATGCAGGTGTTCTTGGATGATTTCAGTGTGTACAGCTCTAAGAATGAGCACTTGCATAAATTGGAGTTATGTCTGGCCAGATGCAGGATGAGAGGTCTGGGCCTGAATCCAGAGAAATGTACTTTCTGTGTGAACTCAGGCGTGCTTCTGGGACACATTGTGTGTAAGAGGGGACTTCTTGTGGATCCCAGGAAGACATAGGCCATTAAAGCCTCTCCACCACCAACAAATGTTAAGAGTCTAAGGAGATTCCTTGGGCAAACCAGTTATTACAGAAGATTTGTCAAAAGGTATGCACAAATAGCAGCACCATTGAGCAAACTTCTGAAGAAAGATGCAGTGTTTGCATGGACAGCTGAATGTCAACAGGCTTTTGAGGAACTTACATTGTTAGTAACAACTACACCTGTGCTGATTAACCCTCACTGGCATATAGTATTTCATGTTCACTGTGATGCCTCAGGAGAAGCGTTGGGAGCGGTGTTAGCCCAGAATGTTACAGGAAATATAGATTCACCTGTGTACTATGCTAGCAGGTTGATGAACAGTGCTGAAAGGAACTATAGCACAACTGAAAGAGAAGCACTGGCAATGATTTATGCAGTCAAGAAATTCAGGCATTACCTATTGGGAAGAAAATTTATGTTTTATGTGGATCACCAGGCTCTGATATATCTGGTGAACAAACCTTTGATAAGTGGAAGGATAGCGAGGTGGTTAATAATCTTGCATGAGTTTGAGTTCGAAGTTGTTTACAAGCCTGGCCGTTTGCATCTTGTGGCAGATCATTTGTCACGACTAACAACAGGAGAGGCCGCCACAGGAATAGACGATCAGTTACCTGATGCGAGTTTATTTGTAATGGAGGTGCAAGGAAGTGCAGATGAATGGTTAGATTGGCAGTGGCCAATCAGATACTACCTTACTCATGGTCAATGCCTACCTAGTTATGGTAAGGAGCAGAGGAAGAGAATCGCTATCAAGGCTTTACCTTATACTATGGTAGGAAGCAGAATGTATAAGCTAGGACCTGATGGAGTACTAAAACGATGCTTGTACCACCATGAAGTAAATAAAGTTTTGGAGGAAGTTCATAAAGGAGTGGCTGGAGGTCATTTTGGAGAAGAGACTACCAGTAGGAAGATACTACTCGCATGTTACTGGTGGCCTACTTTGTTCAAAGATGTACACAAGTATTGTTAGAGTTGTGATGAATGTCAGAGGCTAGGACCTTTGCAGAGACCTGGAAAGATGGCCTTGCATCCTACAATGCCTACGGAACCATTTCAGAAATGGGGACTAGACTTTGTTGGACCAATTAACCCACCAGCCAATAATACACAGAACAGGTACATAATTACAGCCACTGATTATACTACGAAGTGGGTGGAAGCTAAAGCTTTGAGGGACAACACAGCCAAGTCCACAGCAAGGTTCCTGTATGAGAACATACTTACACGATTTGGCTGTCCCTTGGAATTTATCAGTGATCAGGGAAGTCACTTCATTAATGAGACCATTGAATTATTGACTAAAGAGTTCATGATTGTGCATAGGAAAAGTACAACATATTACCCACAGGGTAATGGACAGGCAGAGGCTACCAACAAAATACTATGTACTATCTTGGCTAAGATAGTCAATGCAAACAGAACGGATTGGGATACAAAGCTGCTGACAGCTTTGTGGTCATACAGGACTTCATATAAAGTCACCACTAAGTATACACCATTCCAATTAGTTTATGGTATGGAAGCTTTACTTCCAGTGGAATTCCTGTTACCATCCATGAGAACGGAATGGGGAAAGAGAATGGAATTGCAAGATTCAATTAAGGTCCGGAAACATGAATTATACCATGTGGAAGAAGTACGTGCTGATGCAGCTGATAACATGACCAGAATTCAGATGAAGAGAAGGAACAGTTTGATGAAGGCAAGATAAAGACTTTTAAGACGGGAGATTTGGTTCTCTGGTTGCAGAAGAAGGGAAAGATTAAAGCTTCTAAGCTTAAATCACCATGGAAAGGACCTTATGTCATACAAAAGATGTATGATAACGACACCGTCATGTTACAAACCATTAACAAAGAGATGCTGGGAAGAGTCAATGCCAATAAGTTGAAGGGGTATAGTGGTATCCATGACAAACCATTGCAGCATGATTTGCATGTTGAAACGCAAAAGCAGTCACGGGCTGCGCCAGTGATACCAACGGAGTATGGAGCACTTGTCGCTAGGCCAAGCATATATGACCAGGGCGGGCAGAACAAACGCGACACAGCCTATCACAGCCCATCAAGGCACGACACAGCCTATCACAGCCCATCACGGTGCAACACAGCCTATCATAGCCCAGCATGGCGCCACACAGACTATCACAGCCCATCACGGTGCAACACAGCCTATCATAGCCCAGCACGGCGCCACACAGACTATCACAGCCCAGCACGGCGCAATACAGCCTATCACAACCTACCACCGCGTGTCACAGCCTATCACAGCGTACCACAGTATGACACAGCCTGTCACAACTCAACACAGCCTACTAGGGTTACACAATCCATAGAATCAGTGACAGGTGGACGCAGGATAACTTCAGGGAAATGGCCGGCGGAAGAAAGGACGGAAGCCAATTTAGAAAGGGACACGTGGAAGTCAGGGCGCAACACACAGCTGAGAAGGAAGTGCAAGAACAGATGTCATCAAGAAAGAGGACAAGAATGGCCGTCAAAATACCTACTTAGCACGTCAATTCGGATGAATGGCGGGCCCATTAATGAATACAGAAAAGGGGCAACAGAACAAACGGCAAGCACAGAAAAACGAAATTCTTGTCACATGTGTTATCCTAGTGGACAGTCCAGCAGGGAAAGTCCACTAAAGAAAATTAAATCTAAAAAACAGTCACAGCGGTTACAGCCAATCGAAAGCTAGAAAAGGGATCAAGAAATTGGAGGGAATTTAAGCGCAAGAGTCGGCGTCGTTCTAAGTAACGGGCGTCTCGACGGGACAAACCATCAATGCTATAGCTTTGAAGCTATGGAGGAACTAACAGACTATACGCTCGCAATATTACTTACGCAGTGGCATAGGGACGGAAGAACAGAGCGGATTTTTTCTCTTGATCGATGCTTGCAAGCCCCGCAGGCTTACAAGAAATTACCCATAGTTTTTTGTGGCAACCATACGTTTATGCTTTGTGCCCTGCAGGCATTTCTTCAATTGTTATAGCCAAAACCTTTCTGTGGGTCTAGAATAAAGAGAGTGAGAGGAATGGAAGAAATCAGGGTGAAGAGCACCACAATCCTGCAGAAACAAACGATTGCTACTCCACAGCGGTACAGTTACTGAAGGAGCCGCGATTGGAAGGATTGCAAAGCAAAGATTGGACATTGCACCATAGACAGTACATGTTACAATTCTTGCAGAACTTTGAGCCTAGGACATGAGCAACAACGGTGAAGGGAGTTGAATTAGAAATTACTCCCCTATATCTACAACAATTGTTTCAATTGCCAGCAAGTCAGGTGCATGTGGAGGAGCACAGGGCAAGACTGCAAATAGGGGACTTATTCCAAGAAGGGAGTTTCTTTAAAACTCAGGTTTATGCTTGTACCAAGGCCGTGTACCCAGGGCTAAGGGAGGTAGGCCAGGTATTGAACGTTCTGTTTGCCATGAAACAGAACCAACAGTATTTGAGCAGATCCTTCACAGAGGAAATACTCAAAGCCCTGAGAGGAGAAGAGGTAGAATGGGCGGACATAATGTATAACGCACTGGTAGAGGAGATGAAAAGATTACAGGGCACTGCCGCAAAGTCTCCTATCATAGTGTCTGGCCCAATCATTGCTCAAATAATTCTTGATTCTGGCATACTTGATGCTCGAGAAAGAAAGGAGATGGGAGTGTTTGAGACTGAAACCACTGCAATGGAAGAGCAAAGCTCTTCACACAGTGAGGGTGGACTGGCAGGGCAACCCCAGACTAAGAGACCGAGGCAGGGAAAGACTGTAGTGGCGGATCCACTGGCTTCACGGAAACCGCATGATAATGTTTCCTAAGCTCTTGTGCAGGAATGGGCACAGCAGCACAGAGAACTGCTATTATTGGAAGCAGGACCTTCAGAGAGGGAAGAGGAAGTTACTTCAGTATCACAGCCATCACAGCCAGATGATCGGCTTGTCACAGAGTTACCACAAGTCGTCCATGCAGTTCCACCAGAAATAATTGATTTGGAGAAAGAAGGGTTAGATATTCCCACTACAGAACAGGTGGTGGCAGAAATTGAGAAGGGGGACCTTCTCTATGAATATTCTGGTCTGGTCAAGGAAACAGTGATTCCGGTGGTGCAACGGTTGTCCAGGGGAAACCCTGCGGTGCATATAATGCACACACCTGTGACGGAGGTACCACAGGTAGAATGTCAAGACACTGCAGCACCGGTGACGGATGAAGTGGTTCAGGAAGAAAATCTGGTGGGGCAATGGCCTGAGTGGTTCGTGAGGCATCACACTGTTGAGGATCAGGGAGAACAGCAGCAAGCTCACCATGATGACCCTCAACAGGCCATGCTTATGAGTTCCATAAGCATGACACTTAATTTGTTGGGCACTTATGTCAAATCCCATGTTCCAACTACCCAATTGACAGCTTTGAGAGAGGAACTCAGGAAGGAGTTTGAGGCTCGACTTGCGACTGAGTGTGCAAACAAGGTCGATGAAGAGGTCACTCTCAAGATGCAGCAAGACTTAGAGAATACAGAAGTGGCTTTGCAATTGGCCAAGGAACAATTGATTGAGGCAGGCCTCGCGCAAGACCAGTTGCACGAAGCACATAAGCAACAGTTATACCAAATGCAGGTGAAGCATGAAAGCAAGTTGCAAGAAGTGAATGCACTATATACGGAGTTGCAGACAGTGCATGACAGGATGGCCATACAATGCACTACACTCACAACAATGCTTGACCAAGCTACAATAGAAATAAACAGTCAAGCGGAAAGATGTACGAAGGCAGAGACAGATAATGTTGAGCAATTGAAACTCATTGTCGATATGAAGAATACAATCTGTCGCAATGAGAATACTTTCAAACAATACAGGCAGGTTGAAGCTGACCAAGAGAGGTACATCCTGGAGTTGCAACAAACGCTCATGGTAAATAGAAATGAACTCTCTGTGGCTAACAAGGCTTGGAAGGAAGCCAATAATCTGGCTGCTGCCTATGCGAGTTTGGTTGAACCTCATGCGAAGCGCATGGAGGCTTTACAGCAGCACATAGATGTGTACAGGCTCACAAAGGAGAAAACTCTAAGGGGTGCCACAAGCAACTTGGTGGATAACCACCTTATGCAGGTCTGGTTAGCAAAAGGGCCGGTGGAGAGCAAAGCACCACGAAAGCTCACCCAAAGCGAGATGAATGAGCTCAGACTGCAAGTCTAGAACATTGCCACAACTACTATAGACAATGTCTATAGTAGGATAGCGGAGTTACAGGAGGATGTAGACGGCCTGCAGACTCAAGTGGAGGACCTCACTTCAAATATCGACAAAAGAGTCTGTGTACCAGATGAACAGCTAATGGCTTCTTATTTACAAGCGAGAACTTTGGCTTTTCAGTCTTCTTCCCAGGGGGTGCAGGAGATGCCAGTGGTACAAGAGCCAGTGCCACCAAGACCACAACAAGTCACTGTGACAGTAGCTGACCCTGTTGTTACTACAGCCACACCACAGCCACCACAGCCACCACAGCCTGAGGTATGGGGGGATGCTGCTTTTAACCCACCTAAAACTCCTACTGCACGGGAGTACAGTCGAGCTATGATTATGCTCTTCAACCAAATTCCCATTGTGTTGGATTTGGCTTGGAAGGAATTTAGTCCTCCACAGTCATTGACACATTACTACCAGATCATGCGCATTTGGCTGCCAGTGGCAACTAGGACTAAGGTTCTTCCAAACAATCGACCCATTGAGGATCATCACTTTGCGAGGTACTGGCATGAGGCAAGTACCATGTTGAAGGAATTAATTGCCTTCCAAGTTGTACATGGATTCATTTATACCAAGACCAAAGAGGTAGCAAGTATTGTCATGGGCTGCGGGTTATACTACGCTGCTTGTTTTCTGGTACGTTATCACATTGAGCAACAGAAGATGCAAACGCGCTTTCTGAATTATTCCAGTGGGGATCATTGGGTCTTACCTTCAGTACCACCTCATATGTACCTATATGAGGCAAAAGTTATGATACAAAAGGATTCTCAGATTCGTTCATGGTTTCATGCGGCCTGGAACAATTTGTCAACACAGAAATTCGGGCCTGACGATATTTTCTTTAAGGGACATGAGGCATGGAAATATTTGCACAATTCACAAGTCATTGGTACACCACTCACCTGGACAGACAAGGAGCTTAGGGTCTTCACCAATTTTGCAATTCAGCGCTTACAACAAGTTTTACAATTTAAACTTCCAGACATGGTGGGACAACATTGTATGCCCCAGAGAATTCCAGTTAAAGTTCGACAGTTAAAACACCTCAGGGGGGACGAGGATTCTGATACAACTGTTTCTTCAGCGGACTCTTTTGACATGGCAGAAGACTATGCAATTCAGATGGCAGAGAAGAAGCGATGGGGGTCTCCTATGTCTGAAAGATTACCTCGATATCAACCTCCAGAGGGACTGACATATCCAGGTAGTGTTCAATCATCTCCCTCAACCAGTGACAGAACACGGGCTCGCACACGGAGTCCTTCACGAGACTCTAACCGTCAGAAGGGTGCTCGCTCACAAAGGGTTACAAATCCCAAACAGTAAACCGTGAGGACACGGCTTTTTGAGAGAGGAAGGGGTAATGTTAGAGGACTGTCTGGGACTTAGACACTTTTACGGGATCTGTGGGGTACCCTTAATTTTTGCACAGACTGAGACCAACAGGAGCCTTAGGGGTGATAGCAGCGCACTTTAGGAGGGGTTACACAGTCCGTCACAGCCGACACAGCTCGTCACAGTCCAACACAGCCTGTCACAGCGACACAGCTCGTCACAGTCCAACACAACCCGTCACAGCCAACACAGCTCGTCACAGTCCAACACAGCCCATCACAGCCCGACACAGCCGACACAGCCGACACAGCCAGACACAGCCGTCACAGCCAGTCACAGCTCGACACAGCCGACACAGCCCAACACAGTCGCACAGCCAGTCACAGCTTGACACAGCTGTCATGACCATAGAGAACGGATAGCAGGATAGGGAACGACTGTGGAAAACAACATCTGCGAATGGAACATGTTAGTTCACGGATGACGGTTAGTGAGGGAAACGGTTAGAACAACGGGTAGGAAGATAAAGCCAGGAGCAAGGATTGGAAAAGGATCACTTCTTGGGGGGACTTCGAACATGACTGGGGGGAAATGAGGCAGAGAGCGCATCTCTGAGCAGAAAGAGGGAGAGCACGGAGTAGGAGGAGGACGATCTGTTGATGCTTGATGAATGCAAGCAGTAGAGTTGTAATGTAGAGCAGATTAGAGACTCCATGGCTTCAGCCTGATACTTGATAGATATTAATCTGATACATACTTCATACTCACACTGTGTAGAGAGATCTGAGTGAAGTTGTGGAATGAATGGATGAATTGATGGAATCCGATAGATTGCTGAAGCAAACTGATACTTAATTACCAACAGTAAGGTAACTAGCTAACATGAATGCGGGAAGGAAAACAAATAAGAAACACCCCCATGATACACTAGTTGTAGGTCATGACTGATTGTTCTGAGCGGGCTGAGTGCTTAGAGATTTCCAACTCTTCTATCTTGGAGTTTCCGCCTCGGATAGCGAAGGGATGGGTGAGTAAAAGCCGCGCGACACCTGCAAGCATCTTTATTTAATCTTCCTGAACTATGATTTGTGATCCCAAACACGACATTTTCATTCACCAGGCCACCATGAGTTTCAACGAGGTGAATACACTTATGCAGCGGGATAGAAGCACATAGGAAGAAGCTGACTTTCGTTCAATGCAATTTCCACGACTGAGGAATGTGTGCCATTTTAATAGTGTGATCAATGCAAAATAAATGGGATGGATAAACATGCGTTGACATGTTTCCGGTTTCCCATTTCCGGTGTTTTCGTATTCTATTTACCCTGAATGAATGCCACGGCAATAGGTCCCTCAGCTATAGGCGCTAATGTTTCTGTTGACATGGCGTCTGCCACGTTGGCCGAATCCCACGTGGACTGCCACATGATGTTGTTCATTGCCATGTCAGCACGCTCATGCCACGTCAGCGTGAGCCGACGCTCATGCCACATCAGCTGCTGGTCCCCTACGCTCACACCATGTCAGCATAGCGTGAGCGCGCGCTCACGCGGTAGTGTCGTTGCATAGCAGGGACATGGTATGGAGGCTTTGGAGACAGGTCTATGATCAAATGATGGGGGAAGGGGGGCACCTTCTTCAATAGCATAGCGGCTATAAGTGGGTAGATGGTCAACTGGAAACAGCAACGGCAACAGCACAATTGATAGAACAAGGCCCACTGCTAACATGAAGGTACTTTCTTCAACATATTTCACCTTGTTTTCCCCTGCTATCAGAGTCGTCCCTAAATTTTCATGTTGAATTCTGCAAGTTACCTCGTTGGTGGATCTATGGTGGTGTTGGAGTGATTTTGTTATGTTACTGCCAATGTGGTCGACAGGAAAGTATTGAATACAGATAATAAGAGATGTGGAGAAGCTCTGGAATGAATACAATTCGGACCCCAGTCAATGGTGGAACAATCCAGGCAAAAAGGTGAATGCCTGTTGGAAGCAGACGCAAGTAAAAACTAGTGCAATAAGTAGGGTTGGGGTGTTTGCTAGAACAATTCTAGGATGTTATTGTCAGCTGCTAGCATCAAGGCAAGGATGTATGCATGATTTGTGCAGAGGCATGGATAGCTGAAGGAGCAGGGAGTAGTGTGGGTCCAGATTCATCCAAGAGGGCCAGATTTGAAGCTCCAGATCGCCTACAATTCCCTGTGGAAGCAGCACACACCTCGCGCACACAAGAGATCATCTTGGGTGCATGGTCAGTCAAACCCTCCATGGGTCATGACATAAGGTTGAGGACAATGTGGTGAGGGCACCTTCTTCTTCGACCTATTTCAGCCTATTTTCCCCTCTCATCAGACTTAGCCCTGAATTTACATATTGAATGTTGTAAGTTAGCTCGTTGGGTGGATGTGGGGTGGTAGGTAGTGACTTTGACAAGTTACTGCTAATGTGGCAGCAGGAATGTCGCGGCCCTTTGCCTTGAGGGCAGGGGGTCGGGACACATGAGGGGCTGCCCCTGTGGTGGGGGCAGCGGCAGTGATAGGTATGGGGGGCTGAAGCACCCTTGAGTGCCCAAGGCACTCAGGGAAGCGGAGGCGCTCACTAGGTGGAGCCCCGCACACCGGGTTGCGGTGGGGGTGGCTCCACAAGGAGTGGTGGTAGCTTAGCGGGACTTAGTGGGGGTGGCATAGGACTCACCATGGGGGCGGAGAACTCGTGGTGGGAGTCGTGGGGAGTCTTGGGACTCATCACAGTCCATAGGGGCCGTGGTGAGTGGGCCAAGACTCACCGCGACTCATCACCGGGAGTCGAGGGTTTTCGTGGTGGTTCGCCATAAAATGGCATGGCTGGTTGTGAAACCCCCGCGGACAGCTACAGAAGTATATATAGGGAGAAGTAACCCCGAGAACGGTGCAAGCCCATTGGTGACCAAAAACTAGTGAGTAAGCGAGCGAGCCGGAAAGCGACCAAAGAGTGGGGAGCTGTTCCGGACTGCCAACTACCAAAGGGAATTCCCGCTGGTTCCAAATCGGTGGAGGGTTCTTTGGGAGAACAAAGGGGGACCGTTATGCCCCGGTGAGCAGCCGAAGCTCCAAGTTGGCCCGGCGGCCAGGTTGGGAGTCAAGCGCGCGCATCAAAGCGAGTAACTATGACTTGAGGGGGAGCTTGCCGAAGTGAGGTGCGCGACACTTGGTATCAGAGCCTAGAGTTCAGTACGCAATCGTCCTTGGGTTTGGCCTCATCATGGGGTCGGGCAAGCCGAAGCAAAAGCGGAACGGCCCAAAAGATGATGATCCTGGTGAGCCCGATGGGGGCGACGTGTCACCGAGGCGGCCGTTTGAGGAAGCGATGCATGTTTCCAAAAACGAGGCTGCTCAAGAGCGGGAGGAATCCGAGGAGTCGGAGCCCAAGGAATCCTTGAGAGCTCCGACAAACCAAGAGATGCCTCCCATGCCGGCAGCCTTTTGGGAAGGGTTGTTGGCGCAATTTGGCGGGACGTTGAAAGACGTGTTGAAGGCGGCTAATGCCACTTCCACTAAGGCAAAGTTTAAGGTGAAGCCTAAGGAACCCGGCACCTTCGAGGGCGTCCAAAATCGGAAGGCACTCAACACCTGGCTCCTGGAGCTAGAGCAATACTTCCGGGTGGCCAAGTTGAGTGACGAGGATCGGGTGGAAGTGGCTCTCACCTATTTGAGGGGCTATGCTCAACAATGGTGGCAAAAACGCCTTCACGACCGAGGTCCAAGCCCGGAAACCTTGAACTGGAGTGGGTTCAAGGAATTGATGAAGAGACAGTTTGTGCCCCTCAACGCGTCCTGGCTTGCCCGGGACAAGATGAGGAATTTGAAGCAAACAGATGACATTCGGGGGTATGTCCAGGCTTTCAATGTGCTGTTGCTCGAAGTCGCGGACATGGCAGAACCAGAAATGGTCTTCAACTTTGTGGCGGGACTGGCCCCATGGGCCAGGCGGAAGTTGGAGGAGAAGCCACCCAAGACTTTGAACGAGGCAATTGAGAGGGCTGAATGTTTCTCGGATGTCCCTAAGGGTGAGAGACAAGGCCGTACGGAGCTGAAGCACAAGAAGACCCGGCGGGAAGGTGACTCCTTCCGACCGGAAAAGAAGTGGGATAGGCCACGCAGCGACAATGGCACGTGGAAATCGAAGGGAGGGCCTTCACACGTCAAGGCACCCGACGCTTCGAAAGGAAAAGCGGGTGGAGCGGCTTATGGCGGACAAAAGGCGACCTTTGATGGAGTGTGTTTCAATTGCGGGGAGCCCGGGCACATGGCCAAGAAGCGCACGAAACCTCGACAATTGAACATGACTCGGGCAACCACGGAGCTGTCGGAAGATACCATCAGTCGCTTGGTGGAAGCGGTGGTCGCCAGGACTTGCAAGGTAGGAAACTATTCTTGTGAGTTGTATCAGGAAACTGGCGCCCTGCGTAAAGGGAGTCAGTTATTGTTCGTGGATGGGATAATATTTGGAACTAACGTGTCGTTGTTGGTGGACACAGGAGCGTCGCACTCCTTCATGACGCCGGCGGCGGCGCGAAAGTTGGGACTCCCGACAAGTGACGTGGGGGCCTCCATTGAGGTGCGTTCTGCCAAAGGAGAACCACAGATGGTGACAAGGTTGGCGTTTGATGTTCCTCTTCAACTGGGGAGTTGGGAGGGATGTGAGAACTTCACCATCTGCGAGATCGATGGAGTGGATCTCATTTTGGGGATGACCTTTTTGAGCAAATCCGGAGCGGTCATAGATGGCCGCAAGAGAGTAGTCACGCTGCCATGTGGGAATGGTGGCGAGGTCTTACGAGTGTCGGAAACGCCCAAATCCGTGGGAGGGCGAATAAACCTTCTGTCAGCAAGGGAGTGGGCCGTGGAGGAGGCACACAAGCCCCAATTTTTGCTTTACATTAGAGAAGTGAAAGGAGAAGGCGACGGGGAGCCGAGCCCAGATTGGATCAAGGGGATTTTGGAGAAATACCAGGATGTGATGCCGGAGGATTTACCAAGCGGCTTGCCACCGCGAAGAGGAGTTGACCACAAGATTGAGGTGATACCGGGATCGGAATCGCCTGCCAAGGCACCCTACCGGTTGAGCCACAGGGAGTTGGTCGAGCTGAAGACTCAGCTCAAGGATCTAATGTCAAAGGGGTACATCCGGCCGAGTAAGTCACCTTGCGGAGCCCCGGTGCTATTCGCAGACAAGAAGGATGGGACGTTGCGGATGTGTGTCGATTACAGGGCTTTGAATAAGGTGACTATTAAAAACCGGTACCCTTTGCCAAGGATTGATGACCTTTTCGACCGGTTGGCAGGAGCGAAGTATTTCAGCCGGATCGATTTGCGCTCCGGCTATCATCAAATTCGGGTGGCGGAAGGGGATGAGGAGAAGACCGCGTGCAGGACAAGGTATGGTTCATATGAGTTCTTGGTGATGCCTTTTCGGCTCACCAATGCACCTGCAACCTTTAGCACGCTGATGAACAATCTTTTTCAGGAGTGGTTGGATGACTTTGTGATCGTGTACATCGACGACATCTTGGTGTACTTGAAAACAAAGGAAGAGCACCTGGAGCACCTCAAAAGGGTGTTCCAAAAGTTGCGGGAAGGGAAGCTGTACGCCAAAGCTTCAAAGTGCGAATTCGGGGTCACGAAAGTGGAGTTCTTGGGGCATGTGATTACACAGGATGGGATCAAAATGGATGACAGAAAGGTGAGGGCGATCTTGGACTGGGAGCCTCCGACTTCGGTCCCGGGAGTGCGATCCTTCCTAGGACTCGCCTCCTATTACCGGAAGTATGTGAGAAATTTTGCCAAGATCGCGGGGCCGCTGTCGGACCTTATGTGTAAATCCAAAGTCTGGGTATGGAACACATTTTGTGGCCAAGCTTTTGCTGAATTGAAGCAGCAGATGGCGGAAGCTCCAGTCTTAAAAATCCCAGAGTTCGATCGTCCATTTGAGATTCATACAGATGCGTCGGACTTCGCGATTGGGGGTGTACTGATGCAAGATGGACGTCCAGTGGCTTACGAAAGTAAGAAACTGAATGAAGTGGAGCGACGGTGGCCGACGCACGAGAAAGAGATGAAGGCGGTGGTGCACTGTCTTGAGCTTTGGCGCCACTATGTTGGTTCCAACCCAGTGAAGGTGTTCACGGACAATGTCACGGTGAAGTATTTTGCCACGCAGCCCAAGTTGTCCCCAAAACAACTTAGGTGACAAGATACTTTGGCAGTGTTCGACGTGGATATCCAGTACAAACCGGGACGAGACAACGTGGTGGCCGATGCTTTAAGTAGAAAAACAGCTCTTGTTGGTGTACAAGGGCGAGACGACGCTCCAAAGGAAGATCCGAAAGGCTTGCCGGAAGGATGAGCTGGCGAAGTCCGTGATGCAGGACTTGAGGAAAGGGATTAAATCGCAGTTCCACTTGCAAAATGGACTGCTCCGATATAAGCAAAAACGTCTCTACGTGCCGAAGGGAGGGATCAGAGATAGTCTCTTGAGAGAATGCCATGATAGCCCGCTTGCAGGCCACGGCGAAGCCAAGCGCACCGCGGCACTCTTGAAGAAAGAGTATTTCTGGCCCAAGCTGAGGGAGGAGGCAGAGGAGTATGTCAAGACATGCACCACATGCCAACAGAACCAGAGCGAGTACAAAAAGCAAGCGGGGCTGTTACAACCCTTGCCAATTCCAGAGGGGACTTGGGAAAGCGTCTCGATGGATTTCATGACTGCTATGCCGCTGTCAAAAGGATTCGATGCAATCATGGTGGTGGTGGATAGGTTCAGTAAAATAGGCCATTTCATCCCCACCAAGGAGACGGCAACGGCGCAGGAGACAGGGCGACTTTACTTCGCCCACGTCTTAAAGCATCATGGAGTCCCGAAGGATATTGTCTCGGACCGCGATCCAAAGTTTACGAGTAAATTTTGGAGGGCACTTTGGAAGAAGATGGGGACGAGGCTGAAGATGAGCACCGCCTTCCGACCTACGACCGACGGCCAAACAGAAAGAGTGAATTCCGTAGTGAAGCAGATCTTGCGGAATTACGTGTCGGCAGACCAAACAGACTGGGTGGAACACTTAGACGCGGCAGAGTTCTGTTATAATAACACAGAACACTCCGCAACGGGAGTTTCCCTTTTCGTATTGGTCTATGGAAAAGCACCTCTGGTGCCGACAAGTTGGGCCGCCCAAGACGTTGAGGAACCGGCAGTAGCGGCAGTACTGGAAGAACGCGAGCGTTTGTTGAAGCTCGCAAAGTACAACATTGCCAAAGCTAGGAAACGGTATGAAAGGCAGGCGAATCGGAAGCGGAGGGAAGTGAAGTTTGAGGCAGGCACAGAGGTCTGGTTGAACATCAAGAATTTCCGACTACCTCCGGAAGTGAGTCCAAAGTTTGTACCTCCGTATGCGGGACCCTTTCGCATTCGGACGGTTATGAATGAGGATGTGTATGAATTGGAGCTGCCGGCAAACAACAAGGTGCACCCAGTATTCCATGTCTCCCTTTTGAAGCCTTACTTCAAGCGCGTCCGAATCGGCATCAAGTGTTGCGTCCGCCACCTATGCTGTTGGATCATGAAAATGAACCTGAGTACGAGGTGGAGACAATACTTAAGTCGAGGAGGTTCAAGAACCGAGAAATGGAGTATCTCGTCAAATGGAAGGGCTATCATCATGTGGAGGCATCTTGGGTGCGTGCCTCAGAAATGGGAAACGCATCCGAGGCGGTTGCAGCTTTCGAAGGACGACCTCAAAAGCGGAAGAAGCGTTGATGGGGACATCAACCTTGGAGCGTGGGGGGAGGAAATGCATGCTTAGCCCGGCTTAGCTAGCTTAGGAATCCGATTGCAAAAACTTGTATTGTACAAAAATTTGTTATAAAGGAAATGGGTTCCAAATTCTGTGCGTCCTATTTTGTTTGGAATGGTGATGCATGGTGTGGTTGGCTAGTGTGTAGAATGCATGCTAGCTTACAAAAGTGGGAGAGGTAAATTGGGTTAATCGTGTGTTTGCGTAGTGCCGAAATCGGGTGACCCCCATCCGAGGGGCAAGGAAACTTGCGCCTTCTTTGGGAGTTCACGTGCTAGTGCGCACCTGGCGCGTGCGCGTACTATAACTGCGCTACCGAGGGGGTTGCCTTGTAGTGCGGGCTAACGCGGAAGGTACGTGCTTCCGTTCACGTACTATAATCGTGTAGCCTCGGGACGAAGTCGTAGTGCGGCTTCGGCGTGTTCCCGTACCTCAAGCCAGCATTCCAAGGCGGACCCAATTGTAGTGATTGGGGCGCACGGTTGGTTCAAGGTTATCTTCCTAGTCAAAGAGGGTTCCAGGGAACCCTTGCTCAAGGTGATGCCAAAAGCGGCATCATGAGCGGTCGCAAGCAATGTTGTTGCAGTAAGGCGATTCGATCCTCGGGGAGGATCGTTCCTTGGCCTTGAAGTAGGCTAAGAAGAGTGCACTGGGAGGAGCTGGAGAGGCTCCACCCTTGGCCGGGACTTGGAGGAAGTCGGCCAAACTAGCTAGTGGAGAGTAGAGTCAAGTGTGGGGTTTGGTTCTTTGCCATGGGACGCCATGGTACGGAAACAAACTCCTTGATGTGGGACGCCACAACTTGGATGTTCGTTTCTACAAAATGGACAAGTCAATGAGGACATCGACTCCCTGTTGGTAGGGGTGTGTGTCGCGGCCCTTTGCCTTGAGGGCAGGGGGTCGGGACACATGAGGGGCTGCCCCTGTGGTGGGGGCAGCGGCAGTGATAGGTATGGGGGCTGAAGCACCCTTGAGTGCCCAAGGCACTCAGGAAGCGGAGGCGCTCTGTCGCGGCCCTTTGCCTTGAGGGCAGGGGGTCGGGACACATGAGGGGCTGCCCCTGTGGTGGGGGCAGCGGCAGTGATAGGTATGGGGGGCTGAAGCACCCTTGAGTGCCCAAGGCACTCAGGGAAGCGGAGGCGCTCTGTCGCGGCCCTTTGCCTTGAGGGCAGGGGGTCGGGACACATGAGGGGCTGCCCCTGTGGTGGGGGCAGCGGCAGTGATAGGTATGGGGGGCTGAAGCACCCTTGAGTGCCCAAGGCACTCAGGGAAGCGGAGGCGCTCACTAGGTGGAGCCCCGCACACCGGGTTGCGGTGGGGGTGGCTCCACAAGGAGTGGTGGTAGCTTTGCGGGACTTAGTGGGGGTGGCATAGGACTCACCATGGGGGCGGAGAACTCGTGGTGGGAGTCGTGGGGAGTCTTGGGACTCATCACAGTCCATAGGGGCCGTGGTGAGTGGGCCAAGACTCACCGCGACTCATCACCGGGAGTCGAGGGTTTTCGTGGTGGTTCGCCATAAAATGGCATGGCTGGTTGTGAAACCCCCGCGGACAGCTACAGAAGTATATATAGAGAGAAGTAACCCCGAGAACGGTGCAAGCCCGTTGGTGACCAAAAACTAGTGAGTAAGCGAGCGAGCCGGAAAGTGACCAAAGAGTGGGGAGCTGTTCCGGACTGCCAACTACCAAAGGGAATTCCCGCTGGTTCCAAATCGGTGGAGGGTTCTTTGGGAGAACAAAGGGGAAGTTGGCCCGGCGGCCGAGTTGGGAGTCAGGCGCGCGCATCAAAGCGAGTAACTATGACTTGAGGGGGAGCTTGCCGAAGTGAGGTGCGCAACAAGGAAACTACCCAAAAACAGATAACAAGATGAAGAGAAGCTTTGGAATGAACACTTTTCCGACCCCAATCAGTGGGGGGACAATGGAGACAAAAAGATGAGTGCTTGTTCGACTACAGAGAGAAGCAGTTGCAATTCAGAAATTGGAACTACTGTTAAGTAGGGTTGGGGTGTTTTCTGGAAGAACTTCACGCCGTCGGTGTCAGCTGCTAGCAGCAAGGCTGAGGGATGTATTCATGATCTGTACACGGGCACGGATAGCTGAAGGACCGGGGATAGCTGAGGGACCAGGGATAGAGGTCCAAATTCATGTTTAGGTTCAGGCTGAGGGATCAATAGCTACAAGAAATCAGCTGGAGTAGATGGTCAGTTGTTGCAAATGGAAACAATAGCGGCAGCAGCACAATTGATAGAATGAGGTGTTGCTAATGAAGGTACCTTCCTCAACACATTTCAGCCATAGAGTAGTAGACGCATTCAGCATAGGAACTAGCCTTGAGAAGCTGAGTTGGGTGTTTCCTAGAATAAATCAGGCTGTCATTGTCAGCTACTAGCAGCAAGGCAAGGATGAATGCATGATTTGTGCAGAGGCATGGGTAGCTAAAGGAGCAAAGAGAGTGTGGGTCCAGATTCATCCTATAGGGCCAGATTTCAAGCAGACGATTACCTATGATTCCTTGTGGATCAATAGCTACAAGAAACCTGCATAGGTAGATGGTCTATTCCGTGGGACTCAATCTGTCACTGAGTCTTGCATTATGAGGATCACAATTGCTTGGTAGCTTACCTGCACGAGGCCTTGACCCTTAGGCAATCCCCAGAGCAGTAGTCGCTTTAGGCTGCTTTTTTGCTTTGGTTTTTTCATTTTGTACCATAAGTTCTTTGAGCTTTCCGCAGATGTAATAAAGTACCATTTTGTTTCATTTCATTTCATTTTCATTTCGTTTTGTTTCATGGCATGTCTTTCATCGTTTTCGCATTTCTAATGACATCATTAGTTCTCTTGTATGGCATTACATGCGTATGTACTAGTCGGCTTACTACAAATACCAAAACTTCAAAGCATGAACCACTATGAGTGATTGTTCAAGTAATTTCGAGCACTTCATTTAAAGTAGTAAAGCAGTGGTTGCGCCGACTTTCGCAGTGGCAAATCGGCGCAACCACTGGGCATGTAGCATTGCAAGTTATGTGGTCGACTGCCACGTGGCGCCCTGGGCCCGTGCCATGTGGCAGCAGTGCTGCTCGTCGCGGCGCCGCCACGTCGTCATCCACATCGTCGTCCATGTCCGCGTCCACGTCTGCGTCCATGTGTCACTGCGCTCCGGTAAGTCAGTCCACTCATCCGGAGGGAAAAGTCAAAGTCAGCCCAAAAGGTCAGACACACGGGCGGCCAGCCTGGTTACGCCACGTGGTTCTTCAGCATTAACCGCAATAATTGCTGAGCAGTTGTTCGCGCGTCTGCGTCATTTACCACTCCAATCATTGGATGTCCGACCCCAACTTCCACGTCTATTGTAACTAGTCGTTTGTAAATTCCGATTTTTTGACTTTTACGACTCAAAATGAGTCGTTACCCTAGTGGTAAATGACACAAATGCTTCTAGACGTTGAAGATGAAATCGCAAAGCCCGCAACTCTAAGGCCCCCATGCCTTGCAACATCAATGATAGCCAGGCCTGCCCCACCGGGCCAGGGCCATGGTAAAGCTCTGGACCCCTAACTGCAGAGAGAGGTAGGTAGAGGCCAAGTTTAAGCCACGTTAGTTGTTGGTGATGAAGAAAGCGGGTTTGATCACCCCTGCAGGCAGGCGCTCAGAGTTGCGCAGATCCAACTCCTGCCCGGCAAGATGTCTAGCTCTAGAAATCACAGCAGTAGATTCAAGCGAGGGCCTAACAAATAAAGACTCGTGATGGCTTGTTAGTGCAGCAAAATCCTCCTCGATAGCTCTCTCTATTCTCCCAAACCAGAGACGGTCTTCATCAGTGATTTCACAAAGTAAGTCACCAAACTCTCGCGACAATTTGATCTCTCGCTCAAGTTCTGCTACTTGCTGTCTATCACTAAGGTAATCAGGCCAGGATCCACAAAATTGTCGAAGTTGTAACAATCCAGGTCGAAGCTATCTAAGGAACTAGATGATCTCACAGGACTCGGCGACCAAGCCTCAACTTTTACTAGGTTAGCATAATCGCTAGTACTCAAGAGAGCTCAAAAGAACAACAAAGATTTGCACTCACAATAGTGTTAGCAACTACAGGAGGCACAAACAAGGCAACAATGCCAGACCGCTCTTTAGAAACTACAAGATTAGGATGCAACGACATAGAAACTTCATGCTGAATGCAAGGAACATCCCCTTCCCTGTTAGCAACACAGCTAGAGACTGTAGCAGTAGCCATGACATGCAAAAGTTAGGCAACAGTGAGACAACGCGGCAACAAGCAAAAACGCCGCAAGGAGGCCAGCCGCCATCATTAGGAAAGACTATAAAGCAACTAGCACAAGCAAGATTAGTCCGTGCGATACTTAAGCATCCAGGGACGACCAACAGACGAGAAACAAAACCAAAAAACATCCGCGCAGCTACCTGACGAGACTCCACCACAAATCTGAGCCGAAGAATATGCTCATTTCCTCTCAAAGAATCAGCTTTTCACAAGAAGGGGGGTAAGCATGAGACAAGCAATGCGCAAGAGGATGATCAATGCGGGATCTCTGACACCAAAGCTCTCATCCACACTGCGCTCAAGAACTTCACATACACGGTAACACCAGAGTACACCAGGCTGCCTGACACAAGTCAGGGCGCCGCTTATACACTAACCCTAGAGCTGTTATAAGCTGCCGCATGGCAAGGCGCTATAAGCTGAGCGTGCGGCACCTCTTTCCTGCCATGGATTTAATCGGACGGCCCAGATGAAGGCACCTTCTAAACTAACCTCAGTCCGAGGTATGATTGCAATGGAACCAATGGTACAATCAGCGAAAAAATACTAGGGATGAATGAGTATAGCTAACGGATGAAATAGGTAAAATAAAAAGGTAGGAAAGAATGGGCCTTCACAGGGTCGTGCGAAATGTATTGAAGTTTACAAAATTATTCTGGCAAAGCAAGAGACACAGCCCAAAAAGCCAACCTTCATTGCTATAAGAAAGAAAAGAAAGAAAGAAAGAATTTATGATGTCCACTAAGAGCAGTAACTCGGTATCTTCATTGTTTATCTTACGCATCTCAGAATTTGTTTATCTTACACATCTCACTGGTGTCCTTGCAGAAAGATGAAGATGCACAAAAATGTGGCTCTGTTTTTCTTGGGGTGGTTTGTTCTTTCATGCATTCTTAGCCTTACTTTGAAATAGAAGGGATTGTACATTAGAGAGTGAAGCAGGACATAGTAGTAAGGATATAGCATCTCATGCCATAGCTGGTGCATAGAATAGCAGTCTGTATACCCTCAAATGCAGTGTAGATAAAGGGCCTTCTCTCAGTACGTGTTGTGATGGGATGTGAAGTATATGAAACTTTGCCTTTCTCCGAAAGAATGTAAGCTCTTGTATGGAGTCTTGACTTCAGAGCTCAACTTTCAAACAGTCTACAAGATTACCCAGAGATTCCTTTCCATGTGGCATTTCTTTGTTTGGATTGCCCACAAGGATAACATTGCCTTGGTTTGGTTTCTTTTACACCCATAATTATTGACATGGTGTGGAACCCCTAACTGAAGGGAGTGTGCGTAGTCATGGCTACTTCTACATGGACCAAACCAGCTCATATGCCAGTGTAAAAAAACTGGCACATTTCTGGAAGTTTACAATGTGATGTTTTTAAGATGGAAGACTTTTGGCCACAGCTCTTTGAGATAGGCCTAGAAAACTCCTCCACTCCTTCACAACATTATCCATTGGGTGCCATGTAGGACGCCATGGCTTTTGGGCCAAAGCAAACTTGGACCATCAGCATTGCTCCCTCACAAACACACACCCAACACTCAAAAAGCAAGTAGAAACTAGAAACCTCACATGAGAAACCAAACACTCCCGGACGGAAAGCAACGCAGCCAAACACTCACTCGCTCAGTCAAGAACAGTCTACCACAGACCGCCTGCCACAGTGTGTTTGGCTCTAAATACAGATGCGTGAAAATGACATAAAAGATCTTGTATGCACAGCAGGTCCAGCTTGGGCATGAATATGGGTGTTTAGGATTATGTTAGCTCACTTTCATTAAGCCTCAAAAGTGTGTTTTCAAATTGTTGGCTGGATCGACTCGATGGCTTGCAGGCTAAGGTATGAATGTATATCCTCTGAGCTTGCTGCTTGGACGGCACATTTCTTTGGTGAATTGCTGATATGCAGGATAATTTGGGTCTTGGCCAGAAAGCAGGGTTGTCAGTCATCTCACAGTGCTTAGGTATGTGTCGCAGGTCAAGCGCAAGAAATGTGATCCTGCGAGTTCGTCTGAAGGACTCGCCTTTTAACGCGGTAGAAGAGAAATAGCCGGGGTGCGTAGCTTGGCTTATGTATTGTGGGCTGTTGGCATGGCCAGAGCCTATAATGTGATGGGCTGTTAAGGAGACCGATTGATTTCTGTGAAGCCATCCGGTGGGGGCTCTTTTTGGCACTAACAAACATCCTTTTTAGCAAGGAGATATCCTCTGCAACACTGTTTCCAGTGCATCCTACTCCCCAAGCTGTACTTCACCTCTAATGATCATCCCCACCATAGGAAGCCAATTGGTTGACATGTACTGATGTTTATACTTTCGAGTCTATAATCATTCCTTTCCACCTTGCAAAGCTTACGCATGTGGTAACATATATGACCTCTTCAACCTCACAATTGAAGCAACACACTTTCTTTCATGTTGCTGGCTTCACCAGTAATCCCCACAAGAGCAAACCCCATCTCGGAAGTGATGAAAGCGGTTCGCATCCCGTACAACAAGTGTCCGCCCAACAATCTTCGAGAGGAACTTACTGGCAGTATGGCAGTCACGACACACCCGAAGGTTCTTGATCACACAGATGGGCATTCCAGGAGACGTGCTGATGAGTCCAAACACAATGGCCAGCTTCTCACTGTGGTGACAAAGAGATAATTCCTTTTGCTCCTCCTCCACGTC
The DNA here is from genome assembly GCA_030704615.1 of Takakia lepidozioides. NCBI lineage: Eukaryota > Viridiplantae > Streptophyta > Takakiopsida > Takakiales > Takakiaceae > Takakia > Takakia lepidozioides. The sequence goes on from CM060733.1 coordinate 17,207,125, forward strand.
ATGCAACACAAGGCGCGTGTCAGGCATGTACCCTGCCTCCATCATTTGCCCAGACAACCTCCTCAGCTCAGCATGGATTTCCTTAATTTTTGGATGCAATCTGTCTTCCATAACAAACTCATGAACCTGGTTGTTCAACTCAATCCAACTGCGCCCTGGCTCCTTTCTCACACCTATTTCCTCCATCATTTGTCTAACCTTTGCTGTATCATCCCACCTGCCAGCCGCAGCATAGATGTTGGACAGTAGCACGTAAGCTCCAGCATGCCGTGGATTGCACTTCAGAACGCATTTTGCAGCACGTTCTGCCAACTCAACATTGCCATGAATTCTGCAGGCACCAAGCAAAGCCACCCACACACAAGTATCAGGTTCTATTGGCATTTTCTTAATAAAGTGCTCTGCCTCATCCAATCGCCCTGAACGGCAAAGTAGGTCGACCATGCAGCCAAAATGCTCCACTGCAGGTGTAAGGCCATGATCTCGACTCATGGAATGAAAGTAGTGATGGCCTTCATCAAATAGGCCCACATGGCTACAAGCGGAGAGAAGAGGTATAAAGCTGATACCGTCTGGCTGGAAGCCTTCCTGTTGCATATGTTTAAATAGTCTGATGGCTTCCCTACCACACCCATGCTGAGCATATCCTGCGATCATGGCAGTCCATGAAATCACATTTCGTTCCAGCATTTCGTCAAACACTTGACGTGCATCCTTGACGCTCCCACATTTGGCATACATGTCGACAAGAGTGGTTTTCAAATTAATGCATACCACAATTCCAGCTTTGAGAATGTCAGCATGGACCTGCTTACCCTTTACCAGAGCTCCTATGATGGCAATTGCATTGAGAACACAAATGAATGTGACCCTGTCGGGCATCACCCCTTCCAGTTGCATTTGCTCATACAATTTGAAGGCCTCTTCACCACAACCCTGCTGGGTATACCCTGTGATGATCGCATTCCATGAGACCACATTTCTTTCAGCCATTCTGTCAAACATATGACGTGCATCCTTAAGGCTCCTGCATTTGGCGTACATATCCACGAGACTATTCTCTAAATTAATAGACGACTTAATTCCAGTTTTAATGAAGTCAGCATGGACCTGCTTGCCCCTCTCCAGGTGTCCTAGGCTCACACAGGCCTTGAGAACACAAATGAATGTGACCACAGCTGGCATCACACCTTGCCGTTGCATTTGCTCATAGATTTTGAAACCCTCTTCACCTTGCCCATGCTGAGCATGGCATGTGATCATGGCATTCCATGAGATCACATCTCGTTCAGGCATTTTGTCAAACACTTGACGTGCACCCCTCACACTCCCACATTTAGCATATCCTGCAATCATGACATTCCAGGAGTTCACATTTGGTTTTGCCATTTTCTCAAACACTTGTCTTGCATCCTTCATACTCCCACATTTGGCATACATATCAACAAGAGCATTCTCCAAAGTTATGTCTGAGGCAATTCCCATTTTCAAAATGTTAGCATGGACCTGCTGGGCCCTTTCCAGAGCTCCAAGTCTGCCACACGCTGTCAGAACACAAGTGAACGTGACCCTGTCAGGCATCACCCCTTCTTGTATCATTTGCTCATAGACTTCCAAAGCCTTCTCAGCATGCCCATGCTTAGCATATCCTGCAATCATCATACTCCAAGTGAACATATCTCGTTCAGCCATTTTCTCAAACACTTGTCGTGCATCTGCCACGCTCCCACATTTGCTATACATGTTGATAAGGCTGTTGTCTAAAAAGATGCTTGGCTTGACTCCACTTTGCACAATGTGGGCATGCACCTGCTTTCCCTCCTCTAGGGCCTTCATGTTGATGCACCCCTGCAAGAGACAGACGTAAGGATTGGAGTCTGGCCGAACGCCTGTTTGATTCAAAACGTGGAGCGCCTCTTTCAGTCGTCCCTCCTTGCATAGTGACCTTACATTCCCATGAAACCCAGAAGGTTTCTTGCTGAATCCCACTCTCGGGCCTCCCTCATCAGATTGTGGGTGATCCTCTGCCATGGCAGCTAGCTCTGCTTTCACCCAAGGGGGGTTTGAGGAACTGTCAATCCAAAGCACTTCCTTTGTTCGCTTATGTCTGAAGTCAGGTGATCTTGGACTTTTCTGTGACAGACCACGAGTACCCCATAGCCTCACCGACAGCTCCATATAGACAGGGTTACAACTGTCCAGCTCCCAAGCATCTTAAATGATGTTGAACCACCTACCAAATGCCAACAGTGCGGCAGCATTTGCAGCTTCTTCAGAACAAAGAGCAAAATCGTCATTGGTGTAACCAACTGAAGCATCTTCATACCAGCTTCATTCAGAAGTCCTCCTTGACTCACCTTCTCAAGCCTGTTATCCCACCACAGTGAAGGATCTGAAAAGAATTCTTGCCAGAGTTGTTCTTGGGTCGTCACTTTACCTGCGTGCCAGAAAATGCAAGCGTGAGAGTGTTGGCAGCTTCTCATTGTCCTTACTGAAGATCACTAATGTAGCTTTTGGAGAACTTTCTGCAAGCAATTGTGATCTCTTTCTGTTGAAGATATACAAACATACCAGACATTGCAGGTGTTGCTGTGGATACTGAAGGGGTCTCTATTGGACAGGGCAACATTTCAAGCCAGCTCATTTGATCATACTCACACTCTGCCAAAGCATGATCTACGATATCTGGACTCCCTTCATGAAATTTGAATGGACCTCCAAAGTCCACACCATAATTTGTACCATATTCTGACATCCATCCGCCATCAGATTGTGTTGGACGTTGTGTCATTGCAGCTAGCTCTGCTTCCACCCAAGGGGCCTTCGACCAACTGTCAATCTCCTTCATGCACTCATGTCGAGAGTCTGGTAGTTTTGCATGTTTCTGTGGAAACCATGGCAAACAGCTGAGCAGCCTTGTACAGTCCAAGAGACAAAGGCATCTTATCAAACAGCAGGCTACTGTGGACTAATGACAGACTGCAGAATAGTCTCACCTCATCGAAACTGCTATCACACCACTGTGATAAATCTGAACTAAACTCCTGTTCTGTGCTCCTTGCTTGACCTGCATGCAACATAACTGAAACATAAGATGTTTAGGAGCTCCCTCTTCACTGAGTTAAGAAATCCAAAGTCAAGGTAGGATCTCTCTCTCTCTCTCTAGGCTACGGCAAACAACGTCTTATGAGTACAATCTCTAGGCTACGGGCTATGGGTTGATAACTCCAACCAGGCTAAGTCTCTAGAATCCATTGAAGTAGGGGTACTTAAGGAGTGTATGTCAGCATGCTCCAAAACAGCCAATGTGGCTGTTCGGGGTGAGTTTGGCATTCCGTCCTTAAGCTCCCGACGAGATGAATTCAAGGTCAGATGGTGGGGTCAGCTGCAACATATGCCCAACACCAGATATCCTAAGTTAATCGACTCTATATCTTGGAAACAGGACGGCCCGGTCAAACAGGCTAAGTCCTGGCAGAAGAGAGTAGAAGAGATTCTCAAGGACCTGGACCTGGATCCGCAAGCCTTGACCCTGCTGGATAAATCTGACTTAGAGGCTGTAGTGTCCTCAGCCATGTCTGTTGCCATGAGATTGTCTGATGAAAATGAAGTTAGGCAGAAAACTTCCCTGAACTTGTTTCCAGTCAGTGACATGGGGGAGGACATCTTGGATGACCTCAAGGGTCTACCCACTCTCGGCACTAGACTGAAATTTAAACTCAGGGCAGGAAGCCTACCTTTGAACAGCAAACAGAAGCAGAGAGGAAAGGGAGAGTGCAATTGCCCGCTGTGTGGGCAATCTGAAGACAGTATTCACTGTCTGATACACTGTCCGGGGTTCTCTCACCAAAGAGACGCTCTCTTCAACTCTATCAAGGGAATTGTGCCTGTACCCCTGTTTAACAACTTTGAAAGTCTCGAGGCTGAGCCAAAAGCCCAGGCCCTCCTGAGGCCTAGTTTTTGGGCAAATCACACACAGCAGATTGATGCTTGTGTGAAGGGATTTCTAGAGGATATCTGGAAAACCCGGATTAATTCTATATATGATGGTAAGTCACACTACCAACGTCAGCCCCTGACAGAGGTAGGTTCTGTCCCTTTTGTTCCCGCTCAAACTGGGCGCGGGGTCAATGGCCACAAGGCTACGGCAAACAACGTCTTATGAGTACAATCTCTCTCTCTCTCTCTCTCTCTCTTCTCCACTTGTCTCCCTGTCCTCTAGGAAGCCTATTGACATTGGGTGGACTTGAAACGGGAGTACATTAATGTCTCTGTGACTAAATGCCGGCCTTGTGACCTCGTGTCCTTGTTTGTTTCGACCTGAAGCGCTTTGCTTCAGGTAAGGTAGTGCATTGGATTTAGTTGGAAAGCTTGGGGCCTTTCCCTCTTTAGAATATGCCTACACGGGCCATTCCCTGCAACTCCCTGGAGTGTGATCTCTGAATGGTAACAAGCGGACTCCTACCGCTTGGGGGCAGCCCCTTCGCCCAAATTGGGCAGTTGTATGCTCTGTCTAGCATACTCGGCACTTGGGGCTCGGGTTGGTTCCTGTGCTTAAACTTATGGCCTGCGAAAACAATCAAAAATTTAGCTCCTATCAACATCAACACTCCTCAGGGTGATCCCTGGGAATTGGTTACTTATGCCAAATCTAGGGCTTCATATTGAGCATCTTCATCCTAGCCAATAGTCCCCCATCGTTCCCATGATGTAACCAAGAAACATGTATGGAATAAATTGCAGGGACAACTCAACCTATTTTCACATTGGTACCAGGGCCTTCCTATGTAGCAATGCAGAATCTCAGTGGGTAAAACAAAAATTTAATGTCACTCCCTTGCATTCACACTACACCTGCTCCAATCAGAGACCGGAAATATCTCTGAAAGTGCACAATCTCTACACAGTGCAAGTCAGACTTAGAGAGGTTATGGTAAAGCTGCACAGGGGCATGTGCGATGACTCTGGCACCCAAATCTGCACATCTAATCCCTACTTTGTGAGGGCCCAATTACGGACCAGGCACACCAAGAGGCCCCATGGCAAACATGATTTTCTAATCCCAGGATGGACGATGTGTCCTTTAAAACTACATGCTCTAGCTTAGGCTTGGATTTCATGGCTAATGGTACCATCTCGAGACTTGATAACAGGGGTATGTTGAAGGTTGCAATGACCAAAAGTGCTTCTAATAGAGTCCCGCATCAATTCAATCTCAAAGAAGTTCGTCCCTTGACTGGCTGGAGAGCGGTCTTAGACATCGGGGATTCAATGGGGCGCTCTAGGAAGACAACCAAGGGCAACAACTTCAACTTGAGAGTTTGTAATTGGTTTGATGCTCTGGATGAGGTTGAATCCAAACAGCCAGAAGGACAAGATGCCCCTAAGTGTACGGAACCTGAACGTCCTGAATCTGAAGGATTTGGTACTCTGAATGGCTTACCAATCCTCAAGGTTTACACAAGACGAACAAATTCTAAACACGGGCTAATTGTCCCCAAGCCGTCAGATGGACAATCTGTCCTTAAGTGTGCAGAGCCTGAACGTCGTGTAACTGAAGGATTTGGTACTCTAAATGGTTTACCAATCCTCAAAGTCTACACAAGACGAGCAAAATCTATACACGGGGTAATTGTCCCCAAGCAGTCTGACGGACAATCTGTCCCTATGTGTGCGGAGCCTGTGCGTCGTGTAACTGAAAGATTTGGTACCCTGAATGGTTTACCAATTCTCAAAGTTTACACAAGACGAGCAAAATTTACACATGGGGTAACTGTCACCCCTTTGCAGAACGGTTGGCCGTCCAGGAGCAATCACAAGCTACCTAGACGACAAACAATTCACACGCAAAGGGCTGGCTTGCGGCTAGCCACTTTCAACTTCTCAGGGTTGACCAACCAAAGGAAACAACTTGAAGTGGGACAAGTTCTTCGGACTAATGATATTCATATCTGTGCTGGGCAAGAAACATGGGAAAAGTCGGATAAACTGGTTGGAGATGTCATTGGTTATAAATGGGCAGGTAAGATGTGTACTCTCAAGGCAGCCTCTGCCAAACGCAGTCAAAAAGGGGTCGGATTCTTTGTCCGTGATTTCTTGTTTGACAATTGTGAAATTATCAACAAGGGTTTGAGGTACGAGCATAGTATCTGGCTAAAACTGAATTTGAAGGGCGGCATGAGTACGAAGGACCTCTTTGTTGGTTGTGTTTACATGCCCACAGAGGGGAGCCTTAGTGCTGACGCAGACAAGGCCTTCGAAGATGTACAGCTGGACTGTGCTTCGTTCCTTGCCAAAGGTCAGGTGGTACTATTGGGGGACTTCAATGCCCTGGTGGGCAAAGGGATCCATCAGGACGATATCATTGGACCTTTTGGTGAGGACGAGCTGAATTCTAATGGCAGACGGTTAATTAACTGTCTAGAAGAGCTTCAGCTTTTGACCTTGAATAACAGGACAAGAGGTGACCAAGTGCAGTGGACTCGTGAGAAACCCCAAACTGGGGAACGTTCCATTGTGGACAATATCATAATGGACAAAATTTTGTTCCCCCAGTGTGCCAATGTGTTGATCGACAGAACTGATATTGGTACCTCTGACCACTTCCTGGTTTGGACTGAGATCAAAAGGTGTTTTCCCACCACCAAGAGATCTGTGAAACGTTCGATTCGGAAGTGGCGCAAAGAAAAATTCCACAATGAGGAGGTCAGGCTGAGTACGTCCAGGCCTTGCAAGAGGCTCTCCCTCATTTTGTCCAATCGCTCCAAGAACTTCAGTCACGCTCTGTTAACGCAAGAAATGAAGTCGAAAGAGCAGTGGACCCTTGGGAGAGTTTCGTTTCCTCCGTGGCTGACAAGATCATTGGGAGGAAACTAATTGTCTGCAGTAGAGCAGTTAATTGGTGGACTAATGAGATTAAACTCAAGATAGCTGAGAGACGAGCCCTCTATAAAGAGTGCTGCAATTTGGAAACCAGCAGAGAATTGTGGGCGAGGTACTACCAGCTCCGTAAAGATATCAATCAGCTTGTTAGGTCTCAGAAGAAATTATACTGGGACAAGTTATACAGTGAAATAAACTCAAACCACCATGGTGGTAATGACAAGAAATTCTGGTTGGCCCTTCAACGTTTGTACAAACCGAAAAACGGTCAGCAAGTACAAGCGCTGAAGACTACTAAAGGTGCAGTGGTGACATCATCGGTTGACATTGTCAAAACCCTTTGAACCTCACTACAGTATCCTTGGCAGAACTTCTAGGTCTAACAGTGAGGGGTCTTCTGCTGAATGGAGGGACACAGTTGGAAAAACTGTTCCTATGATTCAAAACAGCCCTGATGAACTGGAGTATATTTCAATGGCTTATAATGCTCCCATTAGTTCTTCTGAGATTGTGGAAGCAATTGAACATTTAAATGGATATAAAGCTGGTGGACCTGATGGTATTGTCAACGAGCTTATCAAGCACGGTGGCGATCCCATGATAGAGGCCCTAGTTCTCCTCTTTAACCTTATCTGGAAGACTGAAATGATCCCCTTTCGCTGGCGACAGGGGGTCATTGTCAATCTATACAAGAAGGGTGACAGAGAAGAACAGGGGAACTACCGTGCCATCACGCTCCTCAATGCTGTTGGCAAGACATTCTGCAGAGTTATAAGTACTCGTCTCGAGGTTGATCTGGAGTCTAGAGGTTGTTACCACGAAGGCCAAGCTGGCTTTCGGCGAAACAGGGGCTGTGTGGATCATATCTTCACTCTAAGCCAGATTATCCAGGGAAGGAAAAAAGAAGGGAAACCCACTTATGTCTTTTTCCTGGATGTCAAAAAGGCTTATGGCACAGTGTGGAGAGATGGCCTATGGTTCCGCCTCTGGTCTTGTGGGATCAAGGGAAAGATGTGGAGAGTTGTCCACAACTTGTATGCTCACACCAAAAGCTGTGTCACTGTTAACGGACAGAAGTCCAACTTCTTTGACATAGACGAAGGTGTAGCTCAAGGATGTACTCTCTCCCCTCTGCTCTTCAATGTTTTCATCAATCAACTCCTCGAGGATGTGGAAAGTGAGGGATTTGGGTTTAAGGGTGGGTGATACCACCATACCAGCCCTTATGTTTGCGGATGACTTCGCAGGCATAGGGGAGACTCCAACCAATCTCCAGGAGTTGATTGATTGCGCGAAGAGATACTTTGATCTTTGGGGGCTAGAGGCTAATGTCAGCAAATGTGCAGTGGTAGCATGCAACGACAGAGGAGAGGGAGGAAGTGATCTTAAGTGGCAGTGGGGTAGCCAAGAGATCCCGGTCCTCCCTTCCTACACTTACCTGGGCGTTGAGTTCTCCTCCAATTGTAATTGGGATGCACATATCCGGAAAGTTGTTCAAACTGGCAAGGGCAAAGCTCTGGGGCTCACTAAATTTTTCCACTGCAGAGGGGTCAACTCTGAGGTTAAGAAAACCATGCTTTGTCGCGTTATTAGACCTGCCTTGGAGTACGGATCTGCTATATGGGTTGATAACTCCAACCAGGCTAAGTCTCTAGAATCCATTCAAGTGGGGGTGCTTAAGGAGTGTATGTCAGCATGCTCCAAAACAGCCAATGTGGCTGTTCGGGGTGAGTTTGGCATTCCGTCCTTAAGCTCCCGACGAGATGAATTCAAGGTCAGATGGTGGGGTCAGCTGCAACATATGCCCAACACCAGATATCCTAAATTAATCGACTCTATATCTTGGAAACAGGACCGCCCTGTCAAACAGGCTAAGTCCTGGCAGAAGAGAGTAGAAGAGATCCTCAAGGACCTGGACCTGGATCCGCAAGTCTCGACCCTGCTGGATAAATCTGACTTAGAGGCTGTAGTGTCCTCAGCCATGTCTGTTGCCATGAGATTGTCTGATGAAAATGAAGTTAGGCAGAAAACTTTCCTGAACTTGTTTCCAGTCTGTGACATGGGGAGGACATCTTGGATGACCTCAAGGGTCTACCCACGCTCGGCACTAGACTGAAATTTAAACTCGGGGCAGGAGCCTACCTTTGAACAGCAAACAGAGCAGAGAGGAAAGGGAGAGTGCAATTGCCCGTTGTGTGGGCAATCTGAAGACAGTATTCATTTTCTGATACACTGTCTGGGGTTCTCTCACCAAAGAGACGCTCTCTTCAAATCTATTAAGGGAATTGTGCCTGTACCCCTGTTTACCAACTTTGAAAGTCTCGAGGCTGAGCCAAAAGCCCAGGCCCTCCTGAGGCCTAGTTTTTGGGCAAATCACACACAGCAGATTGATGCTTGTGTGAAGGGATTTCTAGAGGATATCTGGAAAACCCGGATTAATTCTATATATGGAGGTAAGTCTTACTACCAACGTCAGCCCCTGACAGAGGTAGGTTCTGTCCCTTTTGTTCCCGCTCAAACTGGGCGCGGGGTCAATGGCCACAAGGCTACGGCAAACAACGTCTTATGAGTACAATCTCTCTCTTCTCCCTGTCCTCTAGGAAGCCTATTGCCATTGGGTGGACTTGATACGGGAGTACATTAATGTCTCTGTGACTAAATGCCGGCCTTGTGACCTCGAGTCCTTGTTTGTTTCGACCTGAAGCGCTTTGCTCCAGGTAAGGTAGTGCATTGGATTTAGTTGGAAAGCTTGGGGCCTTTCCCTCTTTGAATATGCCTACACGGGCCATTCCCTGCAACTCCCTGGAGTGTGATCTCTGAATGGTAACAAGCAGACCCCTACCGCTTGGGGGCAGCCCCTCCGCCCAAATTGGGCAGTTGTATGCTCTGTCTAGCATACTCGGCACTTGGGCTCGGGTTGGTTCCTGTGCTTAAACTTATAGCCTGCGACTACAATCAAAATTTTAGCTCCTATCAACATCAACACTCCTCAGGGTGATTCCTGGGAATTGGTTACTCATGCCAAATCTAGGGCTTCATGTGTAGTTTTTGGGGTGAATCCCAGGATGGACGATGTGTCCTTTAAAACTACATGCTCTAGCTTAGGCTTGGATTTCATGGCTAATGGTACCATCTCGTGTTACTGAAGGATTTGGTACCCTGAATGGTTTACCAATTCTCAAAGTTTACACAAGACGAGCACAACAATTCACATGCAAAGGGCTGGCTTGCGGCTGGCCACTTTCAACTTCTCAGGGTTGACCAACCAAAGGAAACAACTCGAAGTGGGACAAGTTCTTCGGACTAATGATATTCATATCTGTGCTGGGCAAGAAACATGGGAAATGTCAGATAAACTGGTTGGAGATGTCAATGGTTATAAATGGGCAGGTAAGATGTGTACTCTCAAGGCAGCCTCTGCCAAACGCGGTCAAAAAGGGGTTGGATTCTTTGTCCATGATTTCTTGTTTGACAATTGTGAAATTATCAACAAGGGTTTGAGGTACGAGCATAGTATCTGGCTAAAACTGAATCTGAAGGGCGGCATGAGTACGAAGGACCTCTTTGTGGGTTGTGTTTACATGCCCGCAGAGGGGACCCTTAGTGCTGACGCAGACAAAGCCTTCGAAGATGTAAAGCTGGACTGTGCTTCGTTCCTTGCCAAAGGTCAGGTGGTGCTATTGGGTGACTTCAATGCCCGGGTGGGCAAAGGGCTCCATCAGGACGATATCATTGGGCCTTTTGGTGAGGACGAGCTGAATTCTAATGGCAGACGGTTGATTAACTGTCTAGAAGAGCTTCAGCTTTTGACCTTGAATAACAGGACAAAAGGTGACCAAGTGCAGTGGACTCGTGAGAAATCCCAAACTGGGGAATGTTCCATTGTGGACTATATCATAATGGACAAAAATTTGTTCCCCAAGTGTGCCAATGTGTTGATCGACAGAACTGATATTGGTACCTCTGACCACTTCCTGGTTTGGACTGAGATCAAAAGGTGTTTTCACAACACCAAGAGATCTGTGAAACGTTCGATTCGGAAGTGGCGCAAAGAAAAATTCCATAATGAGAAGGTCAAGGCTGAGTACGTCCAGGCCTTGCAAGAGGCTCTCCCTCATTTTGTCCAATCGCTCCAAGAACTTCAGTCTCGCTCTGATAACGCAAGAAATGAAGTCGAAAGAGCAGTGGACTCTTGGGAGAGTTTCGTTTCCTCCGTGGCTGACAAGATCATTGGGAGGAAACTAATTGTCTGCGGTAGAGCTGTTAATTGGTAGACCAATGAGATTAAACTCAAGATAGCTGAGAGACGAGCCCTCTATAAAGAGTGCTGCAATTTGAAAACCAACAGAGAATTGTGGGCGAGGTACTACCAGCTCCGTAAAGATATCAATCAGCTTGTTAGGTCTCAGAAGAAATTATACTGGGACAAGTTATACAGTGAAATAAACTCAAACCACCATGGTGGTAATGACAAGAAATTCTGGTTGGCCCTTCAACGTTTGTACAAGCCGAAAAACGGTCAGCAAGTACAAGCGCTGAAGAGTGGTGAACATGGTGGGGTCAGCTGCAACATATGCCCAACACCAGATATCCTAAGTTAATCGACTCTATATCTTGGAAAAGGACCGCCCGGTCAAACAGGCTAAGTCCTGGCAGAAGAGAGTAGAAGAGATTCTCAAGGACCTGGACCTGGATCCGCAAGTCTCGACCCTGCTGGATAAATCTGACTTAGAGGCTGTAGTGTCCAAAGCCATGTCTGTTGCCATGAGATTGTCTGATGAAAATGAAGTTAGGCAGAAAACTTCCCTGAACTTGTTTCCAGTCAGTGACTTGGGGGAGGACATCTTGGATGACCTCAAGGGTCTACCCACTCTCGGCACTAGACTGAAATTTAAACTGAGGGCAGGAAGCCTACCTTTGAACAGCAAACAGAAGCAGAGAGGAAAGGGAGAGTGCAATTGCCCATTGTGTGGGCAATCTGAAGACAGTATTCATTTTCTGATACACTGTCCGAGGTTCTCTCACCAAAGAGACGCTCTCTTCAAATCTATCAAGGGAATTGTGCCTGTACCCCTGTTTACCAACTTTGAAAGTCTCGAGGCTGAGCCAAAAGCCCAGGCCCTCCTGAGGCCTAGTTTTTGGGCAAATCACACACGGCAGATTGATGCTTGTGTGAAGGGATTTCTAGAGGATAACTGGAAAACCCGGATTAACTCTATATATGAAGGTAAGTCTTACTACCAACGTCAGCCCCTGACAGAGGTAGGTTCTGTCCCTTTTGTTCCCGCTCAAACTGGGCACGGGGTCAATGGCCACAAGGCTACGGCAAACAACGTCTTATGAGTACAATCTCTCTCTGTCTCTCATGTGTTATTCTGAAAATTGCATGGTTTCTTAGACAGAACTGATTAGTCTTTCTGTCACAACTCCGTTCATTCCTTTGCTTGACCTAGTCACCAACAATCTCCACGATTTATGGAGTAAAGTTAGCATCTTCCACTGGACTCTTTGTATAGATGAGTCAGTGGTACTCCTAACTTCCAGCAACTTGACCCTAAAAAGGTAATGGCTGCTTGACATTCCTACAACGTAGCCACCTACCTCTCAAAATAGAGTCTAAGGTAATCCTGTGACATCAAGGCCATGTGCCACCTAAGGAATGTTGGTTGGTTGTTCGTCCAGGAGCAATCATAGTCTATCTAGACGGCAAACAATCAACAAGCAATGGGCTGGTTTGCAGCTGGGCACTTTCAACTTCTCAGGGCTGTCTAACCAAAGGAAACAATTTGAAGTGGGACAAGTTCTTCAGGCAAATGGTATTCATATCTGTGCTGGCAAGAGACATGGGAAACTTCGAACAAACTGGTTGGAGATGTCGAGGGTTGTAAGTGGGTTTGGTAAGATGTGTGCACTTAAGGCAGCCTCTGCCAAGCCTGGTCAAAAAGGTGTTGGCTTCTTTGTCCGAGATTTCTTGTGTGACAATTGTGAAATTATTTACAACGATTTGCAGTATGAGCACAGTATCTGGCTGAAACTGAAATTGAAGGGCAGCGTGAGTAGGAAGGACCTCTTTGTGGGTTGTGTTTACATGCCCACAGAGGGGACCCTTAGTGCTGACGCAGATAAAGCCTTCAAAGACATAAAGCTGGACTGTGCTAAGTTCTTCGCCAAAGGTCAGGTGGTCTTACTGGGTGACTTCAATGCCCGGGTGGGTAAAGGTCTTCACCGGGATGATACCATTGGGCCTTTTGGTGAGGACGAGCTGAATTCTAATGGAAGACAGTTCATAAACTGTCTGGAAGAACCTCAGCTTTTGACCTTGAATAATAGGTCAAAAGGAAACCTTGTGCAGTGGACTCGTGAGAAAGCCCAAACTGGGGAACAATCCATTGTGGATTATATCATAGTGGACAAGATTTGTTTCCACATAGTGCCAATGTGTTGATCGACAGAACTGATCTTAGTACCTCTGACCACTTTCTGTGGACTGAGATCAAAAGGTGTTTCCTCAACACCAAGAGATCTGTGAAATGTTCGATTCAGAAGTGGCACATAGAAAAATCCCAAAATGAAGAGGTCCAGGAGTATGTCCAGGAGGCAAGAGGCTCTCCCTCACTTTGTCCATTCGCTCCAAGATCTTCAGTCTAGCTTTGGCAGTGTAATCGTCTGCGGTAGAGCTGTTAATTGGTGGACCAATGAGATCAAACTCAAGACAGCCAAGAGACGAGTCCTCTATAAAGAGTGCTGCATTATGAAAGTCAACGAAGAATTGTGGGCTAGGTACTACCAGATCCTCATGACAAGAGATTCTGGTTAGCCCTTCAACGTCTGTACAAGCCAAACAATTGTCAGAACTAAGAACTACTAAGGGTGCCGTGAGGACTTCAATGGTTGACGTTGTGAAAACCTTTGAAATTCACTACAGTATCCTTGGCAGAAATTGTAGGTCTAACAGTGAGGGGTCTTCTGAAGAATGGAAGGACAAAGTTGAAAAAACTGTTCCTATGAACTGGAGTACTATTTTAAAGAGTTACAGAGTGGTCCATAACTTGTATGCTCACACCTGTTAATGGACAGAAGTCTAACTTCTTTGACATAGCTCAAGGATGTACTCTCCCCCCTCTGCTCTTCAATGTTTTCATCAATCAACTTGGAAAGTGAGGGATTTGGGTTAAGGGTGGGTGATGCCACCATACCAGCCCTTATATTTGCGGATGACTTCGCAGGCATAAGGGAGACTCCCTCCAATCTTCAGGAGTTGCACAAAGAGATGCTTTGACCTTTAGGGGCTAGAGGCCTACGTCAGTAAATGCGCAGTGGTGGCAGTCAACGACCGAGGGGAGGGAGGAGGCGACCTCAAGTGGCAGTGGGGAAACCAAGAGGTTCCTGTCCTCCCTTCCTACACATACTTGGTGTTGAGTTTTCCTCCAACTGTAATTGGGATGCACATATTCAAAAAGTTGTTCAATCTGGCAAGCGCAAAGCATTGGGGTCTCACTAAATTTTTCCACTGCAAAGGGATCCACTCTGAAGGAAAAAAAACCATGCTTTGCCGCATTATTGGCCTGCCTTGGGTTGCTAACTCCAACCAGGCTAAGTCTCTAGAATCCATTCAAGTGGGGGTGCTCAAGGAGTGCATGTCAGCATGCTCCAAAACAGCTAATGTGGCTGTTCGGGTGATTTTGGCATTCCTCCCTTGACGGGATGAATTCAAGGTCAGATGGTGGGGTCAGCTGCAACGTATGACTAATATCAGATATCCTACGTTAATCACCTCTAAATCTTGGAAGCAGGATTGCCCTGTCAAACAGGCTAAGACCTGGCGGAAGAGGGTATAATAGATTTTCAAGGACCTGAAGCTAAGTCCACAAGTTTTGACCCTGCTGGATAAATCTGACTGAGGCTTTAGTATCTACAGCCATGTCTGTTGCCAGGAAATTGTCTAATGAAACTGAAGTTAGGCACGAAAGTTCCCTGAACTTGTTTCCAGTCTGTAACATGGGTGAGGCCCTCATGGATGACCTCAAGGGTTTACCCACTCTCACACTAGACGGAAATCCTTTGAACAGAAAACAGATGCAGAGAGGGAAGGGGGATTGCAAATGCCAGTTATGTGGGCAACCTGAAGACAGTATCCACTTTCTGATTCATTGTCCTGGGTACTCTCACCAGAGAGACGCCCTCTTCATCAAGGGAATCCATCAAGCGATTTGTTCCTGACTGTTTACCAACTTTGAAAATCTCAAGGCTGAGCGAAAAGTCCAGGCCATTTTGGGGCCTAGTTATTGGGCAAATCACACACAGCAGATTGATGCTTGTGTCATTTGTGTTCCGCTCAAAATGGGTGCTGGCCACAAGGCTACGGCAAACAACGTCTTACGAGTACACACACACTCTCTCTCTCTCTCTCTCTCTCTCTCTCTCTCTCTCTCTCTCTCTCATAGGGTACATTCATACATTAGTAGTACATTCTCTCTCTCAAAGGGAGCGAGGCTTTGAGCTCTCTGTTTGTACCTCTGTTTGTATGTGTTGGTTTTGTACCCATACACTTGCTGTAGGATCTACGAGCTTGTCTCAGTCCAAAATGCGACTACAGTCCGTATAGAGCAGTGTGGGGCCTGGAGGTCTTCCGATGCACGTAATCTACAGACCCAAAAACACCAATAGTTTAATGATATGTACCTTCTGTCTGCTGTCCTGAAGGTGTGGTAGGTGCCGTAGCCGCCACTCGGAGGGATCGAGCTTGGATTCTCTTCCAGAGGGTATTGTAGCACCTTCTGGAACGTCTCTGGGCACTGATCATTCTCTCTCACAACGGGATTCATCACACTGCAAACCCCCAACACAACACTCCCTCAAATCACTGTACCTGCATCCTGTTGCAATTACACGGTTTGAATCACCAGAGAGCGCCAGGATTTCCCACACAATTTTGAAGGATTCAACCCACAATCACCTCAGTTAGTTATACATACCTTCCACAACCAAATGGGAGGTCGGGTAGCACGGCCTCTGTGTGCCTCCTCACGTGAGCAGAAGAGTCTATTCCACATATGCTTTAGCGAAACTAAAATGTGAAATTTGCTCACGCGAGCAAAAGCCATGCGAAGTTGGGGCATACTAAGGAATTTCCCGTCAGTGCCATCTCCATCAACATTTTTCATTGATTAATAGTTGCATATAATCACTAATATGTGAAACTAGACACAATTCATTTTGTTTCGCCCATGGAAATATGGGTAAATAACCTATTGCAATAAGCACATAACAATTCAGTAGCGAAATAAAACAACCTTGCATCGTCCCTTATATGCAAAACCAAACACAACTCATTTTATTTTGCCCACAAAACCATTGGATAATGACCTACGCAACGATACCTTCAAATATCAGTGGCGGAATCCGATACCTTGATTTATTTCTCTGACGAAACCTGTTGTTTGCCTCATTATATTAAATTGTTCAATTATTGTTTGGTATTTGTGTGTTTTGGATGGTGTTGGTTATTGTGACTAGGTTGTGACTTTGTTTTTCCCTAGTGTATTATTTTTTTGGAGGATACCAAAGCTGTAAATATTTGGAACTTGGAGTTTGTAGATATACATTAAGGGTGTCTATTTCGCATTAGGGTTTAGGGTTTAGGGACAGAAATAGGGATAGAAGTAGGAACAAAAACCCCTATTTCGCGTCATTTTATTTCCGTGGAAACATGGGTACCCTATTGCTGTATTTTTGTGCTCACGCCTCCATTTTCCTGTGCTCATGTTCTACCAACCCCCCATGGCAGATAATCTGTGGACTGAACCCACAACCACTTCCGAGGTGGTATGTACTAGGCTACAACTTGGGCCGGAGCACTCCAATTTTTCCTTTTCGGGAATGGAATCTGTCTGCCAAGGCGCCTTACCGGGTGAGCCATAGAGAGTTGGTAAAGCTTGGAATCTGTCTTAGCAAAGTGCTTTATCACTTGAGCCATAAAGAGTTGGTAGAGCTAGATGTGCTGATCTTTGCACACTTAAAAACCTACTCACTAAAATCTGCTCACTTAATATCATAATCACGGCTTCCTCATTTCTTGTGCTTCTATCTTGACATTGCTTGGGGCTACCTCATTTCTTGTGCTTCTATCTTGACATTGCTTGGGGCTACAGTGTCGGGCTGATTGGTAAGTTCCAAAGGGTCTGAGACACTTGTTCGCACATCCAATCAAAACAAGATGTAATTAGGGCATGTATGTTTGGGTGCTATGGTGTGTTTAGAAAGACTTGTTGAGTTAATGGTACATTTCTAGTCTAGTACTTTTTGCACGAATCCATACTCTTCTCTCATCTCATGGCTTGAAACATACTTGTTTCATGATATATCGTCCATGTAATTCTACCTTTTAGTATGTAAAGAGCGTCCAATTCTATCTTGCTGTCAGACATGAAACCAGAACAGCCCCAATGTTTTCATTTAGCCACATTCAATCGCCATTGGTTAATCATGTAATCACCAAACTTTGCTAAAAATAATCTGGATTGTTGCCTCCTAACAACCTTATAACTGGACCCTTTAGCCACTAAGAAACACAGAAACACACAGTTGTTCACCTAAATCACACCCATGCCTTTAGCCGCTTTTTGCGAATACCACATCGGTCTGGGGAGATAGATGTGGCAGCCCACCATAGGTAGTATCAAATACAAATAATCAAGGTCTTGGAAGACAATAGTGTACAGTAGCTGTTGTGTGGGAAGTCGTTTTTATACAACATGAAGTTTTGGGCAGCAGTTTGATTTTGAACACAATCGAGGTTTTTTGGTGTGTGTGCAGTTGTTAGCATGGCGCTTTGCAATATCTCAGTAGCCCATCTATGCAAAGCATTCGAGAAGTCTGCACAGACTTAGTGCTCTGTGCTGAAGAAATTTTGTTTCTTGTGCAAACTCGGGTGTTCTATGTTTTTTTGCTCTTGAAGAGCAACACATACAGTTGCATTTTTTGCCAAGATGCCAAGAAGCTGGATGCAGACTTCAATCCTGTTGACAATGATATAGTGGGGAATTTCGTCACCAAAGACAGGCTTCGTTCCAGACATGGTGGGACTTGGTTTAGAGGCACCAGAGAGAAAAGTCCTTTGTTTATTTTTGGATATATTGACTGAGATTGGTGGGAAGGTTGTGGACCGAGCACTGGAAATTGTGGCACATCTATGGTGGCTGCAAGGGTTTGTGGTCGTCATTTACTGGCATTGGAAGGGGATGGAGAGCTCAAGTAAGAGAGAAACTCCAAGGCTTGCAATGTGTGATGCCTGCTACCCATGATGTTGAAGTTACAATGGACTTGACACCTGATGAGTTGTAAACAAGTCAGAACAGGGAAGGTGTGGCATCAAGTGAGGTACACAATTCCCAAGACTCTCATATCATGCAAGGAAAACATTGCCCAAATTTGGTAAATTTCTTGGTTTTTATGCTCTTCATTTTTAGGAAGGATTCTTTTTGGGGCACATCTGCATATTATAATCTTCTAATCTGGCAATTGGATACGTTAGGTAGCGCACTGGAGCGCGGCCGCTACGGGCTGTAGCAGGTCGCTGTGACTGGCTCGACGCGGGCCCGTAGCGGCCGCGCTCCAGTGCGCTACAGGCACTGTCGCTAAGGATGGAGCAGGATGTCACTGTCGCTGAGTAGGTCTTTCTGCCCTGTCACATCATAAAGGACACACGAAGGACACGAAATACGAGATGAAAAGAAGGACACATGCTACAGGAAATAGCAGGCCTCCTCGTACGCAATCAAAACCTGCCACGTCCGCGAGATGCTCACGGCAGTGCATTACGGCTGCAATTTTTTGAGGTCATAGTTTGGGTAGATGGGCAGTAAATTCAACGGTCACATTTACAGGGACTTAGAAATCTGGGAGATAAAAAAGATTTAGTGGGCCAGGGTCCTTTTTTCACAGCATGTCGGGGAAAATGGGCCCGGACACTTAAGGGTTAACTGGGGAAGGTGCATCAGGAGAAAACAATCCATGCTTGGTGTCTCCTTAGGGAGGAGCCAATAAATCCCCTGAAACATGTAGACCTAATTTGCTATGAGGTAAGTTGAAAACCAAACCCCGTTGGCTAGTCTAACGTTGGCTACTCTAACTTTAAGGTGGTGAGATCCTGATCCGACGGGGGTTTCTTGAGCGATGGCATCTTCCTAAACCCGAGCTGCCAAGGTTTCTAGCACATAGAAGCCTAGCTGCTCTCGGCAGTCTCTGTCCTACACGCACCACAAAAATGCGTGCGTCTCTTCTGGTTGGGGCCCGCACCTTACAGCGCTCATACGCCATAGCCAGGACTTTCAATTTATTTACCTCGTATAATCGTGTTCTTCACAATCAATCGATATCTGGTTTAAGGACTACCACAGGCACTACGCCCGGAGCACCATGCTGGAGAGGCCTTGTACACGCTGCTTCAGGTATGTGAGCTACATCTTGGAGTGTTGGCTATACGCGCATGGTATTTCGATAGAATGCGTCGGTTTTTCTCTTCATTTGGGTGGTTTTGATTGGATTTGGTTTTTGAGAATACTGGGTTGTTTATTGGGGCATTTACGGGGGATTCTTAAACACCCTTTTATTTCGTACCTGAGACCGCCTGCTGTGGGAGTAGTTGGTCGGAAGTGTTGGGCCCTAGAAGACTAGGTGACATCGGTATTTACTTGCACGTCATTTTTCAAGACATGTGTGTCAGACCTTCGTGGAAACTGGAACTTTGGAATTCTCTCGGTCAGGAGGCTTCACGACACATACTCGACTTTTCCAAGAAGCAATTTTTTTTCAGGAATGGAGACTGCATTTTGATGTATTTGTCAAACATAAGGCTTCAGTACTCCGAATGAGAGAACCAATAGTCAAACTTAAATCACAACCGTGGAATTTCATCAAGAACTCTATTCAGTAAAATCCGTGTGCATGGATGACCTAGAAAACTACAGGCTGATAGCTCCGGTGTAAAATGAACACCGCTTAATAGCAGGGCTCCCTTGGGATTGATAGCCTTATGATTTCCAAAACATGAGTGCTTCGTACTACAGATAACAAAAACCAATCACATCCAGAATCAAAGCCCTACATAGTTGCCCATGTGGTTTCTTAAATGCCACAAACTCCAAGGGGCCCCTGGGGTAAATGGGCATTTATTTCACTTTATAGTGAGCATCATTCCTGATCCTCAAATCCTAAATGGACCTTTAATTCTAGAAGACCAGTTCTTGAGTAAAATTGAAGGCCTTGATTTTAGGTTTGGAGGACTTTTTCACTTATTATTTCCAACAAGGATTTTCCTTGGGGAACTTTGGGAGACTATCTAGGTTATGAGCGTATATGAGATATACTATACCTTGTGACCTTTCCAATTTCTCACTTTGGTGTAAGATCGATTTGTAAGCCTGTGTAAGATTTACCCTCACCATGCAAAACTGTAGTCAGAAGTGTGCTGAAGTGTGACAGCACGGATCAGAGGGGAAGACGTGTCCATCAGAAAAATTGCTAATCTTTAGTGGATGAGATTCAAAACATATTAGAGCTATTAACACGTCAATCTTTCCATGATCTAAAAGTCACATTAGTACATGACTAAAGATGCTGCAGGCGACCTTCATGGGGGTTTCTTCTGATAAGGGTATCACGTAAACTTGCTTTCAGGCAGGAATTCAGTTGCAAGTGGACTCTTTGCATCTACAAGCACCCGATCAATATGGAGGAATTCTGCACCATGGAAGGAGCTCACCAAAGACAGACCTTGGCGACTCGCCAGGTCAAGTTGGCCTGGCTGCCATTCTTGGACACAGATGATGAGACAAAATGGAATACGTGGCTACTTGAACTCTAGCTTCAACCAGTTCGGGCAAGCCTCCATACTTCCTATTTCCCACTAGGGTAATAATTCTGTAACCGTAGTATGACTATGTGAGTTGTGTATATGTGTATATACCAGCCCCTGGTTGTCATTTTCAACTAGTGTGAAAGATATTGGTGATGGCTGTAGGAGTGAATTTTAGTGTATGTTGTGTATGTCAACATCTCTGAGTGATGGTGACAGTCATAACTTGTTGATATATTAAGGTTCTGCTTCAAATGGCTAATATCGTCTAATTCGACCTCATCCATGCCGGCATTCATTATGCTAGTGAGGCCGCATGGATTAAAGTTTCAAGCTTAAATCCATACTCAGCTATGGAAATTCTGGCAAAGCATCACAATTGGTTCATGGAAAACCCTATGATCAGCTTTGGGGGGTTAAGAATACCTCGCCGACTATACTCTCTCATAAGGCTTGTTGTAGCCAATCTTTGTTCAGGGTACCTCGAAACTCTCTCTCTCTATCTCTGGAAGTCACTGGTTAGCTTCTTCGCAGCCCTTACATGAACAATTAGCATTCTCTCTCCCTCACTAGGGAAGTCAGGGATGAGCTGATGAGCTTTTTGCCGCCCTTTCATGAGCAGTTAGCACTCAAGAACTAAAGTGGTGTCAGTGCCTCGCTAAATAACATAACTTACTCGACTGTTGTTATCTCATTCAGGCGCAGTGACGCACAAGTGGCTGTCTGGAGTTTGATTGGTGCCAATTTGCTTGTGTTTGGACTTTGGCAAGTTTTTGATCGCGACTTTATGATAAAAAACTTCATGGTATAGAACCCTCAAGCGGCTGCTCCCTCTATTATTGTCTTAATGCTCCTTTATGATACATTTACATTGGCAACTGGTTAACAGAATCAAATCATAATATCAAACCCATTTGCATCATTCAACTGAGATTACTATGTTTGGAAGCTTGCACATTGTGAATCGGTAATTGATAGAACAAATGACAAGAGCAATGTGCTTGTTGCAGGCTACAATGATTAACTCTGCCATTGGGTCTGGAATGAACTAGCAGGTATCAGTTGATTCCGTGTTTAGCGGGCGGCTACACACGTTGGTGACATCTGCCTTCAGCCATATCAAACTGGACCACCTTCTTCCAAACATGTTGGGTCTCTATTTCTTTGGCAGTGAGGTACTTCTAATGTAATGGTTTTTTTCATCCTGCTCTCTGCTAGGACGACACATTGCCTTCCAACACTATCCATCCTGTGTTTACAAAGTCATCATCTTGAGAATGTGTTTTGGCATGTGAATCAAGTTCTAGACAACTTTTAGAATGGATGAATAATTATCAATGGAGACGGTAGATGATGAAAGATGTGGGATCCTTGAGTTGACCAAGAATTATTTATCGAATGATGTCAGATTGCTCAATTATTTGGAGGCAAGTGGCTAATTAATCTCTATCTGGCGGGTGCAATTGCGGGTTCGCTTGGGCATGTAGCTTACTGCGTGTTTGTCATACCTTGGCTCGAGGTATGTTTCCACAGATGTTGACAAATTTAATGCAAGCAGAAATACAGCATTCCCCCCCCCCCCCCTCCCACCTACAAACAATGCCATACCTGAATGATGAAGATGGGCTGTCCATGATGAAATTGATGCACCCAAAACAAAGGCAAGGCTCCCTTCCCAGTAAAACTAAACCCCACTCCTCCCATAATGTGTGAAGTGGCCCCACTTTCCACCCCACTTGTGCAGTAATTGACATGTTGCTGGTAAGCCAACTGTGCTATTGGAGGAGCGTTATAGTAATATAGAAAAAAAAATTAGCCACCTTAGTTTACCCCTGTGGAATCTTCAGGTGGAACCTGGGTTCTTAACTGAAATCTTCAAATAGAATGGAGCTTTGGGAGAAGTGTTCTTAGTATAAGCATGTTAGAACATGATGATTTATCAGCAACAATCTGACTTGTGTTGTTTTGGTAATTTTTTGGCAGGGAATTCCACGGAGTCGATTCAATCCTCGTTACACACCTAGTGCATTGGTGTGTTAACTTGGTGCCCTGTGGACACAGAATTTTACAGGCCGGGATTATTCTATGTTTGGATGGGTCAGTCAAAAGGGACAATCTAGCTAAGCAGAAGTTCGGCTAATGGGCCTGGTATTGCTTACCACGGGATAGTTGGCTGTAATGTACAGGTGACCTTTAAGTGTGTTTACTTGCATTTAGAGAACTCTGCATCAGCATATTGGATGCTGACCTGTTCTCATGAAAGCAATAGTCCCCCTATTCTTAAACAAACTGAAGATATTGGGACACATACATTGAACCTTGCCACCAGGTAATATAATCTCCTCAGAATGCATGTCTGTCTCTGTACAGATCTGGGGTCATTCTTGGTTCGTCTCACGCACGGTTAAGGCTTGGTTACACTGATTATTGATTTGAGTCCAGCTTTGTTCCTTGCAGGACCTAGTAATTATCTAGTTAGGCTGGCTATAACTCTTCCCTTGGTTAGTTTGGTTAGTTTGGTACGAAGAGGCAATTTGCAGGTTATTTACATGATAAATGTGGCTAGGGGGCGAGCGGAGCAGTGAACGCCATCGTGTTGCTGCAAATTTTACTTTTTCCCACGCGAACCATTATGGTCAACTTCTTCATTCCAGTTCCAGCTGCACTTTTTGTAAGTGTTCTGCCCTTGATTCGAAGTTAACCATAATGATCAAAATATTTGAGATGTACAATAATGAAGAATCCTTACTTAGATTCATGTGTAACTATTTTGAATCTAATCAGTTATGAACACAGGTTACATTTGTTGATTTCTTGCTGTTAATGGTACTCTTGGACTAAGAAGTCTTCACTCTTACTAGATTTGGTTATGCACTGCATTTCATGAGGGTTGTATCATTTATGGTTTGGATTGGAACAGGGTGCATACCTGATTGGGACTGACATTTGGCAGGCCCGGAATGTAAGTGACATGCCTCATCTCTCTGTCTATACTTCTTCCTTAATTTGTTTTCTGGTATCCTGGAAAGAAATTTAAATTGGTCTGTAGATGACTTGAAAAATACTCTTAAACTCAAGGAATTGTTTTTCTTCTGTTGAGGAGAAATGAGGACAAATAGGGAAATAACAAGCGGCTGGTGATGCTTCAAAAAATGTGGATGACTTCAAAACCAGAGGGAAAATGGGAACTGTGAACAGAGCAAAAACTGTGGATTTAAATGATTTTCTTTTTCAGAGAGATTTTTTTTCTTCGCAAAGTTGGTTGTCTGGCGTTGACAGTGTGGCCCTTTGCATGGAATCCAGGAGGGATCTCGAACAGCACATGCTGGACATTTAGGGGGGGCTCTAGTTGGAGCTGCTGCCTGGTTGAGGGTTCGGCGACAGTGGCGGTAGGTATTGGAAAGCAGACGGTAGTAAGTAGAAGTTGACAGCATGTTTCTAGAAAATTGGTTTGGCCCTTCTCAATTTGGGCTGCAGATTGTGAGTTTGGTGCATTGTGGTTCAAAATCGTATAAATAAGATCAATTTTGCCTGAATTGTTGTTGTTTACATATGAGAGTAGTTTGAGTTGTAGGGTAGAAGTGCCTAATAAGGGCGTTCGATTAAACTACAGAAGACCCGGTGTTGGAGTTGTAGTGACGGAAATTCCCCTCTTGACTCATCTTTGGCTTATTCACATACACCTGACAGAGTCATTATGTATTGCACTACTTTGCTGACATACCGTTGTATGACAGCTCTTATATGACTGTCTTCTACCACTTGCTGCAGGCATTGTTGGTTGCATCATGCCCTTACTGCGGATCCGCTCCCCATACTTAGGGATTAATTGAACGTATAAGATTTATAATGAGACCAACAATAATATTGAGCACATGATGGTTTTCATTTTGATTTGCCTTCATTAAAAACACCATAGTTGTACTACCTACAATCACACAATTCACCACAGATGCAAGAACACACAAATATCATATGAGAAATATGTAAGGGAGACGAACCTTAAATGGACAGTTTACCTAGTTCGCATGGATAGAGTGAGCAGGACAATATAAAAATAATTTTCATGGATTAGCAAATCGAAAAGAAGTATGACCCAATTCTTCAGTTGAATTATAGTGATAATATGAAATAGATATGATTTTTCAAAGTCTGGGACCTATTTGTGACACATAGGCCCCCCCAAAAGCAAACAGAAATAATCCTATTATGGTTACTTTGTCATCCAATTTTAATTTTAATTGGTCGTAAAGTAGACATGAACATAGCCTTCTATGAATATGGTTAGACCTAAAATGGACATCATTAATGGCCAATGTGGCCCAGCAGAGTTAATGTATCAGGCACTGCTACTCTGACCCTGGCGGCCCGGCATGAGGGAGCGATTTTCTAAAATATCCCAGCTAACATCAGGTAAGGCCTAGGCCGAAGACCATCAATTGACCAATCACCCTAATAAATTTTTTTAGCCCTCAGAAGTTGTACTTGATATTGCATTAATCACATGTTGTCTTGAGCGAAACTCCTAGCCCGCTGTCCCAAAAATCCCAATGATTAACATATGTGTAACCCTCTTTCATCTTAAATCGGTCACATATTCCCCTCAATGTGGTCCCATTTCCTTAATGTCACTATAATGCAAAGGCATTGTCACTTTAACCCTTAAGTTCCCAAGCGACCTGAATCGGGTCACTTTGAATTTGCAGTTCGACCTAATTTTTGCAGATCTAATCTGATGGGGCACACTCCTGAAGCTTTAATGACAAGGGATTTGTCTCGAGTATGATGCCAAAAAAAAAATTAAAAAAAAACAAAAGCCATGACCTACAAAAAATCTTAGATCTCTCATTTACGTTTTGGGCCTGAAAAGGGCTTGTTGACCGCTGGCGTGGCAGGTAAACAAGCCCAAAACAGATTGCACTCCAAAGGCCATTTTTGGCAAAAAATTAGCAATTTTGGAAAAAGCACTTCACCTTGTGGTGTGTGAGCATTACATACACACATCTACCATTGGCTTTCAAAACTTCTGTAGAAAAAAAAGTACTTCATTTGGAGGCACATTTTCTCTTGTCAATTTTGAGATTTCAACCCCTATGTAATTGCATGCAAAGCAACCATAGGTGAAAAAATCAGTTGGACCTACAATTTAGTGGGGTCATAGCCACTCCACTATTGATTTGGAAATGGTGGGTCTTGGGGCAAGCAAAATTGGATAAAGCTAGGTTTTGATTGGGTCAAACCAATTCCTTTCTCACTTTTTCTTTGGGACATGATATTTGAGGTCCGGGCCAATTATAATCTCACAATTGCCACGGTGGACTTGGCTCATTTTTTGGTATGTCATGCATAAATGAGCTGGGCCCACTTCTATAAGGCTGGAATCTCTGGATGATTTTTGGTAGGTTTCTAGGGGCAATTTACTGCAGCTGGGTACCCAAAATTGGTAAAAAATCAAAAAAGGGCTTGGGAACTTGAGGGTTAAGGTCAAAACATAGGTGTCCATTGAAGGTCACTGACCATTTTAGGTACGTCTCCCTTACCCCTAAAGGACCAACCTAACATTATGTTGAAGATTATTTTTATATATAGTCCCAAAAAAATAAAAATAAATAAAGACAAATCAAATTCATAATTTTAATTGGCAAGGCCAAACATATTATCATGATAAGTTATGGCATCTCTTTTTATTCAAAGACATTAATGTCGCTCAGAAAACCAATACATCTCCAAGTGACGTACTGCCGCAGCCATGGGAGCAACAACAGATGTGATCGTTTAGAGAGCTCGATTCTCTCCTCTTTGCATTTGTCTTGTTCCAAACTGGCCCAAGTAGTCCCGTCAATCGACAAGAGTTGGATTGTTCAACACGGCCCTAACTTGGGTAGAAAGTCATTGACGTCATATCATCTCTTGCCTATCAGGCGACGAATTATTCACAACGTAGTATATTTAGTTTGTATAAAGAGGTGGTACCCGCAAGGGAAGAGGCTCTTATTTATGCTAACTAAGGTTGGCATCATATATATATATATAACTCACGGCTATGATTCCACATAGTTCCTTCCGAAGTGACTCTCATTGATGCAACTTAGCTTTAGAAAAGTATGATCTTCAGACCATGATTCTCGTTCATATATTCATAGCCACCAGAATATAATGCCCCATTGACTCTGTGCATTGGCCATTATGGTAGTCACATAGCTGGCTACTATGTTGCAGGGTTGACAACTTGGGGTGGTGCATAGGGTTGCGAAGCGATTATTGTTACAGCAATTTCCACCAAGATTCAATTTCCACCAAGATTCACGAAATAAGAAATTACTGTCGCGCAGTCTAGCTGCAGTCAACGGACTAGCTTCAGAAGTTTCACAGATAGGCTGAAACTGTGCTAATCCTGATACAACCACCACCCGCGCACAAACGTAGAGGCGATATTTCAGCTGTGAAGATGTCATAGACAAGAAAGTTGGTGGGATAGGTGTGATGTGGTTTCAACCAAGACTGAATAACCTTAGACATCGGGGCCAAATCTTTGACTCTTTTCTCATGGCTAGAACAAGGAATCACCCAATTTTGTGATTTGTAAAACATATTAATATCGTTAAGCAGTTTAGGTGCCTACACGACAAACAAACAAATCATGACTCATTTTAGTAAGCGACATATATCCAAATCAACATCCAGTATGAGATGGGTAGAAGACTCATCGTGACAAAGGACCTAATTTCATGCCAATTGAAATTGGCGCAGCCATAACAAGACTTGCAAAAGTAGTAGAAATGAGGTAGAAATATGGAATATATGTGTGGAGGGGATTCAAACCACTAGCCACAAGAAACAACAAATAGACACCAAAATTGATCAAAGCAACTCCCGGTAGTGCCATGGTCGTTGTCATCAAGAACTTTGAATAAATGCACCTGCAAGAAAATGTGGGCATGTTATCAACTCGAATATTGTAGACATGCTGACAAGATGCTGACATGCCGCTATATCAGCTAGAATCTCAGCTATACATAAACAAGACCTCCTGACAACTAACAAACGTTGTTGATAGTCACCATAAAATCTCACAAACCTCAAGGCATTGCCTACATACCGTCTCAACGCAAAGATATGCAAGTTGGGCTTGTGAGAGTAGAACGCTTAGTGCAAACATTAGAAAGGGAGTGAAGACTTGGATATGAGGTCTCGTGTAATGTATATATAACTTAACACTTCTTGCCTTATGTATGCCATTCCACATGAGTCATACATTTGCATGGGCTTCCTTCTCTCGTTAACCCCTAAGCGCCCAGTGGGTAAGTTTCTTGCAAAAAATTACCTCCAAGGTGAAAAATCAGAATAACTATCTGAATTTATTTTTTTTGGCCAAATTTGACGCAATTTTTGGGCCTCATTGTACTATATATATATATATATATATACTTCAAAGGTTGCCACCAACGGGGTGCCAAAGCCATTGCCAACAGCCACAACCACTGGCCACATCAGCAATGGATGGGCAGAAGCAGCAAAGAGAGCACTTTCACAACAAAACTCAGCCTCTACAAGTCAATCAGGTCACATCCTGCAAAAAACCACCGTTGGTAGTGGGGCCCATTTTTGGGCCACTTTGTACCTTATATATATATACACTTCGAAGGTTGCCACCAACAGGGTGCCAAAGCCATAGCCAAGCCCTACCAACACACTGCCGACAGCCACCATAATTGGCCAAAGCAGCAATGGGATGAGCAGAAGCAGCAAAGAGAGCACTTTCACAACAAAACCCAGTACACAGAATCACTTTGAGTCCCTCCAAATACACATTGATCACTGATACTCATACTGCACACCCTCTAAGTTGCGTGCAGTCTTTTTATACTATGTTCGAAAGAGCCGTTACAGTCTGCGGTCGTTAATGACCGTTTGCCTAACTGCCTACGCAACCTAAAAGGTTTGCTAAAAAATGGCTCGTTGTAGTGGTCGTGAGCCATAGTGGTAAACGGTCCACTACTCCCTCTATGGTTAAAGCCGATGTTATCGTAACTGTGTGATATCGTGGTTCACAGCTCACGGTTACTACACTACCCCTTACTGCTCTCGTGGTAATGTATCATTGTCCCGCCATTGGCTAAGTACCGCGTACTTAGCCGTCTCTGCCTGTGGCTCAGGTAGTGTACGTCCATCACTACCCAGTATGTCCCGTTGCGACCCTCGTTGTCTGTCCCTCGTAGCATAGCCGTTATCATTTATTCCCCACCCCTCTTTTGAAATTGTGTCCGCACAATTTCGTCAGTTCCTGTACTTGTTGTATCTCTTGGGGATGTAAGGTGGTGGCATGCCTGTCTGCGAGGTAGGAAGTGCGTCCCAGGACTGTTGAGTTTCTTCATCTCCAATTCACGCCCTTCATTCAACCAGGCTCTGGCTAAGGCTGCGTCTGCTGCATCCAACCCTGCTTGCAATGTCAGCTTCTCCAGCTGTTGCTTCCATTCTTGTTCATTGCCTATGGCAATGTCTCTTTTTGTGGTGGCGGTAAACAGCCTGCTCTCAGCATTCTCCCTTTGCTTCAGCAGTGCAGTGTTGTTGTTGAGCCACTTGGTTCCCTGATCTCTGGCAGTCCTCAACTGCCCTTTGAGTGTCTCCACCTGCTGCTTTAATGTTTGCACCTGCCCTGTGAGTGTTTCCACCCCTGTCTCTGTTTTCCGAGATCTCTCTCGCTCTGCATCGAGGTCGGCTTGGACATGGTGTGTTTCGTCTCTCTGTCTTTCTCACTTTTGCTCCCACTCATCTCTGCGTTGTGCCAATGTGTTGTATTGGCGGAGTAAGGTTGACTTTTGATCTTCTAATGCTGCAATTGTAACCTCATGGTTACATACTGTTCTTGCAGTGGCCAATTCCCTCTGGTGCTTCTCTTTGATGTGGTCTAAGATCATGTTCAGGTTTTCCGAGCTGATGTAATCATTGGCCCTGTCCATACAAACTGTCAGTTGCCCCAATGCTTGTATTGCCTGCAGAATGACATTTTGTGGTGCTTCTTCTAACCCTGTGTCCCATGCTGTTGTATCTAAAACTTGTTGTGCTAGTAGTAATTTATGGATAACCTCCACTTTCTTTGGATCTACCAGAATTCCTTGTTGGCACACAATGTGTCCCAATAATAATCCTGAATTCACACAGAATGTACATTTTTCCGGGTTGAGACTTACTCCATTGTTTTTGCAGGCTTGTAGGCAAAGTTTTAACTGTGCCAAATGTTTGGATTTCTGTCCAAAGACACTGAAATCATCCAAAAATACCTGCATAAAATCATTGAGATAGTTCTTGAATATCTCAGATACTGCTCGTTGAAATGTGGCTGGTGCATTGCAAAGTCCAAATGGCATGACTCTGTAAGCATATGCTCCCCATTCAGTGATGAATGCGGTCTTTTCTCGGTCTTCTTCTGCCATCTGTACCTGGTTGTACCCACTAAACCCATCCATGAATGAGTACATTTCATGTCCAGCCGCTGTGTCCAATACTATTTCAGTGAAAGGTAGTGGAAAAGGGTCTTTCTTGGTTCCTGCGTTTAACTTGCGGTAGTCTACACACACTCGTAGTTTTCCATTTTTCTTGGGTACTATCACAATGGGCGATAACCATTGTGGAGTCTCTACTGGGTATATGAATCCTGCATCCAATAACTTCTTGATTTCTTCCCAAACTTTAGCTGCATAGTTGGGGTTCATTCTGTAACGGTTCTGACGAATTGGTTTTGTGTCAACTTCCAATTCAATTCGGTGCTGACAGATGTTAGAAGGTATCCCCTTCAAATCCTTGTAGTTCCAGGCAAATACATCCTTGTATTCAGTGAATAATGCAGTGGCTTCTTGTAGAAATGATTCTTCGAGACCTGCACTTACTCGTATTATGTGTGGTTCTTCAACTGTTCCCAGATTCACTTGAATCAATTGAGTTTCTTCCGTTACTGTCCATCCTGCAATCTCTTGTCCGATGGTTGCAATTGTGGCAAGTACTTCACTGATTTGAATGTCTTCTTCCCTTTCTTGATAGAACCGGGCCGGGTGTTGAGGTGTGTCTATCGCTTCTTCCTCTGGATCTTCATTTCTCGAAGTATTTGGTTCTCCTTGGGTGTTTACCATGTGACATCCTACTGTTGTGGTATGCTTGACCACCAGTTGTCCAATAGGTTCCAACTGTGGATGTGTTGCGTATACTGTGGCTTCTTCTTCATCCGACAGTCCACTGGACCAATCATATTCTTCCACTATGCAAGGTCGTTTCTCTCGTGGAATGGTACCTCGTTGCTTCGTCGTGATGGTGACTTGTTCTGCTCCCTTATTTATTGTGAGAGTCTGACTTCCCCAATCGTGGTGTGATTAGGCTTGTGTTAACCATGGTCGGCCAAGTAGTAGTGAATATCCCTCTGCCACATCCTCCATTCTGAGAATGGTTACTGATATTTTGTATACTAGTCCTGCTACTTCCATTGCAAGTCGTCTGATGATCCCCAATGGCTGCACTTTTCATTGATCAGCCATTCGTACCGTGAATGGAGTAGGTTCCATGTGCCCCAATCCTAATGACTTCTTCATCTTTTCTGTCATGATATTCACTCCTGATCCTCCATCGATGAGTACATTTGTTACCATCTTTCGTCCAATACGTACTTGTATTACGGGTACTGCTTCGTCGTAATCTGGAGTTTGTCGTATAGTTGTGGGTTTAATCGTGTAAACCTCTGGTGTTGGTTTTTGTTTTGGTGTGGGGGTCAATGCCTCGATCGCCCGAAATAAAGTTTTCTTGCAGTGTGGAGCAATTTTTAATAATTGTCCAATGGTAATTTGGGTCTTGGTCTGGCAGATTACTTCGGCCAATTCTGTTTCCGTGGTTGTATTCATGGTCTTCACCGTAGGTCTGATTTGCTTATCTTGAGTTGGCTCTCCAAAAGGTATATGGGTTCCCTCTTGCATTTGAGCTATGGTTTTACTTACTTCCTGGTGTAAGCTCTTTTCCTCCTGCCATGCTGCACTTTCTGGATATTGTTTCCGTTCTTCTTCAATCTCCTTATTTGGAGGTTTTTGTTTCTTGGCCTGAGTTCGGGTTACCGCAAGAGTATCCACTACAGGGGTTACCACACTTACGGCTACACTTGGTCCAGCTTCCATATTTCCCACTTCTGCCTCATGCTTGATTCGCAACTGGCATTCATGTTTCCAGTGTCCCTCTTTCTTGCAATAGTGGAATCTCGTGCTTTCTTTGTTTCTGGGTTGATGTTCCCTATCCCTTGGTGGATATTCATTTCGTGGCCTTTGATAACGATTACCCATGTTGTATCGTCTTGGTTCGTCCGATCCTCCCCGTCAGATTTGGACTTGGTGTACCCCCACCTCTCGTGTGTACCCAGTCTTCTTGGCCCGTTGGTTGTAAATACAATGGCTGGTATTATGATTGTTCATATGACAAATATCACAGTATTTGTCCTTCATATGGCATTCCGTTGCCAGGTGTCCTGCAGTCGCGCATTTGTGACACCATGTTGCCTTTCGTGGTCCTTCATCTTTAAAATTCTTGATAGCCTCTGCTATCTTCTGATCCAAAGTGGTTTTGTCAATCACTTCTTTCTTCTTTTGCTTGGGCTTTTCTTCATCATCAGAGTCTTCTTCTTCCAAGAGATCCTTGGAATCTTTGCTTCTGCTCTGATGGAATCCCAATTCCAACTTCTTTGTAGTCCCTACTGCTTCAGCCAAAGTGTTGTTAGGCTTGACTGTAACCATGGTTACGTATTCAGGACGAAGTCCATTGATGAACCATGATTTTTGCAAATCATCCTCTTGTGGTTGAGGTAGTTTCCTGATCAGAGTCTTCATTCTCTCCAGGTAGTCGACTACCAATTCCTTCTTTTTCTGTCTTGGGTTCTGTAATCCTCTGAAGATTTCAGACATGGATTTGTTGGATCTATATCTTTCTTGAAACGCGGCTCTCATATCCATCCAATTCGCAAAGTGATTAGCTGGGAAAGTCGCCAACCATTCAATGCTTTTCCGGGCCATTGAACAAGGAAATAGTCGGATCTTCTCTTGGTCTGTTGCTTCATTGTAAATGGTGCACATGTTTTCAAATTGATTAAGATGGATATCTAGATCAGATTTCCCATCATATAAAGGAAATGGTGGTCTGGTTTTGCTTGCTGCTAAAGCCATCGGTGCAGCTGGTGCAACTGGTTGTCCAAACTGGGATGGTCCCGCTGCTGCTGGCTGTGGTGGTGTTGGTGTTTGTCTTCCAAACAGTGATTCAAAGCTAGGAGGTCCTTGTCCCAATGATAGTCATCTCCCAGCTGCTGTCCCTACTAAGCTTAATGAATCTTTAAAAGCTTTGAGTGCAGTTCTGGTTATCCTTTCTGGAGAAGTGCTTTCATTTCTTTCACCTTCTTCACTCAAAATGTTCTCACATCTTTCTTCTAATATTTCAGCAAAACCTCTATTTGGGCTTCTTACTGTAGAAGGTCCTTCAGATTTTTCTTGTGGTAACCAATCACCAAGTACATTACTGGCAACTTCTTCTGGTGTAGTGTTCCCACTTTCCACCGATCCGATTTCCTGATCTTCTGGTTTATCACTGTTTGATGTCTCACCTTGAATAATTTTCAAGTTCTGTAATTCTGGAACTCTTCTCTTAACCAAGCCTCCCTTTCTGCAGCATATTTCTCTATTCGTTCAGCTCTGTTTTGTTTAGCTTCTTTAATTTCCTCATTCATTCCCACATCATATGTAGAATTCCTTTTCAGTACCCTTTAAAACACTCTTGGTATGTCAGTCAAGAAAATTTATAGTGTGTCGCGGCCCTTTGCCTTGAGGGCAGGGAGGTCGGGACACAAGAGGGGCTGCCCCTGTGGTGGGGGCAGTAGCAGCGATAGGTATGGGGGCTGAAGCACCCTTGAGTGCCCAAGGCACTCAAGGAGGCGGAGGCGCTCACTAGGTGGAGCCCCGCACACCGGGTTGCGGTGGGGGTGGCTCCACAAGGGGTGGTGGTAGCTTAGCGGGACTTAGTGGGGGTGGCATAGGACTCACCATGGGGTGGAGACCTCGAGGTGGGAGTCGTGGGGAGTCTTGGGACTCATCACGGTCCATTGGGGCCGCGGTGAGTGGGCCAAGACTCACCGCGACTCACCACCGGGAGTCGAGGGTCTTCGTGGTGGTTCACCATAAAATGGCATGGCTGGTTGTGAAACCCCCGCGGACAGCTACAGAAGTATATATAAGGGGAGTAGTAACCCCGAGAACGGTGGAAGCCCGTTGGTGTCCAAAAACTAGTGAGTAAGCGTGCGAGCCGGAAAGCGACCAAAGAGTGGGGAGCTGTTCCGGACTGCCATCTACCAAAGGGAATTCCACTAGGCCCAAATAGGTGGAGGGTCTTTCGGGAGAGCGAAGGGGGACCGTTATGTCCCGGTGAGCAGCCGAAGCTCCGAGTTGGCCCGGCGGCCAGGTTGGGAGTCAGGCGCGCGCATCAAAGCGAGTAACTATGACTTGAAGGGGAGCTTACCGAAGTGAGGTGCGCGACACTTGGTATCAGAGCTTAGAGTTCAGTACGCGATCGTCCTTGGGATTGGCCTCATCATGGGGTCGGGCAAGCCAAAGCAAAAGCGGAACGGCCCAAAAAATGATGACCCTGGTGAGCCCGATGGGGGCGACGTGTCACCGAGGCGGCCGTTTGAGGAAGCGATGCATGCTTCTGAAAATGAGGCCGTGCAAGAGCGGGAGGAATCTGAGGAGTCGGAGCCCGAGGAATCCTGGAGAGCTCCGACAAACCAACAGATGCTTCCCATGCCGGCAGCCTTTTGGGAAGGGTTGCTGGCGCAGTTTGGCGGGACATTGAAAGACGTGTTGAAGGCGGCTAATGCCACTTCCACTAAGGCGAAGTTTAAGGTGAAGCCTAAGGAACCCGGCACCTTCGAGGGCGTCCGAAATCGGAAGGCACTCAACACCTGGCTCCTGGAGCTAGAGCAGTACTTCCAGGCGGCCAAGTTGAGTGACGAGGATCGGGTGGAAGTGGCTCCCACCTATTTGAGGGGCTATGCTCAACAATGGTGGCAGAAACGCCTTCACGACCAAGGTCCAAGCCCGGAAACCTTGAACTGGAGTGGGTTCAAGGAATTGATGAAGAGACAGTTTGTGCCCCTCAACGCGTCCTGGCTCGCCCGGGACAAGATGAGGAATTTGAAGCAAACAGATGACATTCGGGGATATGTCCAGGCTTTCAATGTGTTGTTGCTCGAAGTCGCGGACATGGCGGAACCAGAAATGGTCTTCAACTTTGTGGCGGGATTGGCCTCATGGGCCAGGCGGAAGTTGGAGGAGAAGCCACCCAAGACTTTGAACGAGGCAATTGAGAGGGCTGATTGTTTCTCGGATGTCCCTAAGGGTGAGAGACAAGGCCGTACGGAGCTGAACCACAAGAAGACCCGGCGGGAAGGTGACTCCTTCCGACCGAAAAAGAAGTGGGATAGGCCACGCGGCGACAATGGCACGTGGAAATCGAAGGGAGGGCCTTCACACGTCAAGGCGGCACCCGGTGCTTTGAAAGGAAAAGCGGGTGGAGCGGCTTATGGCGGACAGAAGGCAACCTTTGATGGAGTGTGTTTCAATTGCGGGGAGCCCGGGCACATGGCTAAGAAGTGCACAAAACCTCGACAATTGAACATGACTCGGGCAACCACGGAGCTGTCGGAAGATACCATCAGTCGCTTGGTGGAAGCGGTGGTCGCCAGGAATTGCAAGGTAGGCAACTATTCTTGTGAGTTGTATCAGGAAACTGGCGCCCTGCGTAAAGGGAGTCAGTTATTGTTCGTGGATGGGATAATATCCGGAACTAACGTGTCGTTGTTGGTGGACACAGGAGCGTCGCACTCCTTCATGACGTCGGCGGCGGCGCGAAAGTTGGGACTCCCGACAAGTGACGTGGGGGCCTCTATTGAGGTGCGTTCTGCCAAAGGAGAACCACAGTTGGCGACAAGGTTGGCGTTTGATGTTCCTCTTCAACTGGGGAGTTGGGAGGGATGTGAGAACTTCACCATCTGCGAGATCGATGGAGTAGATCTCATTTTGGGGATGACCTTTTTGAGCAAATCCGGAGCGGTCATAGATGGCCGCAAGAGAGTAGTCACGCTGCCATGTGGGAATGGTGGCGAGGTCTTACGAGTGTCGGAAACGCCCAAATCCATGGGAGGGCGAATAAACCTTCTGTCAGCAAGGAAGTGGGCCGTGGAGGAGACACACGAACCCCAATTTTTGCTTTACATTAGAGAAGTGAAGGGAGAAGGCGATGGGGAGCCGAGCCCAGATTGGATCAAGGGGATTTTGGAGAAATACCAGGATGTGATGCCGGAGGATTTACCAAGCGGCTTGCCACCGCGAAGAGGAGTTGACCACAAGATTGAGATGATACCGGGAACGGAACCGCCTGCCAAGGCACCCTACCGGTTAAGCCACAGGGAGTTGGTCGAGCTGAAGACTCAGCTCAAGGATCTAATGTCAAAGGGGTACATCCGGCCGAGTAAGTCACCTTACGGAGCCCCGGTGCTATTCGCAGACAAGAAGGATGGGACGCTGCGGATGTGTGTCGATTACAGGGCTCTGAATAAGGTGACTATCAAAAACCGGTACCCTTTGCCAAGGATCGACGACCTCTTCGATCGGTTGGCAGGAGCGAAGTATTTCAGCCGGATCGACTTGCGCTCCGGCTATCATCAAATTCGGGTGGCGGAAGGAGATGAGGAGAAGACCGCATGCAGGACAAGGTATGGTTCATATGAGTTCTTGGTGATGCCTTTTGGGCTCACCAATGCACCAGCGACATTTAGCACGCTGATGAACAGCCTTTTTCAGGAGTGGTTGGATGACTTTGTGATCGTGTACATCGACGACATCTTGGTGTACTCGAAAACAAAGGAGGAGCACCTGGAGCACCTCAAAAGGGTGTTCCAAAAATTGCGAGAAGGGAAGCTGTATGCCAAAGCTTCAAAGTGCGAATTCGGGGTCACGAAAGTGGAGTTCTTGGGGCATGTGATTACACAGGATGGGATCAAAATGGATGACAGAAAGGTGAGGGCGATCTTGGACTGGGAGCCTCCGACTTCGGTCCCGGGAGTGCGATCCTTCCTAGGACTCGCCTCCTATTACCGGAAGTATGTGAGAAATTTCGCCAAGATCGCGGGGCCGCTGTCGGACCTTCTGTGTAAATTTAAAGTCTGGGCATGGAACACCTTTTGTGGCCAAGCTTTTGCTGAATTGAAGCAGCGGATGGCGGAAGCTCCAGTCTTGAAAATCCCGGAGTTCGATCGTCCATTTGAGATTCATACAGATGCGTCGGACTTCGCGATTGGGGGTGTACTGATGCAAGATGGACGTCCAGTGGCTTACGAAAGTAAGAAACTGAATGAAGTGGAGCGACGGTGGCCGACGCACAAAAAAGAGATGAAGGCGGTGGTGCATTGCCTTGAGCTTTGGCGCCACTATGTTGGTTCCAACCCAGTGAAGGTGTTCACGGACAATGTCACGGTGAAGTATTTTGCCACGCAGCCCAAGTTGTCCCCAAAACAACTTAGGTGGCAAGATACTTTGGCGGTGTTCGACGTGGATATCCAGTACAAACCGGGACGGGACAATGTGGTGGCCGATGCTTTAAGTAGAAAGCAGCAGCTCTTGTTGGTGTACAAGGGCGAGACGGCGCTCCAAAGGAAGATCCGGAAGGCTTGCCGGAAGGATGAGCTGGCGAAGTCCGTGATGCAGGACTTGAGGATGGGGGTTAAATCGCAGTTCCACTTGCAAAATGGACTGCTCCGGTATAAGCAAAAGCGTCTCTACGTGCCGAAGGGAGGGATCAGGATAGTCTCTTGAGAGAATGCCATGATAGCCCGCTTGCGGGCCACGGCGGAGCCAAGCGCACTGCGGCACTCTTGAAGAAAGAGTATTTCTGGCCCAAACTGAGGAAGGAGGCAGAGGAGTATGTCAAGACATGCACCACATGCCAACAAAACCGGAGCGAGTACAAAAAGCAAGCGGGGCTGTTACAACCCTTGCCGATTCCAGAGGGGACTTGGGAAAGCGTCTCGATGGATTTCATGACTGCTATGCCGCTGTCAAAAGGATTCGATGCAATCATGGTGGTGGTGGATAGGTTCAGTAAAATGGGTCCATTTCATCCCCACCAAGGAGACGGCAACGGCGCAGGAGACAGGGCGACTTTACTTCGTCCACGTCTTAAAGCATCATGGAGTCCCGAAGGATATTGTCTCGGACCGCGATCCAAAGTTTACGAGTAAATTTTGGAGGGCACTTTGGAAGAAGATGGGGACGAGGCTGAAGATGAGCACCGCCTTCCGACCTACGACCGACGGCCAAACAGAAAGAGTGAATTCCGTAGTGAAGCAGATCTTGCGGAATTACGTGTCGGCAGACCAAACAGACTGGTGGAACACTTAGACGCGGCAGAGTTCTGTTATAATAACACAGAACACTCCGCAACGGGAGTTTCCCCTTTCGTATTGGTCTATGGAAAAGCACCTCTGGTGCCGACAAGTTGGGCCGCCCAGACGTTGAGGAACCGGCAGTAGCGGCGGTACTGGAAGAACGCGAGCGTTTGTTGAAGCTCGCAAAGTACAACATTGCCAAAGCTAGGAAACGGTATGAAAGGCAGGCGAATCGGAAGCGGAGGGAAGTGAAGTTTGAGGCAGGCACAGAGGTCTGGTTGAACATCAAGAATTTCCGACTACCTCCGGAAGTGAGTCCAAGTTCGTACCTCCGTATGCGGGACCCTTTCGCATTCGGAAGGTTATGAATGAGGATGTGTATGAATTGGAGCTGCCGGCAAACAGCAAGGTGCACCCAGTATTCCATGTCTCCCTTTTGAAGCCTTACTTCAAAGATGAAGCGCGTCCAAATCGGCATCAAGTGTTGCGTCCGCCACCTATGCTGTTGGATCATGAAAATGAACCTGAGTACGAGGTGGAGGCAATACTTAAGTCGAGGAGGTTCAAGAACCGAGAAACGGAGTATCTCGTCAAATGGAAGGGCTATCATCATGTGGAGGCATCTTGGGTGCGTGCCTCAGAAATGGGAAACGCATCCGAGGCGGTTGCAGCTTTCGAAGGGCGACCTCAAAAGCGGAAGAAGCGTTGATGGGGACATCAACCTTGGAGCGTGGGGGAGGAAATGCATGCTTAGCCCGGCTTAGCTAGCTTAGGAATCCGATTGCAAAAACTTGTATTGTACAAAACGTGCTATAAATGAAATGGATTCCAAATGTTGTGCGTCCTATTTTGTTTGGAATGGTGATGCATGGTATGGTTGGCTAGTGTGTAGAATGCATGCTAGCTTATAAAAGTGGGAGAGGTAAATTGGGTTAATCGTGTGTTTGCGTAGTGCCGAAATCGGGTGACCCCCATCCAAGGGGCAAGGAAACTTGCGCCTTCTTTGGGAGTTCACGTGCTAGTGCGCACCTGGCGCGTGCGCGTACTATAACTGCGCTACCGAGGGGGTTGCCTTGTAGTGCGGGCTAACGCGGAAGCTACGTGCTTCCGTTCACGTACTATAATCGTGTAGCCTCGGGACGAAGTCGTAGTGCGGCTTCGGCGTGTTCCCGTACCTCAGGCCAGCATTCCAAGGCGGACCCAATTGTAGTGATTGGGGCGCACGGTTGGTTCAAGGTTATCTTCCTAGTCAAAGAGGGTTCCAGGTGAACCCTTGCTCAAGGTGATGCCAAAAGCGGCATCATGAGCGATCGCAAGCAATGTTGTTGCAGTAAGGCGATTCGATCCTCGGGGAGGATCGTTCCTTGGCCTTGAAGTAGGCCAAGAAGAGTGCACTGGGAGGAGCTTGAGAGGCTCCACCCTTGGCCGAGACTTGGAGGAAGTCGGCCGAACTAGCTAGTGGAGAGTAGAGTCAAGTGTGGGGTTTGGTTCTTTGCCATGGGACGCCATGGTACGGAAACAAACTCCTTGATGTGGGACGCCACAACTTGGATGTTTGTTTCTACAAAATGGACAAGTCGATGAGGACATCGACTCCCTGTTGGTAGGGGTGTGTGTCGCGGCCCTTTGCCTTGAGGGCAGGGGGTCGGGACACAAGAGGGGCTGCCCCTGTGGTGGGGGCAGTAGCAGCGATAGGTACGGGGGCTGAAGCACCCTTGAGTGCCCAAGGCACTCAAGGAGGCGGAGGCGCTCACTAGGTGGAGCCCCGCACACCGGGTTGCGGTGGGGGTGGCTCCACAAG
This sequence comes from Takakia lepidozioides, assembly GCA_030704615.1. Classification (NCBI taxonomy): domain Eukaryota; kingdom Viridiplantae; phylum Streptophyta; class Takakiopsida; order Takakiales; family Takakiaceae; genus Takakia; species Takakia lepidozioides. Next base: position 17,247,115 of record CM060733.1, read on the forward strand.
GGGTGGTGGTAGCTTAGCGGGACTTAGTGGGGGTGGCATAGGACTCACCATGGGGTGGAGACCTCGAGGTGGGAGTCGTGGGAGTCTTGGGACTCATCACGGTCCATTGGGGCCGCGGTGAGTGGGCCAAGACTCACCGCGACTCACCACCGGGAGTCGAGGGTCTTCGTGGTGGTTCACCATAAAATGGCATGGCTGGTTGTGAAACCCCCGCGGACAGCTACAGAAGTATATATAGGGAGTAGTAACCCCGAGAACGGTGGAAGCCCGTTGGTGACCAAAAACTAGTGAGTAAGCGTGCGAGCCGGAAAGCGACCAAAGAGTGGGGAGTTGTTCCGGACTGCCATCTACCAAAGGGAATTCCACTAGGCCCAAATAGGTGGAGGGTCTTTCGGGAGAGCGAAGGGGGACCGTTATGTCCCGGTGAGCAGCCGAAGCTCCGAGTTGGCCCGGCGGCCAGGTTGGGAGTCAGGCGCGCGCATCAAAGCGAGTAACTATGACTTGAAGGGGAGCTTACCGAAGTGAGGTGCGCGACATAGTGTCTCTACCCTTTCTTCAAGACTCATCCTATCTTGCAAGAATCCGTATTACAACTTAATTTTCCTTTTTACTGATTGATCACCAAACTTTTTAAGGGCACAATAATACCATCTGTCTTTTTCAGTGTATCTGACTTGCAATAAGTCTTTGGGTATCCAGTACTCCACTGCTCTATGATCGTGTGACAATATTCATAATTTGAACATCCTTCTCTGAAAATATAACTAGTGTAACAAATTTTTCTGATTGGGATTAGAGTAATCAATAGAGCTAGACGAGACAACCACTCTTCACTTCTAATCCTACATTCCCAAGGTGCTCGTGTAATACTGATCACTCCTCCCTTCAATCCCCATTTGTCATCTTCTTTCACGTCTGACAAAAAGATTTTCTGTTGTATTGCTCTTGGTAAACCATGAAAATTTTCCAGGAATGTTTTCCATTCCTTTGCTTCTGTTGACTCGTTCTGTCGTGATTTCAAGAAATCACTAAGTAACCATCCTTCTTTGAGTACTTTTGAACTCAACATACCGTTAGTCCCTAGTATGGTCGCCAAATGTTAACCGCTGGTTTATGACTTAGACAAAACAAGCTATTAACACTACTGCCCATTTCCTAAGACATGCAACAGAGGTTGTCTGACGGTATGCTTTCAGAAATGATTACGAAGTAATCGTTTTAAGGATAGCTAAACCATGAACGTCGGATGAAGCCATATCCTTGCAGACTGCTTAATCCTATTGATTAAGACCAATCTACAGTCTCTTAAGCATAAAAGATCTTAGTTGAAAGGACTGAAGCCTCTTGGTTCATACAAGCAGATGGCAGTCAAGAGAAAACAATAACTATTCTGAGATGATACACATTCTCACCATCTCACGTTCACTCTATACAGAGATACTTCGAATAGCATGGCTTTACTCCAGAGCTCGTCACATCATCACAAAAGTACACAGAATCACTCTGAGTCCCTCCAAATACACCTTGATCACTGATACTCATACTGCACACCCTCTAAGTTGCATGTAGTTTTTTTATACTATGCTCGAAAGAGCCGTTACAGCCTGCGGTCGTTAATGACCGTTTGCCTAACTGCCTACGCAACCTAAAAGGTTTGCTAAAAAATGGCTCGTTGTAGTGGTCATGAGCCATAGTGGTAAACGGTCCACTACTCCCTCTATTGGTTAAAGCCGATGCTATCGTGACCGTGTGATATCGTGGTTCACGGCTCACGGTTACTACACTACCCCTCACTGCTCTCGTGGTAATGTACCCTTGTCCCGCCATTGGCTAAGTACCGCGTACTTAGCCGTCTCTGCCTGTGGCTCAGGTAGTGTACGTCCATCACTACCCAGTATGTCCCGTTGCGACCCTCGTTGTCTGTCCCTCGTAGCATAGCCGTTATCAGTCACATTTTGCAAAAAACCATCATTAATGGAGCCCATTTTTTGGCCCCTTTGTACCTTCTATATATATATATACTTCAAAGGTTGCCACCAACGGGGTGCCAAAGCCATAGCCAAGCCCTACCAGCACACTATCGACAGCCACAACTACTGGCCAAAGCAGCAATGGATGGGCAAAAGCAGCAAAGATAGCACTTTCACAACAAAACCCAACCTCGTGGTCTTGCATATTGCATATTTTGTATATATATATATATATATATCATTAATATGTGTACACCACTCACAAAACCTGCATATACCTCCCACTTTCCACCATCAACTGGACCGGATTCTAAAACATTTATTTGATCACACAGCCATGGTCCACCCGTCTACCCAAACACCCAACAAATACACTCGAATCAACCCGGACAAACCATGGAGACATGTGATCCCCGGCCCGGACGACGCTACCGCGTGAGCGTGTGAGCATACACTCACGCGATGGTGACGTGGCGCGAGCGCAGGTTCACACCAGCTGATGTGGCGTGAGCGTGAGGCTGACGTGGCGAGGGCCTGGTGACATGTCACTATCCTACTGATGTGGCATTTGGACAACGTTGCGGATGCCATGTCAACAGAAACATATAGCACCTATAGCCGAGGGGCCTATAGCCGTGCCATTCACTCATCCAAAACACCAAAAATGAAAATCCAGGAACGACTTGTGAAAGCATTCGCCTCCATTCCATTTATTTTGTAACGACTACACACAAGAAATGGCACACATTGCACAACATAATTGGAGGCTGCACTGGTACCAAATATACGAAGGGACATCAAGTTCAAGTTTCAATTCATGTGAAATCCAGTAATGGAAATTGCAGATGACCAAAGTGAAGACAATGCTATGTGCTTCTATCCCGCTGCATAAGTGCATTCACCTCGTTGAAACTCATGGTGGCCTGGTGAATGAAGATGTCGTGTGTGGGATCACAAAACCGTTCTGTTGAAGAAGATAAAAAACAGATGTTTGTAGGATAAAAAATTTCCTGGCTGTGTGATCATGTTGTGTGATCATGCTTTGCCTGTCTTTCCCAAACTTGTTGGAAGCATGCCAACAAAATCAGGACACGTGCAGTTGGGGAAATTTGAAACTGTGATGTCGTACAATCTGTCATGCACAACAAATTTGGAGGTCATCATAGTGTAGATCCAACCATACCCGGGATGTGGAACTTTTGTAGTGCCTGTAACACGACCTTGAAGCATTCGAGCGGATTCCACCTTGCCGAAGTGTTCGGCAGTCGGAGGGAAACACCGAACCAGCTTCCCATTTCATTTTGTTGGCCATGCATCAGCGTTGGGTGGTGGCACTCGAGAACTTGCTGAAGTAGAAGCACCTACATGTACAGAGGGTTCTCGCTCAAGGGAGAAGCCTGCCTCCTCCAACATGGCAATCTCTTGAGTTGTGAAATGTGTCCCCACCTTCACAGGCCTAACGTTTGGTGGAGGAGGCTTCAGGACCACCGATGGTCGCACAGTCCCACGCACGCACCTACCACAGTCGTCAGGGCAGAACCAGAATTTGTGGTTCTTCGCCTATGCTTGCCAGTAAGGCTGGAACAAACCAGTGAAGGTCAGAGCCAGAGTGCGGATCTTGCCTCTGGATATGGAGGACTTGCACTTCTCACGATTGGTGGCTTTGATTGCCATGCACTTCACTCGAGACCCAGCACTGGTACGTTCTATGTGCCAGACTTTGTCGGGGCACATGGGCTCACCACAGGGTGGAGGTTGAGTTTTTCATGAGCAGAGACCCAAGATTCCATGAGCAGATACCGTCGAACACGACATCCCTTCAAAACGTATGTGTTTCAGGTAAATTTTTTTAACGCCCAATTCATCGCTGGTACAACGTTGATTCCCTTCCTTGTGTCTCTAATCCCACATCCCTTCTACCGAACAGATACATCCACAAGTACCTCTGTGGAGAGAAGAAGTTGTGCCTATCAACTCCAGCTATTATGCTACCCTGGGTGAGCATTTTGTTGGGGACAACTATCTACAACGATGAGCAATTGAGATTGTATAAGGGCCATGTTTATGCGAATTGTGAGGAGCAGTTCAGCCGGCTCCACCTCCAGTCTGCGAACAAGAAAGAGCTCTTCGCAGCCAGGAAGATTGGAATAAATACTTTGTACTCGACTGTGGTCATTTGCATCCATGCAGATTACATTAGAATGGTCGATGGGAAGGCGAGTGGTGAGTGGCCCCCGGAGAAGAAGCAGCTTGACAAGTGGATAAAATTGATTTCGTAAGGAGATTTCTCGGAAATCAATGGACTGGATGCAGAAATGGGTGCAGTGGACCTTCTCATTGCTGATATCCCTCACGGCACTCCAGTGTAGGAAACAAGAGGCGTTGGCATCCTGAAATGGAACGAGAAATCTACGAAGGATATCTTGTATGCTCTGTCTCTGGCTGGGAAGCATTAAGGATGCGAGGCAAGATGCTGCTAGTGTCGGCATCTTGCCTCCCTGGGCAACCGCAACTCCTCCTATGAATGTCACAGGGAGCTGCACACGTTGGCCCTCCCCTGACTGCCATGCAGGCCTATAGGAAGCTGACTCCTCCCAAAAATCCAGGGTGAAGCCCATGGGGTACAACACTGCCCCACCAACCAGGACATCGTATGAGACCGCGTCTGTCACAATGGCCTTGGCTCGCATCACTGAGCCATCTGTAGGGTGATCCGGCCGTAGTCTGATAGCCAACTCACGCCATGTCATGCCTCGAGCCTGCTCCGATCCTCCCAGAGACGTCTGTATCTGGAAAGGACAAGGCTCCATATCCGCCTCCGTGAGGCCCAAGCCTGCAATAGCAGCTCTGCCCAGCATCAATGGCTGAGCTTCCGAGTCCAACAAGACCCGCAGTGGCCGGTACCTCTTGCCTGCCGGTCCACTCAAACAGAAAATGCCATCCTGGTTGTCTAACATGACAACTCCAGGTGTCACCATGGCGCGCTCAATGGCTGGCCTAGCTGGCAGCTCCATCAACCTGGCAGCTGCAGCTTGCCATGGCGCTGCCGTGGCAGTCTTGACCCTCAAATCCGAGGATCCCTCCGGCACTACACCTCCCACTATCTCCGCAGAAGATGAAGTAACCTCCCCACTCTCACAGAGTGTAGCTGCCAGCCTAAACACCTCAGCTGGTCTTACCCCCGGCGTCGCAATCATGGTAGCCGAGAACAATGGAGCCTGGCACACAGATGTGGCCGCTCCTAGCAGCACACTAGCTGTCGTAGCCTTGGCAACACTAGGTAGTGGTGCTACCCGTGTAGCTCTCCCCAATGGCATAGTAACCTTCGCCTCGGTAACAGTCGGGTGAGAACTAGGTGCCATGGATGGCGTCGACACTGTCTCCGCCAATGTGAATGACTGAGGAAGCCTAGCCTGACGGCTTGCCTCCCCACGCTGTGGATTCAACTCCACCTCTGCACCTCGTGGCTCAGGAACTCGTGCTGCTCCTCGAGTCACAACTGCAGCAGACTCCACCTGCACTAGTGGTAGTGCTGCTCCACACATGAATCCCATGCCTCCCATATCTCCTCCCTCAGGAGCAGGAGGTGGACCATCCGGCCTTAGAGCCGGTACCACCTGAGCTGCAGCCATGGTAGCGAGCCTCTACTCTAGCTGCTGAAGCCGGTTGGCCATGCCTTGGTCAACACCCTGACCTCCGCATCCTTGGCCATGTTGAGCTTGCCCTTGGCCTGCACCTCGTGGCTGGCCACCTCGTCCTCTCTGGGCTGCTCCACCTCGCCCCCGGCCACCATTGTTCCCTTGGAACTGGCCTGGACGCAACTCAGGATGCAAACCATAACACTGGGCCTCTCCATGCCCGTGCTTGCCACAATGCCCACACTGCAACTGTGCAGGCTGTGCATGTGCCGGCCCTTTGCCTCCCTCTGGGCAATCCTTATTGACATGGGGTCCTCCACATGTCCAGCACACCACATCCGCCCGTTGTTGGCCAGCAAATGAAGGGAGAGACCCCTGCATCTGAGGTCCTCTCTGCTCTTCCCTGAGCTTCACCTGAGCCCCCTTGTTGCCTTGAGCACGTTGGGGTAGTGGTTGGCTAGGAGCACCACTACCCCGTGGTGTCTCCTTAGCAAATCCCACCATGACCACTCGTTCCTCCACCATGTTGAGCTCTATCCGCTCTGCCAGCAAAAACACATTTACTAAGGTGGGTTGGGCCGCTTGTAGGAGAGTTGCATCCCGCACCCTTCTCCTCAGCTCCTTGTCCAATATCCCATACCAGAATTGGACTGCCTGAGCTTCCGTAACCCCTTGCGTTACATTTATCAAGCGCCTCATGCGAGTGAAAGCCTCCCTCAAGCTCTCGGTCGGCTTCCGTTGGAACTCTTGCAAGCTCCGCAACTTCTCTGTCCTCACCCCTTGGTAGTTCCCTCTCAACTCTTCGAAGAACTCCACAACAGGGTTGAAGGCAGGCATGGGTGCTAGTGCTGGTGCGGTAGTGGCTTGGGTGGACGTCGTAGCTACTGTACCACCAGTCCCACTAGTCCCACTAGTCCCACTGCTACTTGCTGAAGCTGCCGGTGCAGCGGCAGGTGTAGCCACTGCCCTCGTGGCTCTAGTGCCCCTAGTGATGGAGACATAGTCGGGTGACCAGTACATCCTCCACTCCTCGATCTCAACCTCATGCCCCCGCCTGAACTCATGGTAATCATCCATAGGCGGCCCCTCAAGGTGCTGAAACAGCCCCTTCCATGCCATGAAAGGCGTAAATAGTTGTGGATTGCGCATTTGCTGCAAATCACACCAACTATCAAACTCTTGGATAAAATCATCCAACTCGATGGTGCCCACCGCCCCAGAGTACCTTCGTGGCCCTTGGTAGCTCCATACATCTCCTCCATTGTGTCCCTCAACAATGGCAAAGAAACAACTTGCACCACCGGTATGAGTCCTCCTGATTCACAATCCGAATCAGAACCTTCCGTAGAAGACACGGGAGGTAAAGGTGGCCTAAACCGCACACCTCGTCTCGTGTACCCACTAGTATCGCTAGTGCTCAAACCGGCACTGTCCCCAGCAACTAGTGGCACCTCCGTGTTGATACTCAACCGGTCATGAACATGTCCCTAACCCCCTCTCCACAAGGTAACCGGGTAGAGAACCTGTTGCGGCTTAGGGTTTGGAATACTAAGTTCCTAACATAGCCTACACCTATACTTGCATGACCATGGGAATATCATGAAGATACTCCTCAAACCGCCCTCCACGAGCTTCAAAATTCGGCCTTCAAGATCACATACCAGTCCTTAGGCAGTCCACCAGTGCCTCCACGAGTCAGCACAGGCCGTCCACAGCCCGTCACAGCCCGTCACAGCCCCAGAGGCCTCAGGCACGGCCTGTCACAGCCCATCACAGCCCTAAAGGCCACGGGCATAGCCTCTCACAGCCCATCACAGCCCCCAAGGCCACCGGCGCAGCCCGTCACAAGCCCTCACAGCCCGTCACAACCTCGAAGGCCACCGGCACAGGCCCTCACAGGCCCTCACAGCCCGTCACAGCCCCGAAGGCCACCAGCGCAGCCCGTCACAGCCCGTCACAGCCCCTCACAGCCCCGAAGGCCACCGGCACAGCCCCTCGCAGCCCGTCATAGCCCTGAAGGCCACCGGCATAGCCCCTCACAGCCCCAAAGGCCTCAGGCACGGCCTGACACACCCGTCACAGCCCGTCACAGCCCCAAAGGCCTCAGGCACGGCCTGTCACAGCCCCTCACAGCCCATCACAGCCCCAAAGGCCACAGGCACAGCCTGTCACAGCCCCTCACAGCCCCTCACAACCCCAAAGGCCTCAGGCACGGCCTGTCACAGCCCCACAGGCCACTGGGCACAGCCCGTCACAGCCCGTCACAGCTCGCCACGGCTCACCACAGCCCGTCACAGCCCCAAAGGCCTCAGGCACGGCCTGTCACAGCCCCTCACAGCCCGTCACAGCCCCACAGGCCACTGGGCACAGCCCGTCACAGCTCGCCACAGCCCCTCACAGCCCCAAAGGCCTCAGGCACGGCCTGTCACAGCCCCTCACAGCCCCTCACAGCCCCAAAGGCCTCAGGCACGGCCTGTCACAGCCCCTCACAGCCCCTCACAGCCCCAAAGGCCACGGGCATAGCCCGTCACAGCCCGTCACAGCCCCACAGGCCACTGGGCACAGCCTGTCACAGCCCCTCATAGCCCCAAAGGCCTGAGGCACGGCCTGTCACAGCCCCTCACAGCCCGTCACAGCCCCAAAGGCCTCAGGCACGGCCTGTCACAGCCCCTCACAGCCCATCACAGCCCCAAAGGCCACGGGCACAGCCCGTCACAGCCCCACAGGCCACTGGGCACAGCCTGTCACATCCCCGCACAGCCCCTCACAGCCCCCAAGGCCACTGGGACAGCCCGTCACAGCCCCATCCATGGCCGCTCTGGAAGTTTAGCCATTTCTCCAAGGGGTTTAGCCACGCCAAGCTAGGGTTTGTGTCTCTTGGACTCTAGGCTTCTTTCCACCGAGCTATGGCGGCTGTGAGGAAATCAACAAGGTGTTCTTGTTGTTTCGGCTCCCACACACCACCATAGTAGCCCTAAGCCATGAGGTGGTTGCCACAAACCAAGTCTTCTTTCTTACTTAGCCTCCCCAAACACGCCACTAAACTCAATGGCAAACAACCAAGCCCTGCTGGTTCCCAGCCCTTGTGAGCACTCATTCAAGCACTCTCCTTGGCCATAGCATCTGTCTTAGATCCTATTCCAGCCCCCTACACCTGCTGCTTCAAGAGTTGCGCTCCCTTCAAGCTTGAAGTTGAAACCCCAACTCACATAGGCCCTACAAGTGCTTTTCTTTCACTCCAAGTGGAAACCAGCCCTAGACCTTCCGTTCTAGCTCTCTAAAGCTTGAAAACAAGAGCCTCAATGGGCTGAAGGCATGCTCCACACATGCCCCACTCTCACCATAAGAAAATCAGCTCATTTGCTTCATTTCTTGCACCCACAAACCTGAAAATACAAGCTTCAGCAGGCTGAAAGCATGCTCCACATGCCCTACAGGGAAACCAGCCCCTTCCTTCCTTTCTTGCACTCCCACACCTGAAAGTGCAAGCCTTCACCAGGCTGATAGCATGCTCCACACATGCATTGCCCTCACATAAGGGAAGTCAGCCCTTCCCTCTTCCTTGCTTGCCCTCCAAGCTTGAAGATGAAAGCTTCAATGAGCTGAATACATGCTCCACACATGCAACCTCTTCACACAAGAGATATCAGCCCCCTATCTTGGCTCCTTGGCTCCTTGATGCTCTCTAAGACAAGACTAAGCACTCCACAGCCTTTGCCAAGCTCCTGAAACCCTAAGGCTTACATTTCCAGCCACAAGACACTTCTCTTGTGGTGCAAGAGCTCTTCTTCCAAGCTCTGAAACCCTAGGTGCACATTCCATGGCCTTGCCGCACCTCTTAGCTCCTGTTCCAGCCCTGCTCTTGCCATGACAAGAGCCCTCTCAATGCTGAAGCTCGAGATTGAAACCCAATCTCACCATACTCCACAAAGTGCACTGATTTGCCCCAAGCCAAATCAGCCCTTTCGCTTGGTCTTGCAATCCTTCACACAATGAAAGCTCGCATTCCCAAGTCCAGTTCTCAGTTTTGCCACCAAAGCCACTATAACCTGCTCTTGACTGGTCCTCTTCTCAATCGTGCTTGCTCATGCATGTACACAATCTGAAACCATCAAGGAGCTCTGGAATTACCTGCAGCATGGTGCTTTCATCTCTGAAGTTGAAGATCGAATGCCAAGGTCTACCACCTCGTAACCCACATCGCCTCCGCTTTTAACAACCAAGAGCTCCACGGTGCTCCTTACATAACAACTTGGTTTCTCTCATTCTCAAGCAAAACCCACAAGTGCTACAACTAACTCGTATCTGGCACTCACAGATACGAGCTCATCTTTCTCAAGTGATAAAGAAGAAAAATACAAGCACAAGCTCATGCGAGCTCACAAAGCTGAAGCATAAACTCATGCATATATAACCTCATCACTCAAATACAAGTCAAGCCAAGTGCACCCCACGCCATGGGGAATCCACACTACGACGCCATAGCTAGGCGCGGTGAGGCTCAACTCGAGAAAGATGAGCCTCCCGCGCTTGCCGTGAAGATAACCACTCCAGGGCCTAAATCTGCCTTGACCCCTGGATTGACACTTGGGCCAATCCCAAATGTCAATATGTAAAAGCTAGCTATTTCCTAGCTAGTTTCACACTAGTGGTAAAATAACTTGATAGAGGATTCTGATACTACTGTTTCTTCAGAGGACTCTTTTGACATGGCAGAGGACTATGCACTTTAGATGGCAGAGAAGAAACGAAGGGGATCTCCTATGCCTGAGAGGTTACCTCGTTATCAGCCAAAGGAGGGTCAGACATTTCCAGGTAGTGCTCAATCGTCTCCATCAGTCAGTGACAGGACTCGGCCTCGCACGCGGAGTCTTTCACGCGACTCTCACCGACAGAAGGGTGCTCGCTCACAAAGGTTTGCTGATCCCAAACAGTAAACCGTGAGGACACGGCTTTTTGAGAGGGGGAGGGGTAATGTTAGAGGGCTGCTTGGGACTTAGACGCTTTTACGGGTTCTGTGGGGTACCCTTAATTTTTGCGCAGAATTATGAATGATAGACTGAGACAAACAGGAGCCTTAGGGGTGGCAAGCGCAGGCTTTAGGGGGGGTAGACAGCTTGTCACAGTCTATCACAGCCAGACACAGTCTGACACAGCCCAACACAGCTTCGCACAGCCAGTCACAGCCCGACACAGCTTCAAACAGCTTGTCACAGTCTATCACAGCCAGACACAGTCTGACACAGCCCAACACAGCTTCGCACAGTTAGTCATAGCCCGACACAACTTTACATAGCCCGTCACAGTCTATCACGGCCAGACACAGCCCGACGCAGCTTCGCACAGCTAGTCACAGCCCGACATAGCTTTACACAGCTAGTCACAGCTCGGCACAGCTTGATACAGCCTGTCACGGTGTACATGGGGAACAATTATCATTGACAGGGAACGACTGTGTGGGAACGACATCTGCAGAGGGAACGTGTTACTTTAGGGGTGACGGTTAGTTAGTTAGGTGGTTAAAACAGCTTGCGGGTAGATTAGGCAGGGCGGCAACAAGAAGAGGATCACTTCTTGGGGAGAGCGACTTGGTCAAAGGGAGAGGAGATGAAGCGGAGAGTGGGAAATGGTGAAGATGGGAAGATGACTTGATCGATGCTTAATTCATGCAAGCTGCAGAATCATACAGTAAGGCAGATTAGGGACACCATGGCATTGGCCTGATACTTGATAAATCTTAATCTGATACTCATTCGATACAATTACACTGTGTAGAGAGACATGAGTGAAGCTGTGGAATGAATGGATGAGTGAATGGAACCTGGTAGTTACTGAAGCAATCTGATGCTTCAGTATACACAATAAGATAATTTGCTAACATGAAGGCAAGAAGAAATACAAATAAGAAGCATGACCATGATTCACTAGCTGTAGGTCATGACTGATTGTTCTGAGCGGGCTGAGTGCTTAGAGATATCCAAGTTTCCAAAGGGTTGTGCATCTGAGGTCTCCATGGCCTACTAGGATTTAATTTAGCTATTCTATGAATCATATGACCAGCAGGCCTATGCCTTAGACAGGCCAAGATTGCGGGCTCAGTCTTATTTGGTCTTATGTATCTGTTGGTGTGTAGTCTCCCATCATGGCACTGATTGACAGATTTATGATTGTGGTGATGAGTTACACTATTCTGTATTGTTAGTACCAGTAGCATACAATCTGGTTGAGAGGGAGTCAACATCTGTGTAATCGCTGCAGACCATTGTATGTCAGGATTCTCCTTCATAGTAAACAAGTCATACATAAATTTGTGCAGCTTTTGAATTGGTACTTGAATTTGAACATCTTTCCCGTGTGGGGTGTTTCTGGCTACATTAGGTGTGTGGTTATTTCCTGGTTTTGGGTACTCCTGGATAAATTGCCACTCCCTTGATTCAGCTACGTTTTCTTGCACATTATGTTCATTGCTCCTGTTGAAAAGACTGGTGATTGGCATAGATTGACTGGTGATTAACTGGTGATTGACATAGATTGAACACATGCAGATTTTCATAATTTGAGCATTGTAGCGTTGTGGCAGCACTTTAAGTTTTGGAACGTAGCAACGAGTGGCATTTGCGAGCTTCAATACTGTGTGGATAAAGTATTGCCGCCGAATTACAAGGGGGGCTACCAGCAGGGAGTGCAAAAGCCTCATCAAGCTTTGAGCGTGACAGTTAACGTGGATTAATTTTATATAGCTTTTCAGTATTTGAGCAGTGTTATGTTCTGGCATCATTGTAAGTATTTGATCATGGCAGAAGGTGACATTTGTGAGCTTTAATATTGTCGGAGTAGAGCACCGCCGCCGAGTTACATAGGAGGTTGACAGCAGGGGGTGCAGTACTCTGTTCATGCTTTGGGCATAGCAGTGATTAGTCATAGCAGGGTGATGCATATATTCCCATAGCCAGAAATCGTCACATTTCTTCATATGTCCATGTTCGGAGTTGGGATTTATACTCGCGTAGAGGGCATAGTACAATAGCATTATCGTGCACTGTGGTAGCATATTAAGTATTTGGGGGAGTTTCACCAAGACTGGAGAAGCGAGTTTGTTCCTATGCAAAGGTCCTGAGTGCACATTTATGCCCCTCTGTCTTACTGCAGCCGAATTCTGGGTTACTATTGTCTTAAGTTTTTGGTCATAGCAGCAGTTAACAATTGTGGCTTTTGATATCGCGTGACTATAACACGAAGTTCTATTTTCAGTTGGCATGAACAACAATGGATGTACTGGGACTTTCAGATCTTGAGCAATGGATTGTTGTACTATCTTTGTTGTGGCGTCTTGTGGCCTATGGCAGGTTATCTGGCATACGTTTCTGGTAATAATGGAGACTTTTTCTGCATTTGTGGGCGGTAGTGCATTGTGTTGCCCGAGTGTCCGTGTCATTTTCTTAGATAGTGCATCTGGTTTCTGGGTTGGCTCATGAATACAACGCATAATTTGAGCTCCTGCCATTACTCTTATTTGTTAGCTGTTTGTTGTAGGCGTTTGTTTCTTGGCAGGGGGCTCAATTTGTTGTCGTGCCTCTGTTACTTGGTCCTGGATTGCAGCACACATTACAGTTAGTAATAGGCTTGAGCAGTGCACATTGAAGGCAACAGAGATAATTGTCATCTGTGGCATGGGCCCTTTCTTGTAGCATATCCTCTGGTTATCTTCTTTGATGATACTGATAGAGTCCCCGATCCAAGCCCATTCTAAGGCTTCAGCTGGCTGTGTTTTACCTTAGTTGGTGATTGTATTTGGCCACCGGGCCCAGAAGAGTCCTACCAGTGTGCTTCTATTATCTCTCAGTGATTTAATGCTTATAACTGTAAGGCAGTCCACCGAGAGCAAGCCTCTATATTTAGTGCCTTGGTGTCTACTTAGAGCCCCTCCACACAGCACAAAGATTACCAGTTTAGTAAAAGCTTGTTGCACGGGCAGAATGGTTGCTCCTGCTTGGGGCTGCTTCATCAAAATTAGAGAATCAAAATTTCCCCTATTCAGAAATCCTAGGTTTGTATACAAAGGAATCTGCCCTATTGTAGTTAAGACCTGAGATACCATCACATTACGTTTTTGATCATAACAGCATGTGACAGTTTTGGATTTTGATATCGTGTTGGTGTAGCACATCGATTGATTTCCTAGTCGTATTAGCAGAAATGAACGCAATAAGACTTTCAGAGTTTTAGCAATGTATTGTTGTAATATCACATGGAGTTTTTTAGCATAGCACTGAATGGCACTTGTGAATTTTGATAAGTTATGGATAGAACATTGCAATCGATTTTCAAGTAACGCTGAAGGCAGTGAGTGCAATAACACTTTCAAGCTTTGAGCACGGTAGAGATTAGTCATAACGGGGCAGTGCGTATACTTCCACAATCGAATAGCTTCATCCTTCTCCATATTTCTTTGTTCAGATCTGGGCTTATCAAGCCCAGAGTGATTACAGTATGATGATAGTAGAATGTACTGTGGCATCATATTAAGTTCCTGATAGTAGTAGTGAGTGCCAAGTATGGCCTTTGGTAGCGCATGGTTATTGTGTGACGACCCAGTTTCGGGGTTAGGTGATAACACAGGGGGTGGTAAGGCTTTGAGGTAATTTGCACGGCAATGATTGACACTGGCAGAAGCATATAGGGGTCTCCATACCATATAGTTTTGGGAGGCTCCTTGGTATATCCGAGTATCCATTAAAATAGACAGTTGATATGTGTTGGCATTCCCTCTAGAGTTGACAATGGTAATGAGCAATTGCATTCTAGTGCTACCAGGCTGGGTAGTGAACTTAGCTTGGGCAGAGTTGAGTGCTGCGAGTGTGCCCTTCAGTATTCCGCGTTCAGCAAGTGACATGCGCTCCTGTTCTGTGTGATTTTGTGCTGCCAGTGTGCTCTTTGGCGTTTTCCCATTTATTATGACTTTGTGCTCAGTATGCAGCCATCTCTTGTTTTCCAGGAAACATATGTCTTCATCCATGTTTTCTCCTGCTGTTAAGCCTGGTGGTGGTGCACTCATCTTCCATAGCTTTGATTGCATGTCAGGTCTGTACCAGCCTGTGAGCGTCTTCTGGTTATTCTCTGCAATTAGCTAGTTTGCATTAGTGTTTTTGCTATGCATAATTGGTACACTGACTAGTGCATATTGGTTCTGTGAACTCATACATGTTCATCAAAGAGGTAAATAGTTTTAAGACAATAATAATAATAATAATGAATCTATTAGTCGGCGTCGACTTATCTTCGACTATAAACACAAAAAATCAGTTTGGGTTGAAGTTCACCAGAGAATGGGAAAAAAAAAAAAAAAAAAAAACTATTACTCGGCGCCGTCTTATCTTCAACTATGAACACAAAATAACAATTTGGATTTAAAGTTGGCATTGACTTTAACGATGGGAGGGAAAAAAAAACAAAAAAAACTATTAGTCGGCGCCGACTGATCTTCGACTATGAACACAAAAAATCAGTTTGGGTTTAAGGTCGGCACCGACTTTAACCAAGGGAGGGAAAAATAAAATAAAAAACGGCGCCAACTTATCTGCGATTATGAACACAAAAAATCAGCTTGGGTTTAAAGTCGGCACCGACTATAACCAAAGGAAGAAATTAAAAATAAAATAAAATAAAACTATTAGTCGGCGCCATCTTATCCTCGATTATGAACCCCAAAAATCAGCTTAGGTTTAAAGTCGGCACTGACTTTAACCAAAGGAGCCAAAAAAAGAATTAATAAATTAATAAATTAATAAAAACTATTAGTTGGCGCCGACTGTGAACTGGAACAATCAGCTTGGGTCTAAAGTCGGCACCGACTTTTAACAAAAGGAGCAAAGAAAAAAGAAAAAAGTAAAAACTATTAGTTGGCGCCGACTTATCTTCGATTATGAACACAAAAAACCAGCTTGGGTTTAAAGTCGGCACCAACTTTAACGATGGGAACTTTATACCCATGAGCATGAGCAAAAATATTCATGAGCAAAGATAAAAACAACATTATTTGGATGAAATATAGTATTTGCTTTAGAATCTTGATTTACTCGGCGCCGACTTATAGGTTTTCTTTTTTTTTTAAAGAAAAAAGTGATTTTTTGTGTTCAAACTTGAATAAGTCGACGCCGATTTATAGTTTGTTTGGTTTTTTTTTTTCGGTTTTTTTGCTCCCATCGTTAAAGTCGGTGCCGACTTTAAACCGACACTGATTTTTTGTGTTCATAGTCGAAGATAAGTCGGCGCCGACTAATAGTTTTTTTTTTTTTTTTTTTTTTTTCCCCTCCCATCATTAAAGTCGGTGCCGACTTTAAACACACAAGTCGAAGATAAGTCGGTGCCGACTTTTTTTTTTTTTAAAAATTTTTTTTTTTGTGTTTTTCTCCCATCGTTAAAGTTGGTGCCGACTTTAAACCCACATTGATTTTTTGTGTTCATAGTCGAAGATAAGTTGGCGCCGACTTATAGTTTTTTTTTTTTTTCCTCCCATCATTAAAGTCGGTGCCGACTTTAAACACACACTGGTTTTTTTATGTTCATAGTCAAAGATAAGTCGGTGCCGACTTATATATATATATATATATATATCTTTTTTGTGTTTTTCTCCCTTCGTTAAAGTCGGTGCCGACTTTAAACCCACACTGATTTTTTTTTCCTTGTCGAAGATAAGTCGGCGCCGACTTATAGGTTTTTCTCTTTCTTTCTTTATTTCTTTCCCTCTCTTTGATAAACTTTAACCCAAACTGATTTGTATATTCTTAGTCGTCGGCACAGACTTCTAATTTATTTAGTTTAATATTCTGTTTTTTGCTTCTGATAAACTTTAACCCAAATTGATTTTTTGTGTTCATAATCGGAGATAAGTCTGATACCCATACCACACCAACATTGGTCGGCACCGACTTATAATTTGCTTATTCCAATAAGTCTAAGATTAATATTTTGTCCACTATCAGCTATCTAGTTGGTTCTGAGTCTAGAATTGCAGCGACAAACTTGCATTTCTGGTAGTATCCTCAATCAGTCCGCTAGTCTACAACTCGTAATAGAACTAGGTATGTTTTTTTTTTGTTTAAGTCAAATACATTGCCTCCATAGGCCACTGATCTACGTCATCATGGACACTGAGCTTCTCTGTCTGGCCTATCTATATGGTCTCAGATCCGATGCCGGTAGAGAGGGCATGACCCATTAAGCTACACCCATGTGTCAAAGTATGGAGTGTGGAATGAATGGAGCACTCACTCAGTATGCATACGGACTCTCCAGCTACTGGTGTCTCTAGGCAAATTGTGCATGGTTCCAATGCCCTTGTTTCCGCCGGCACAACAGACTCCGGAGCCGACTCTTCAACGATGTCAATGGAAACACCAATCCAGTGCAAATCCTCCTCTTCATTAACCTCCATCTCCTCATCGTCACCTCCTTCCTCATCCTCCATCCCCACGTTTTCATCAGCGTCTGACTCCTCTAAATCAATGCTGCATTCCTCTTCAGCTGGAGCGTTCTCATTTTGCGACTGCATAAGCAACAAAGCCTCATATTCCTGCCTGACAACACACTCGGCGATATTGTCGAGATAAGGAGTCCACCACGATTCGGAAACAGGCATGTCCTCCCCGTCGCCCTCCACAGCACGGCTGCTGCTGCTTGCATCCACATTGGCAGCAGGCCTGTCTTCCCCGTCGCCCTCCATAGCACGGCTGCTGCCGCCTGCATCCACACTGGCAGCGTCCATCTTAGCTAAACAGACAAAATGACTAACAACAAACTTGATTTTGAGCTGCCAACACTGTGCCTGTAATCGTTGCAGACATTCCTTAACCAGCCAGCGCATAATCGGCGTCGTGAATGACATAACCTAGCCGGCCCAAAACACCAGGAATCACTGTCTTTCGGATCTTACTTGTGCTCAAAAAATATATATATATATATTACAAACGGTCCAATTCCCGCGGTCCAATTCCCGCGGCCCTATTCCTGCGGCCTCATTCTCCTCTTATGCCTGTAATCGTTGCCGACTATGTAGGTTCGGCAGTTGCCGAACCTGCTTTTTCCGAACCGAGGGCAAACTTCTAGGCCACATTATGATGCAGCACCTCGCACTTTTTGACATGAAAAACAATTAAAATTAGGTCGAGGAAGGGCTAAATTCCAGAAATATTCCCTAAAAATTCTCTGGTCATGCTTATATGTGCTCATGCTCATGCTCACCGCTCATTCAAAGTACACACCCCTTCTTTGTTTTGTACGTGAGCTCCGCCCGTATGCAGATTGGGTTGTTGTCTGTCTTTGCTTGACAATACGCAACTTCGTAACCTTCTCGCCTACTCCACTATCTGATGGGAGCTGAGCCTCGTGCTTCCTTCGATCAGAACATTGTGCTATTCTCATGTATACTGCCCCTGGTTTCCATTCTTGTTGTCTCAAGTGCCTCAGCCTGCGGTTGTTCCGTTTGGCTTTGTGGTGTTTCTGTTGACCTAGCCATTGGCTGTTGGCTCTGCGGCCATTATGGGGTTTGCCGCGTTTAGCTCTGGCTTCTGGCCTTAGCACGCCCTGCCATGGCGATAAGGCGTGTAGTGCACAACTTTCTTCATCAATTAAATTCGCTTGCATTTGACCCTGTATGTTCTTGCTATTTCCCTGGAAACGCTCATCAGCATCGCCTCCTTCCTCTGCACCTTTCGCATACACTCCGTTGTTTTGAAGTACAATGGCGCCGACTCTATATCTCGACCTCTCTCTCATGGAGTAGTCGCTGCGGGTTCTGCCACTCTGTTTAGCCATAACTAAGATATCGGGCTGTCTAAGAAATAATCAAGAAGCCTACTACTTTGCAGTTCTTGATAGTGGTTGGCCTAACTTAGCTATCTAGCGGGTGCATTAGAGAAGAAATTGAAATGGCTAAGTCCTACACAGCTACGGCATCAGCGTTACTTGGAGCCCTCGTGTAGCGCTTGAGACCACAGTCCACACTGTGAGTCGATTTATCCAACGGTTGTTGATAGTGCAGTGCCTAATCACAAATTGCTTGTGGGAAATTCGCACTCTACTTCGCCCTTACAGGATTTCTCATCACCCGAAGCTCAAAGTTCAGAACCTCCTAGATCTCGGGCTCCTTCTACCCGTCTCAGAGATTATTTCATATTCAACACTGAACATAGTCCAAGCAATTTTGACAAACCTAGCACTTTTGCAGAGGCAGCTTCCAACCCAGGTTGGATATAGGCCATGGAGCAGGAAATGACCTCAATTTATCAGACAACACATGGTCCCTCACAGATTTAGAAGTCTTGTACTAGGGTAAGTGAATCGTGGTACCATGAGTGGCGACTGACAGAGGGCAACTTGCCCAAGGTGCTGGTCTTGAGTCACAGCTCTGCGCCTGTGGGGGCAGGGGCATGGATAGCTAAAGAAGCAGGGATAGAGTGCAATGCTGGTGAATTGGCCATGAGTGGTCCGGTTGGTGAGAGAATGCCAGCAGGGGTACCCCATCAACCTGAAGATAAAAGTACAACAGTTGGTGAGGCTTGAGATCATGTGCAACAAGGCATTGTAAAGTGAAGAGTACATACCTGGGAATGGGTTTGCATTAACATGATATGACATTGAGTAGGTGTGGCTAGGCTGATTGCAGTGGCACGCTTTGATGTGGTAGATGCGTGGGGTTTCGGGATATATCTGTAAAACACAACACTTTATATCAGTGGGGGTGGGGGTAGATACAATAGTGGTGGGCAAGTGATCAACATCTGCTGCTTGGTAGGGCAACTTCATAGCCTCAAAGGCGTGCTGTTGAGCCCATGTGTGAGATACAACAGCAGAAAGTAAAGAGTAAGCACGAACATGTGACAGGGTGTGTGACCAGTAATCAGAGAGACATTGAATGGTCAGAAAATGCAGGCAAAACTTGGCCCATTGACACCAAATGGGTGTACAAAGTGAAGGAAGGAACTGTAGGACAACCTCTCAAATTGACAGCCAGAATTGTGGCAAAGGGGTATGAACAACGTGCAGGCATAGATTATGACGAAACTTTTGCCCCAGTGGCGAGATGGAGCACCATTCGAGGTATAATCATTGCTCTGGCTGCTAGCAACAAATGGGACATTCTTCACATGGATGTGAAGACAACGTTTTTAAATGGCGACCTAAAGGAAGAAGTTTACATTCTTCAACCTCCAGGTTTCGTGGTTGCGGGCGCTGAGCACAAGGTTTGCAGGCTTCATAAGGTACTCTATGGCCTTCGACAAGCCTCGAGAGCCTGGTATGACAAATTCGACACTTACCTTCGTTCACAAGGTTTAACATTAAATTGTCATTCTGATCCCAACCTTTACTATCTCTACGAGAATGGTCTCCTCTTACTTCTTGTTATCTATGTCGATGACTTACTTCTCACAGCCAGCCATACGTCAAAGAATTAGTTGGCTTCGAGAACAATTGTCAAGCAGATTCGCCATGTCTCTTTTAGGTCTACTCAACCATTTCGTCTATCTTGGCGTTGAGTTACATTGTGGCTCCTGGGGTATCCTTATGTCTCACAGGAAGTTCATCATGAAATGTCTTGCGGACGTTGGTATGTCCCATTGTAGTCCTTCGACCCCTACTCCCTTACCCGAAGGACTCAAACTTTCTCTTGACATGTCTGCCCCGCTTGTTGATCCCACCGAGTACCGATGTTTAGTTGGAAATTGCTCCACATCACCCACACACGACCAGGCATATGTTTTGCAGTGGGGCTTGTTTCTCGGTACATGCAATCCCCTCAACAACCTCACCTGGATGCTGCCAAACATGTATTTTGATATCTACAGGGCACCATCGACCTTGTTGTCGTTTATCGAAGGGGGGAATCGTCTGTCCCAAACGGTTATGTCGACTCCGACTACGCTGGTGACCTAGATGGGAGAAAATCCACCACAGGGTACGTTGTTACTCTTGGCAATGGCCCAATTTCATGGAGAACAAAAAGCAGGGTTGTGTAGCTAAGTCTTCTACAGAGGCAGAATATATGGCCCTATCGGAAGCAGCTTGTGAAGCCATTTGGATCAGAAGGTTGCTTAGTGAAATCAAGGCCAGAAATGATTCACCAGTGCTCATCAGCTGTGACAACCAAAGTTCTATAAAGATGGCCTTGAATTCAATCCCCCCAGACCGGACTAAGCACATTGATGTGGCACATCATTTCATCAGAGAAACGCAAAAGGAAGGAAAGACAGAACTGGCATACATTCCAACGAGAGACCGGATCGCTGACATATTCACAAACCGTTGGGCCGAATTCACTTCATGCGACTTAGAGATAAATTGAGCCTGGTGGACATGTCGGCGATAATCTTCAAGTGAATTTTTCTGCTTTGCATCTTCTCTCCTCGATTTCTTCTCTGTTAATTCTTCTCTTTCGTCATCCTAGCATGGTGTGACTAGTCACTGTCACAAGAACGTCGTTTTCTAATTCATAGTGGTCATACTCTTTTCACAACGTTAGTCTCTTCAATTTCGATCCATGTGTCAAAGCTCATACTGTAGAAGGAACTCAGGTTTTTTTGTGAACTGAAGTTAGGTGCAAGGGGGGGTGTAGGATTCATACACCTGACTTCGGGTACAAGGAGTTAGTTTTGTAGGTACAGACCCTTCAGTTTGGGTAGGTCTGTAGTTCAACGGAAGGGTCATGATTATTAGTAGCTGGTGGTTCCCAGCCAAACTGTATATCTCCCAGCTCGTTAATCTAAGACTGACAGTTGCGCTGATAACTTTTCTATGTCCTTCAATTGTGTCTTTACAGTGCATTATGGACGTTGACACTCACAGTAAAACGGTTTTGTTGCCCAGCGTTGCACCCGCTCCCCCGCGTACGAGCGCAGCGCAACGATGGACAACCCAAAACTAGAGTATAGTTTCACTATTTATTGAAAGTTGACGGAAAACGATATGGGATATATATGAGAATGATAGTGTTTTATTTGCATACTCCTGCAAGTCGGCAAAGCTTCCCAATCAGTTTTTTTTTTTTTTTTTTTTTTTTTTCTCCCTTTGCTTTTTACCCCCCAGTCTGACTGATCAATGAATATGTTTTTGTGTTTGCTCATGGTACTGAAAATCCCAAATAGCCCTATAATCGCAGCTTCCAAGGTCCATGCCATCAATGTCCAAATTGGTTGTAGTCTCTGACGGATTGGAGATGAAAGTGGGTAAGAGGAGGGAGAGAGTGGAGAGGGTGACATGAGCAATAAGAGGTCCATTGGAAGCTTTGAGAGCAACAAGAGAAAGATTTGGAATAGTGGACATTTGGAAAGGGAAGAGGGTATAAGTTAGGGGTTGTTGTTGATGGAGGTCACTCAAGGGGGGGGTTTCACTATATGTATTTTTTTCATATCACTTGCGTACAAAGGTATATTTTACTAGGCTAAATTTTTAAAAATTTGTATTTTTTTCCACCCTATCTTTAGGTAATATTGTAAAACCCTTTGTTTCTAACACCCCATTTTCTTTATAATTTTTTTTGCAACAATTAGTTAGACCCCATTTTAAATTATCCTTTTAAATAATTGCAAAATTTCAAAGCATGTACACAAACAAGTACATTCCATATAACATAAGTCAAATGCCAGACCCAAGAAAATGTTTAATTTTCATTAGCCACGAACTCATTCAAAGCCGAAGCATCACTTGGATCTAAAGAATACAAGTGTTGAGATGGTTCAAATGCCATAGTCACTGTTGAGATTATGGTATCAACATCAATCGAGTGTGTATCACTAGAATCATATTTGAACTTCAGGTGACCTCTACCTGATTTCATCTTGATAGATTACAACTGGATGAAATATGAGAAACTTCACAAGGATGGATACATTATATTGTAGATAAAACCCTTTATTACATTAAATTTTTAAGGAAAACTCTGGATTTTTTGGGATTCATTTTCTAAAAGAACTGGGTGAAAGGATATTGCCTTACCATATTTTCTAAGTAAATTTTCTCTAAATTTACTTCAAAAAAATAAATTGCACCCTATATTTATTCTCACTTGGTTTTGAAAATCTTTAGCCAAAATGAGGATTCTGGAGAGAATTGGAACAATGACACAGCAGACGTACCAAATGCTAAGAGAGCTTTGAACAGATAGTTACCTCTCACCCTATTTTTATCTTTTGAATGAACATATGTAAAACTGTGAAAAGTTCCGTAATTCACTCATGTATTCAATTTAGAGGTTGGTGCGCAACTCTACATCGTTTTTCGAGTTTATTGAAACGTCAGGCACTCGTTAGCCCAGTTTTCAGATGTATAATGAGAACATCACATCCTTCATTGAGTTGGGTTGTCTTGAAAGCAAGAAAGCAACTACCTCAAGAATAAATTTTGGTTTTTTTTTTGTTTTTCTTAGTAGGTGCACTACGTGTCTGCATCAGGATGGTCATGCGAGACTGATTGCCTAAATTGTCCTGGACGGCCGAGATCTAGGGTTTGGAACGGCAAGGGGTCTGGCTGCCACTACTCCCGCCTCTAATCTCCCTTCCCGTGGTTTCTTCTTTCTCTCGCATGTTGCCTCGCGCGCGTTGCTTGCAGGTTGCCGTTGGCGTTGTGATCGTGCTGGAGGTGCTCGTTGTGTGAGATTCTCTTGCAGGGTACCGTTGCGGTCGGCTTGCCGTCCGCTTGAGCTTGTCGTCTTCTTGAATCCTTGGCACTTCAGGCTACAAAACTGTTGGCCTTTGTTTGCTTTCATCTTTCTATTGCCTTGCATTGTTGAGCATTGGGGCTCGGAGTGAGCTTGGCTTGAACAAAGGTGGCTGCTGTCAGTGAGGTGTTATGGCTACATTCAATTCTCCTCCCCCTGTTCCACAACACTTAGCTAGAGAGGCCCAAACGATAGCTGAATGGGCGAGAGGCCTAGGGGCGAATGAGGAGCAAGTTGCACAGCTTGTAGGGGCCCTCAACAAAGACTACTTAGTGTCCATGAAGCGCCCTGCAAGAATCACTTGGCCTGCATGTCCTCTACCTGCGAATTTTTGCTACTTGTGGCGTCGTCAGGCTGCTGAAGTGCTGGGGTGGGTTGAAATGACGGAGGAGGGGCATTCCTCAGGGTTCTCTGCCTCTATCAACGACCTGCTGAGGGAATATGTGTGGCCTGACTTTGCTGTGTCTTCTGCAAGTAGCCAAGATGATGCTCAAAGTGTTGGCAAGGTCACTAGGTAAGTCCACTTCCTCACCTGCAAATGAATTTGAAACGGAAGCACAATGTCAGGAGCAATATGAATCACCTGTGAGTCTATTTGCAGGGGAATCATTTGACTTGCCCCCTGCCTCCTATTCATTGAGGAGCTCTCAGGTTGAGCACCATGATTTGGCTGGTCATAGCCAAATCCTTCAAGAATTAGGGGTGGTGGGGCAAACTGTCAAAATTCGATTTGGGGATTTGACTTTGCCCGATGTGGCATCTTCCTCCACCCCCCCTATTTGGCTTTATGGCACTGTACTCGAGACTACATGGGACATCATGGCAGAGGTGGAATTCTGGCTTGTATCATTTTTCTGTGTTGTAGGCGTGCACTCTGTATCCTCCCACCTGTGTGAATTGGTAGATATAGATGGCGCGTTGCCTTGTTCAATGGAAGACATGTTAGGGGTGGATGCGTCTGTTATGAATTCGGACAGTGAGGGGTCAGTTAGCGATGAGTCTGATTCAGATTTCAATCCAGAGGAGGAGGTAAGGACTAATCCTGCTGCTGCTGTTGAGCTTGATTTATGGGATTTCTGTGTGGACACTGGAATGCCTACTCATGAGCTTGGTTTGTACAACCTGCCAAAAAATTGGGAAGAGTGGGAAACAATAGACAGGTTTAGAGATGACATGTGGAATAGTATTGAACAAACACTGCCAGAGGTAAGATGGACTGGGGGGGCAAGTGGAGGAGAACTCCATTGGCAGACAATGCACTGCATGTGGATTTCTTCAACCTGTTTTGGCCAGTTGCTGTCATGCGTAAGATCTGCATACAAACCAACTTATACACTGTTCAAGTGAACTCTAAAGGTAAGCATAAGGGCATGAAAATGTGGTATCCATTGACTGTCAAGGCGCTCAGAGCATGGTTGGCTGTCCATATCCTCATGATGGGAATTAAGAAATTGCCTAACACTAGGCGGGCTGCTATTCCTTGAGCCTGGAGGCATAGACTCACGCCACGTCAGCATGCTAGAGCGAACATGCAGGGCCTATTACCGCGGGAGGCACCTATTACCGCCGATTGATTAGCCCTTTCCAGGCATTGCAGACTGGATGTGTTTCATCCATTGTATCCATACTTTCTATCCATTTAGACGTTATTAACACACCAAGCCCTTGCATGGGAATGTGGCTACGTCGTGAGCACAGCTTGTAGGCACCCATTCTTTGCATGTGAAGATGCTTCGTGAGGCAGGCAGACTGGAAGAGGCTCTTCAAACTTTGAACCAAGGAGGCATTGCAGCAGATCCACATATATATGTCTGTCTTTTGCTCTAGTGTGCATCAGGATAAAAGGCCCGGAAGCTGGAAAGTAGGTGCACACTCCCATCATCCAAAGCGGATCCCTACGAAATATTTTCTTACTCACCACCCTTGCGAACATGTATGGTAAGTGCGGGAGCATCATGGATACTCACCGAGTGTTCAGAAGAATGCCTAAACGATCTTTGATCACGTGGACTTTAATGTTGGCAGGATTTACCAAGCATTGTTGTGGCAGGAATGGTTTGGAGACCTACGAGCAAATGATGTGAGAATGGGTGAAGCCCAACCCCATCATGTTTGTTTGTTTTTGCAATGCGTGTGCAAGCCTGTGAGCTCCGGAAAACACTAAAGAGATTGAAGGAACAATCCGGGCAGTCCATGCAACCCCCCTCTCCAAAAAAAATTTGTTCCCAGGAATTCGCATCCCACGTACACATTGCAAACATGACAACATGGACACACAACCATCTCATTTCAAAATTGGCCCCGAATAAAAGCAAAAGAAAACTTGATATCAAGTGTCACAGTCATTAGAATCATAATCGACCTCCTATGCTATGTCATTCATAAAGATTCCGGCCCCAACACCATGTTTTCTACCACGGCCGTCGATGGTTGGACTGCGAGTGCCATGAACGGACATGCTTGCTGCGAGTGCCTCCGCATAGACGGGCAACATGTAAGACTGAGGAGGACTTGAAAGAAGTCCAAAAAGGTGTGATAGCCACTGACCTGGAGGGTCAGTGGAAGCACACGGACTCCTGCACAAGACGAGAAAAACCCATCTTGAATACAATGATGCAATGCACAAGTTTTTCAAAGATGATGTCTCGCATGTGCACTTTTGCCTTAAGAACAATGATTCTGGTATTGAAACAACAATGCAAGCATCCATAGGTTGAACTTAATTTGAGAACCACCAAGAAGAGGAATAAGAAGGCAGATTTACCATCTCTCCCGGGCGATCCTCCTTCGTCAGGTACATCTGTTCACACAATTCCATGTCTTCACGACCCTCATACCTGAGGTTTTCAAATAGCTGGCAAGTGCACGGCGACAGCGAAGGTCGATGGACTGGATGAGCACCAGAACACCTGCATCGGAGAGAAAGAAATTGCAATTAAAGGAGAAAACCCACCGCTAGTAGTGTTCATCAAAAGCATTCCAACCTGGACAAGCACCCGCTGGAGGGACATTTGGGACTGGCAACCCATCAGGGATGTCCAAGATGATGAGGTCAGCTGCATATGGCTTCTCCTTCTCGTTCTCCCAAGATTTGGTCATTTTTGCCTACAAAAAATCATGCAAGCGAATGCTCAAGAGGATTGAAACAACATTGAAACAACACAAAAGAGACAAAAGACAACACGCACCGTGCCGAGGAACTCCACAATCCTCTCCCACACCGGTGAAGGATCGCCCTTGTAATCAGATTTCTTCGACTTCATCATGGCGAGGAACCCAATGTTGGCCATCTGCAACCTGGTAGGGCGAATGACCCTCGTGGGATGCTCCACTGCATGGTACGGGTCCTCAGGATCAACCGCCCCCTTCTTATTCCTCCCGGATCCCTTACCGTGTTGTGGAGTCTCCTTGGTCTGCTAGACATCCGGCGTTGGGCCAGTTTCTGCAACACTTCCCTGCCCACCCATCTACCCCTGTGCTCCCTTCCCCATACCCCTTCCTTTCCCTCCACCAACAGCAGCATCCTTTCTCTTTCCCTTTCTACCTTTACCTGGGGTATCCTGAGCGGGAGGCTCATTTTCTGCAAGCGTCCTCAAATTTCTATCATGAATCTCGAGGTCAGCAGCTGCGGCGCTGGCTGCTACATGCTCATTCTCTCTCCTCAAAGACATCTCCTGCGCTGGGGTCTCCGAAATTGGGCAATCCAAGTACCAACCACAACTGGAAAGGTGGTCTAGGCCCCAGTCCTGCAAGATCCATGTAGTAAACATGGTCTGGTTGCCAGCAAGAACAAGCCACAGGTCCACAAAATCCGGATGTTTGTCCAAGCAGTTCTCTGCCATGAGAATATACTTTATGTACCTACAGGCACAAAGACAACCTTATTATGCAATGCAACTATTGTCTCATAGCTTTTGATCTACCACGTCACGAAGACACCCAAAAAGAGTGTACGGCACCGCACACTCTAATCACCGCACACAAATTAGGCTGAAGGGCCCAGGGTGTGTATGTTGTTGTTACTACACACAGACAGAACAAAAGAGTGTGCGGCACCGCACACTCATATGAGCCCATATAAAACAGGTGGGAGGAGAGAGTGTCTTTGCAAAACAAAGAAGCCTAAGCCATTTCGCACCTGTAAAGGCATCGTTTCCAGGCTTCCTCTCCTTTCTCTTGCTGGTCAAGCTCATTTGTTCGACTGATCCCACCCTCCCTGTTGAACTCCTTGAAGAAACACGATTGCCACACTATGGCTCTCCATTTCCGCATGTATGCTTGGAAGCTGACCTTTGGTGTTGTCATGGTGATGCCATAGTCAGCCAGCTGCGTAAGTAGAACAGACTAGCCCATTTCCTCCAACTGCAAAAACAATTCCAATGCAAGAATGAACTACAAAACAATTACAGTCAATGAAACATCGACAGAGAAATTTGACAAAAAAGCGAAAAGAAAGCGACACAACAGAGGACATCATACCTGGCTCCAATAAGTGGCCTTGTGAAGCCATGTGTCCATCATATTGTCACTGACTGGAATGACACACTGGGTCTTCTTCTCTTTCTCCGGCCTGGGGAACATGTGTGGTATCCCTGACAGTGGGATCGAGTTCCATATTTGCAGCCACTTCACCTTCT
Organism: Takakia lepidozioides; assembly: GCA_030704615.1. Classification (NCBI taxonomy): domain Eukaryota; kingdom Viridiplantae; phylum Streptophyta; class Takakiopsida; order Takakiales; family Takakiaceae; genus Takakia; species Takakia lepidozioides. The sequence goes on from CM060733.1 coordinate 17,275,070, forward strand.
GTTATGAAGACACAACGGCGGTAGACAACCTGTGCAACTTCTAATGGGCCATCTCCGGCTTTCCTGGTTTGTTGTAATGGTTTCTCACCTCTTGAAGGAACTCTGGTCCGAAGGTTGGGTCTGCAATTCTTGGATGCTTCACAAAAACACTCATAATGTTTTTTCGGGTGGTGTTCATCTCTTGCTTGATGTGACTCTCAACCCCTTTTGCTAACCTTCTCTCTTCAGGGGTAGAGTTGTAGTACTCCAGTTTGCCACGCTGACCTGCATCCGCAATGTCTTGCTGCAAGAGAATGCACGACAAATGCATGAACACACGGGCAAGGGAAACAAACAGAAACAAAGTCCACGAAGCAGAAATACCCAAAGGCCAGATGATGGAAGATGTATCTCACCGCGTACATATACTCCATGAAAGCCTCGCGGGTCAACGAGTACCATGTTTCTGATGTCTTGGAACTCTCACACTTCTTGTACGTCTCTGCTGACAAGATGGTCTTGAAGTTGCTCAAGGGCATCTGCCCGATCCTCTGTATCCTGTACAGAGTGTGCGCCAAGCTCGTTTTCACATGTGATGTCTCCATCCCTCTGCAGATTGATGTGTGAAAATCAGAATGAAATCCAACAACCGAGAATAGAAGATTGGAAGCAAAAATCCATGGAACCACAAGCGGAACATGAAGACTGGGCAACCAACCTGTTCATATCATTCATTGCCGTCAAAAGCCCCATCATGTTCTCGTCACAATCCAAGACCATCGTTCGAACACAGTAATGCCACTCTTCCTCATGTGAGTGCAGCCTCCCAATGACAACCATCCATGCAAACAACCGGTGGTTGCCATCCCATACGTGAAACATCTTCCCCGAGAATGCTTGCGTCAAAGTTTCCAGGAAACCTTTGACTGGAGAGAAGAAGTTAGAAAGATTCGTTCACCTGTCTCCAAATGGGATCCCATGAGTCCGTGATTGACTCATCCACAAGAAGCTCATTGCCTCTGGAATCCCTAGTAGAAACGTAAAACACCGCGGATCCATCCAAATACCGATGAACAAACTCGGCCTCCAGCTTCCTTAATGAGGGGTGACTGTCAGAGGTGACAGGGAGGGGCACTCACTGTTTCGGGCTGCAATTGAATTACAAAATACGAATGCGTCTGGGGGGCACAAACAGTGTGCGGTGCCGCACACTGTTTCGTACTTCCATTTTGCTCTGATTCAAGTCTGCTACAAACACCAGAAAGGATACACTTCCAACCAAAAGAGAGAGTTCGAGGGGGGCAAAAACAGTGTGCGGTGCCGCACACTGTTTCATGCTGCCATTTTGCTTTCATTCTAGCCTGCAACACACACCAGAAGGGATAAATTTCCAACCAAAAGAGAGAGTTCCAGGGGAGCACAAACAGTGTGTGGTGCCGCACACTGTTTTGTGCTGCCATTGCAGTGTTAGTTACGCCTGCAAGAATGTGCTAAGTGCTCACATTTCAAACAAAAAGATAACATTGAAGAGGGGCTCAAACAGTGTGCGGTGCCGCACACTGTCTGGAGTATGCATTTCAATATGATTCAAGAGGGATACACAGAGGAGAGTGAACTCTAAAAGAGGACTTGGGGGCTACAATTCAAACATAAAACAATTGTTTCAGGGGGGCACAAATACTGTGCGGTGCCGCACACTATTTTGTGGTTCCATTTTGGTGTGATTCAGGCCTTTAACTCAATGCAGAAGAGGTACATTTTGAAGCAAAAAACGAAAGTAAAGAGGAGCACAAATAGTGTGCGGTGCTGCACACTGTTCCGTGCTAACATTTCAGTGTGAGTGAAGACTGAAAGAGTGTACTAAGTGCCTACATTTGAAAGAAAAAATGAACATTGATGACGGGCTCAAACAGTGTGCGGTGCCGCACACTGTTTCCAGCTTGCATTTCCATATGATTCAAGCCTTGTTTCCATCATGCATTTCAATATGATTCAAGGGGGATACACAGAGGTGACTGGACTCAAATAGAGGAGCTGGGGGCCGTTCAAACGAATACGATTGTTTCAGGGGGGCACAAACAGTGTGCGGTGTCGCACACTGTTTCGTGCTTCTATTTTGGTTTGATTCATGCCTGTAAGACACTCCTGGAGGGGTACATTTTGAAGCAAAAAACTGAAGTGATGAGGGGCACAAATAGTGCTGACATTTCAGTGCGAGTGTAGCCTGAAAGAATGTGGTAAGTGCCTATATTTCAAAGAGAAAAAGAACAATGATGACGGGCTGAAATAGTGTGCGGTGCCGCACATTGTTTCCAGCTAGCATTTCCATATGATTGAAGCCCCGTAGAAAGAGGTCGCTGGAATCAGACAGAGGATCTGGGGGCTCAATACAACAGATCGCGGTATATCTTACTGCCGAGGCGTGGTAGTCATGGTTTTCTTGACTTTGACCATGACTTCCCTATATTTTTGGACCAAATGGGACTTCACATAGTCGTTGAAATGACTACGTGACTACGTAGTCCTCTGGGCGACTACTTTGGTAGACGTCGTCATGACTGTATGGCTCCGCACTAGAGGGAAGGGTGGTCAATGATGGATGACCAGCACGAGCTTGCCACCAAATAGTCGCCGGAATGACTTCTAGTGCAAGCTTGGTAACCAAAAGGTTTAAAAAATTTAAAAAGTTGCTTATAGGGTTGCCCATTAGAGGGTTGGGACTTGGCCTCTTTTTGGTTTTTTTTTTTTTTTTTCCTGCGCGTTTTCTTAGTAGTATCAAGCCGAGAGATGAGAGATGGAACGCGATGATCACAAGATATGCACAGGCGTGTGATGGAGGCTTTGCAGAGCAAATGATGCAGGAAGGGGCGAAGCGCAACCTGCACCGCAAATGTAGGCTCTTGGCTCCTATTAGTACCATGATTTGGTATTATTCCTTATGTTTACAAGGTTCTTGGGAGAGTCAGCTTGGTCTTGGTCTTAGCAATCCGTGTTTCAATCGACGCCCGCTCAGCTACACCATGGTGGTTCTCACAGACCAATCCGACATGACCACAGACACAAGCAGCACACACAAGAGGTCCTCTTGGGTTCATGGTCAGTCAAATCCTCCATGGTTATTCTTCCTATGTTTACAAGGTTCTTGGGAGAGTCAGCTTGGTCTTAGCAAGCCGCGTTTCAATCGCATTTCAATCTTTGCCTGCTTAGCTGCACCGTGGTGAATGTCTGCTAGAAGCAGATGCAAGTCAGCATAGGAACTAGTGTGATAAGTAGGGTTGGGTTGTTTGCTGGAACAATTCCAAGCTGTGATTGTCAGCTGCTAGCAGCAAGGCAAGGATTTGTGCAGAGGCATGGATAGCTGAAGGAGCAGGGATAGTGTGTGGGTCCATATTAATCCAAGAGGGCCGGATTTCAAGCTCCAGATTACCTATGACTCCCTGTGGAATGATAGCTACAAGAAACTGCATGGGTAGATGGTCAACTGGAAGTCGCAGCAACAGCGGCATAATTGATAAAATCAGGCACTACTACTCAAGGCACCTTCTTCAACACATATCACCCTATTTTTCCCTCTTATCAGAATCGGCCCTAAATTGGTAACCTTCTTTTTCAACCTATTTCAGTTTTCTCTCTCATCATTAGGGTTGGGGTGTTTGCTGGAAGAGGGCCAGATTTCAAGCACAAGATTACCTATGATTCCATGTGGATCCATTGCTACAAGAAACCTGCATGGGTAGATGGTGAACTGGAAGCCACAGCAACAACGACACAATTGATAAAATTAGGGATTGCTAATGAAGGCAACCTTTTTCAACACGTTTCACCCTGTTTTTCCCACTTATCAAAATCGGCCCTAAATTTTCATGTTGAATTCTGCAAGTTACTGGTTGAGTGAACCTTTGATAGTTTGCAATGCGTGTGCAAGCCTGACAGCTCTGGAGAAGGGCAAAGAGGTCCATGGCAACATTGTCAGAGCTGCAATTGTACCACATGTCATTCTAAACAATACCCTCATTGTCATGTATGAAGGGAGTGTTTGACATTATGGCTGAACAAGATGTGGGTGTCGTGGAGTGCGATGATTGCAGGATATGCACAACAAGGCGTGGGATGGAGGCTTTTGAGAACTATGAGCAAATGATGTGCGAAGGGGTGAAGCCCAACCACATCACCTTTGTTTGTGTTTGCAATGTGTGTGCAAGCCTGGGAGCTCTGGGAAAGGGGAAGAGGTCCATGGTGACATCGTCAAAGCTGGAATTGTACCAGATGTCATCATGAACACTGCCCTGGTGGACATGTTTGCCAACTGTGGGTGCATTCAGGATGCGAAGGGAGTTTTCCACACTCTGGCTGAATGAGATGTGGTGTCATGGAATGCGATGCTTGCAGGGTATGCACAATAGAGGCACGGGATGGAGGATTTGGAGACCTACGAGCAAATGATTGGGGAAGGGTGAAGCCCGACCACATCAGGTTTGTGTGCGTTTGTAGTGCGTGTGCAAGCCTGGTAGCCCTAGAAAAGGGCAAAGAGGTGCATGGTTGCATACCCATTAAAGTTGTGCATGACAAGTTCCAAGTCTTTCACATTGTGCAACAAAATTTTGACGAAACCACTTGGCAGCACATGCGTACTCTTCCCGTTTGACCCATAACCAATGTTAGGCATCAGTGTCGTGCCCTTGATCTAGCGCTGAAGCCGATAGTGCATACATACTGCAACCATAAGGCTTGCACCTAAAACGTTTGCTCATGCAAAATGGCAGAGTGATGCGAAATGAAGACATAAATACAGACACAAGTCATATTTGCAAATGCATACAAGCCTTGAAATTGAGGAACGAGCGTTCAACAACATTACTAGGAACACACATGCATATGCAGGCATTGTATTACATAAATGTGTGGGAACACAATAGGTGTGGCACTTGCCACATGCCCAGAACCACAACCGGACTACATTGACGCATGGTCTCAATCACTACAACTATCCCCTGAAACTGTGGCACTATCATCCACGAAAACCCGAGCTCCTAGGTGCCTTTTCTGCTTCCGAGCACACGGTGGAGATTAGTTCAATAACTGCTGTCGAGCAATGGCCTCAGCGTACTCAGGCAGGATGTACGAACGTGGAGGGCTGCACCAAAAGTCAGACTGAAAAACACAGACGTCGTGCAAAGGAATAGCTTCCAATGTCTTGACAACCAACGTGAACGCAATGCATTAGCGAACATAGAAGAAAAGGGAATGGTGGGGGGTTGTGTTCGAGAACTAAGATTCATACAGAATTTCAACTTACTCACATGCGAAATCGTCGTCCAGGTCTTTGTCGTCCCCTTCGTTGATATCCACATGCACTATACCCTCATGTTCCTAGACGGCACGGGCTGGCCCTTGTAAGCCTACAATGATGTCATTGAAAATATCCGCATCCCCTTCCATACCAAACAATTGCCCCTCCCCAGCCTTGCAAGCATGGTACGAAGCGCCTGCAAGACGATGTACTGTTTAGCAAGATGTAACAAACTCTGCAACAAGAAGAGAACACCAGAGAATGATCGGGGTCTAACCTGTCCCAAGAGTGAGGTCCACGATGTGCGATCCAAGATGAGAGCATGTCTCTATAATTGTCTGAATAAAAGTTGGGCTCTTCTCCTTCGCCCCTCTCCATGGTATGGAATTGGACTTTCTCAAACACACATTAGAATCCACGTAGTTGTAGTGAATGTCGTCCACTACAGGATCAAACCTGTCGTTGATAAAACAACCTCCCCCATGAAGCTTGAATTCCTTCACTGACGCAGGAGTGGAAGGAGGTCGAATCCTGACGAGGCACATGGCTTCAAAAAGGCGGGTCTGCACAAAAAGACATCACGAAGCACATAAGAGCAGATATGATTCAAAATCCCAAAAAGATGAGAGCAATTTCACCCCTCCGGAATTGAGTGTGTCAACACACTCAATTTTGGAGGAGTCAAATTGCACACAAATTGAAGCAGGAAAGAGAAGGAGGATTACCATTTGTCCCGGACAATCACCATTTGTTAGGTACAGGCTGTTCACACCATTCCACGTTTTGATGATCTTCATCCCTGAGGCCTTCAGATAGCTTGCAATCTCCTGACGACATTTCGTAGTGATGGACTGAATCATAACCAGAACCCCTCCATCCGACAGAAAGAACTTGCAAAAAGAGAAGACCGTCAAATGCATTCCAGGTTGGGCAAGTGCTAGTGGGGACCTGCCTGCATCGCCATTGTACCAGATGTAATTCCCTGTGGATCAACAGCTACAAGAAACCTGCATGGGTAGATGGTCAACTAAAGGCTGCAGCTGCAGCGGCATAGTTCATAAAACCAAGCACCTCAACCATGACCACAGCTTCTGAAAGAGGATCAAGAGAGGGAGCCAATGAGACATTTCAGCAGATTCAGGTACGTATGTATGTCCCTTGCTTAAGTGCATCAAGATGGAAGGTCTGGACGCTGGAAAGCAGGTGCTCACTCACATTATCCAAAGTGGATGCACGCCAAATGTTTTTCTACTCAACACCCTTGTCTCCATGTATGTCAAGTTGCTCACCAAGTGTTCAACAGAATGCCTCAACGATCTTTGATCACGTGGAATATAATGTTGGCAGGAGTTACCAAGCTTGGGTGTGGTAGGAATGCTTTGGAGACCTATGAGCAACTGCTGCGCGAAGGGGTGAAGCCCAACCACATCACGTTTGTTTGTGTTTGCAATGCGTGTTACACTCCCTTTCACCCTTTCCAGCCTGGTACTTTCTCTTATGTGGTGAGAGAAAGACGATGTCTAGCAGGAAGAGCCCACAGCTCTATGACGGTGATCGAGAGAGAGAAAGAGTATGGATTTGAAGGGCCCACACCCCGTGATCAAGAGAGAGAGACAAAGAACAGGGAAGGACACACAGCTCTGGCGCATTTGCAATGGCAGGCCCTGCCCGTGTTTTAGAAGGTGACCGATACGTAGCACTACAGACGATGACCTGTTAAATGACAAAAATCCATGGTCAGCTGCAAGGGATCATTTTGGCCATCCTTGTCTTCAATAGAATTGAGCTCCCAAATTTTGAGTCACAAAATCAAGAACAGTTTTTAGTTTTGTACTTGAATTAAATCACACTTGCCAATAGAGAGGTTCATTTGGAATTTTCACTCGTATATCTTAGTTGTGCAAGCTTGGGAGCTCTGGAGGGAAAAGGTCCATGGTGACATCATCAAAGCTGGATTTGTACCAGATGTCATTCTGAACATTGACCTAGTGGACATGCAGTAAAATGTGGGTGCAGCAAGCCTGATGCGAAGGGAGAGTTCGACAATATGGCTGAACGAGATGTGGTGTTTTGGAGTGCCATGATTGTAAGGTATGTGCAGCATGCGTATGAGATTAAGGCTTTGGAAACCTAAGAGCAAATGATGTGGGAAGGGATGAAGCCAGACCAGGTCATGTTCATTTGTGTTTATAATATGCATATGCGAGCCTAGCAGCCCTGGGAATGGTGAAAGAGGTTCATGGTTGACATTATCAAAAGCTAGAATTGTACCAGATGTCATTCTGAACATTCCCCTAGTGTACATCTATGCTCACCTTGAAGTGTTCAACAGAATCCCTCAACGATCTTTGATCACGTGGAATATAATGTTGGCAGGATTTACCAAGCATGGGTGTGGTAGGAATGCTTTGGAGACCTATGAGCAAATGATGTTGGAAGGGGTGAACCTCGACCGCATCACATTTGACATTTGCATTTGCAATGCGTGTGCGAGCCTGGAAGCCCTGGAAAATGGTAAAGAGGTCCATGCTGACATCGTCAAAGCTTGAATTATACCAGATGTCATTCTGAACACTGCCGTGGTGGACATGTTGCCAAATTTAGGTGCATTGAAGATGCAAAGGCAGTGTTTGACAAAATGGCTGAACGTGGTGTGGTGTCGTGAAGCGCGATGATCGTAGGGTATGCACAACAGGGTCGTGGGATGGAGGCTTTGGAGACCTATGAGCAAATGATGCAGGAAGGGGTGGAGCCCAACCAGATCACCTTTGTTGGCGTTCGCAATGCATGTGCAAGCTTGGCAGCCTCGGAAAATGGCAAAGAGGTCCATGGTCACATTGTCAAAGCTGGAATTGTACCAAATGTCATTCGGAACACTGCCTTGCCTGATATGTATGCCAAATGTGGGAGTATTGAACATGAAAAGGGGGTGTTTGACATTATGGCTGAATGTGATGTGGTGTTGTGGCACGCAATGGTCGCATGACATGCACAGCAGGGTTCTGGAAGAACTCCACACTGTCAGTGTCAGCTACTAGCACCAAGGCAAGGATGTATGCCTGATTTGTACACATGCAGGGATAGGTGAAGTACCAGGGATAGAGTGTGGGTCCAGATTCATCCAAGAGGGCCGGATTTCAAACACAAGATTACTTCTGATTCCCCATGGATCAATAGCTATAAGAAACCTCCATGGGTAGATGGTCAACTGGAAACAGCAGCGGCAGCAGCACAATTGATAGAACCAGGCACCGCTAACAAAGGCACATTCTTCAACACATTTCAGCCTGTTTTCCCTGTTATCAGAGTCGTCCCTAAATTTTCATGTTGAATTAGGCAAGTTAGCTTGTTGGTGGATCTATGGTGGTTTTGGAGTGATTTTGACATGTTACTGCCAATGTGGTAACAGGAAAGTATCAAAAAACAGATAACAAAGACGAGGAGAAGCTCTAAAATGAACACGTTTCCGACCCAAGTCAATGGTGGAACAATCGAGGCAAAAAGGTGAATGCCTCTTGGAAGCAGACGCAAGTCAGCATAAGAACCGTGTGATAAGTATGTTTGCTGGAAGAATCTAGGCTGTCATTGCTAGCTGCTAGCAATAAGGCAAGATGTATGCATGATTTGTGCAGAGGCATGGATAGCTGAAGGAACAGGCATAGAGTGTGGGTCCAGATTCATCCAAGAGGGCCGGATTTCAAGCTCCAGATTACCTATCATTCCCTGTGGAAGGATAGCTACAAGAAACCTGCATGGGTAGATGGTCAACTGGAAGCCGCAGCAACGATGCTCCTTCACTTAACTTGCCCACCAGATTCCAAGCTACTCATGCAAGAGACAAAGCTAAGTATCTGAATCTGCTGAATTGTTTCCTTGGTTTATAGGGGGTAGGGCAAAGAATCATAGGTAGTTTTGTGCTTGAAATGCAGCCCTCTTGCATGAATCTGAACCCACATTCCATCCCTGCTCCTTCAACTATTCCTGCCAAGAGAAAGGGAGGGGAGGGCGCGGCAGGGAGAGGGAGAGGGACAGGGGGAGGGTAGCTAGTGGTGTGCTCACTATTTGGGGGGGTGGCTGGCAGGTTGCTCACGAGCTGGAACAAGCAGGCTGCCGCCGCCGCAGCCAGCCAGCAGCGAGCTCCCGCATTTGGTGAGTATTCAGCGATGCTCCCACACTAACATACATGTTGACGAGGCAGGCGTTGCATTAAAAAATGTCTGGCTTAAATCCAGTTTGGATAAGGTGAACGTGCACCTGCCCACCAGCTTCCACGCTTTTTCATCTTTATGCTAAAATGTCTCATCGGTTTAATTAAAGGGGGCAGGGCAGCGAATCGACATATTACGTAGCTTTGTGCTTCAAATCCAGCTCTGTCGGACGAATCTGAACCCACACTAGTCCACCCCTGCTCCTTCAGTTATCCATGCCAAGAGAGAGAGGGAGAGAGAGTGCAGGGCAGGGCAGGGCATGGAGAGGGAAATCCATAGATTCATATGTCGTTCAGAGAAGGAGTGAATTTTAAATAAAGCCACTGTGAGGGCAACATGAGGGCAACATGTGAGGGCAACATGTATGTTATGCTGCCCCCCTTAGACTATTTTGAGGAGCCTGATTTTGGGACTGTACTGCAATTTTGTAAATCTGAGTGACAGTTGTTTAAGACAATATCTTGTTACTTTGCTTCTATCTACAGTGCCTATATAGTGTCCTTTGCACTTTGTCAAACTGTTGTTTAAGGAGCTAGATTTTGGGACTCTTGTGCTATTTTGTAAATTTGAATGGCAGTTGTTTAAGACAAGACACTTTGGTGAAAGCATTACTTGAAAGAGAACTGCAGCAGTCATGCTAATAAGCTTCATCTGTCTACTGGATTATGTCCCAAGGGAATGGGGGAATGTGTACACTTCCTTTTGAAAATCTCTCACCTTAGCTCTCTGTATGAAGAGGGGTGATGTTGGAGGTTACGCTGCTCCTGTGAATTCTGACGCGGTCAGAAGGTCACTCGAGCAAGGTCACATTCCTCTTGTATATCGTTATCTGTAGTGAAGAGAAAATACTGACATTGACATCGCCCCAATCCTGTTAAACTACATCCAATCAATCAAATTGAGACAGGAAGAACATCTACACCGCTTTTGAGTCAGACACCCAATGCAGTACTTCATGTGCACTGCTTTACACAAGAAAGTTGAAACCTTCCTCGCCTCCACAGGGTGCCTTTCTATCACATGTTGAATGTGACTTGAGAAAGTATTGTGGATGTCAGTCGGACTGGATTTGAATGAATAGGATGTTGTCATGAGTACAACATGTTTGAGTACATGACAGTACCTTTCTACCAAAGGTCAATGCCAGATCACAACCTGACTTAGTTTACAACTTGCCAACATATCCGTCACAAGCAGTTCCTACTCCATAACAGTCCACTATCTGCATTGTGGAAATAGCCACAATGAAGAGCACTGCTGAAGCAAATCAGAGTCCTAAGTCCTAACCCCATCTGTCCAGGATCAACCCAAGTAATTTCTAGGGCCTAGGTGTCCATGATGAGAGCAAAGCCAGTTTCAACTAATAAGACTGATTCCCATGGTTACTGTCTTGCAGTGAGGCAGCAATTGTAGTTTGCTGCAATGAATTACTTCACTATGAGCTTGGTCAGGAGTTGCATCTGCCTATCGAAATTTTGAGAGGCTTTATGGCTACATCATCTGTTAGGGTCAAATGGATGGAGTTGTGTGACATGATACATCGTGAACCTACTTGCAGCGGTGTATATGCAACACTGCTTTGCCAGCCCACTGCAGCCAAATCTAAGGTCTAGTTCAGAGTAGAGAATCAAGCATCCATGTCCTAATGCACTCCCAGATAAACAGATTCCTGTTCGTTGAGGTGCTGCAGCAATTCCAAGGCCTTGCGTTTGGCCCGCAGGGTCCCTGTCTGCAACAGTTCATTCAGTGGGACGGCAGCACCCAGGTGCCGGGCTGTGGCGGCATATGTGCTACTGCATTGACACAGTGCCAGTAACACGGAGGCACCATTCTCTTTGTTCCGTAGGGAACCATTTCGTATTAGCTCTAGCAATACAGGGATAGCACATGCACGACCAATGGCTGTACGCCCATCAGGATGAGTCGCCAGAACCGCTAATATGGCCAATGCCTCATCCACCATGCCTGCCCTTGAATCCAGCAGCAGCTCCATCAGTGGTGTCACAATACCCGTGCGAATTGCACGGGCCTTGTTGCCTTGGTAGATGCACAATGCAAAAAGAGCAGTAGCCGCATCCTTCTTCCCCCGGGATGTACCTTCCTGCAGCAGTGCCACCAGTGCAGGAATGGCACCCGCAGCCCCAATAATAACCTTGTTCTCATCCACAGCAGATAGGCTGAAAAGTGTGGCAGCCGCATTCTCACGAGCTTCCATACTGCCCTGCTTGAGCACATGAACAACGGGATGGATAGCACCTGCATCCACAATGGCACGTTTGTTGCTGTCAAGAATGGACAAATTCAGCAGTGCCGTCACAGCATGCTCCTGCGTCTTCATGTCGTGTGTAAACAGTAAGCCCACCAACAGTGGAATGGCTCCACGCTCAGCTAAGTACATCCGATTCTCAGTGCTCACCTTAGCCAGCAGCCGCAGCTCACCTGCAGCCTTGCACTGTACCTCCGCCTGCTCACTGTGCAACTTGAGTAGCAACGACTCCACCAAAGCATTGTCACCATATGCAACCCCTCCCTCTGCCCCACTACTGCCAAGCTTCCCGCCTCCACCTGACCCTGGCCGCTTGGGTGCCTCCATGCCATTTGCCTCACACCATTGCGCAATGAGACTACGCAAAACATAATTGGGGGTAAGGACAAGGTGTGAGAGCACCTGCTGCGTTTTCGGACACGTTCGGTTGTTTGCATGTAACCACCTTTGAATGCATGTACGCTCATACGTCTGCATATGCCACACAAGCCAACATCCATAAAACTAACTCATGTTTGAAATCTTGAAGCAGTCCAGCACAATAAATCTCAGCAAATGGCATATTAGAGAGTGTACACACGGTGCACTTGTCAGAATGCATCCGGAGAAGAGAGACAGTACCTGGCCTGTAGCCACAATCACAGGGTCCTTCATAAGCTCCAGGGAAATGGGGCACTTGAAATCATCAGGGGGAAGAGGACCAGCCATGCGAACAGAAAACTGTGGTTCTGTCGAACAAGATGCTTTGCCAGCACGCCATGTAGAAAAGACAGATTCAGGCTCTTTCTCATCCTCTATAGCCTTGAGGTGAATTTTGCTGAGTACTTGCATCATATTATCAACATTGTCTTTCAGTGTAGTGCCTTGCCCTGCCATTTCCTTCCTATAATCCAAAGCTTTCCATTCCTGTTTCCACGCTGTTTCTGTTTGTAACCGCAGCTTCTCAGCAGCATCCTCGAGAAGAGTTCTCGGCAGTGGCAGCTTCTCTGCCTCATGTTTGAGGAGAGAGTGTATGGCTGCGTACAGTTGCTCATCTGGCACCTCCCCTCGAGACTTGGCGCGCTTCACTTGCACACGCACAAGCTCCACCTGCCACACTTGGAAGTCAGCCAACTAACAACCATATGCATGTCACTCAAACATCTTGCACGGTAAGAGACAAGGCACAATAGGTCAGACATTGGCACAACCACTTTCAAGTGGTAGCCAAAATCCCCTCCAAGCTGTCAAATTTCAAACACCATGGATAAGTATGACCGCAGCAGATCAGGACCAACTCTTCAAAATCCAACCTACTGACTGCCTACCAACAACTTTGAATAAGAAAACTATCAAAGAGAGAGTGTTACAGAACCTGTGACAAGCTCAGAGAATGAATGGCACTTCATATCAGAAGTGGTATGGGCAAACAAAAAAGCAGTGTCTTCTGTAGAATCAACGATGAAGGGGTACCTGTTCATATACTTCATCAGAAACATCCAGGACCTCTAGCGAGAGGAGATCCAAGGCTTTGCTCAGGTCTGCTGTCAGCTGCCGGAACTGCACGCTCATCTTCTCCCTGTTCATCACCTGCATGAACCACTCATACTCGTTCTATTACCCTCTTTATGTTATGTGACACCAGGCTTCAACCAGTATTGTCTGCATCTAATACCAATAGACTATATCGATGGTCTGTTTGCGAAGCTCCAGACGAGACACATAGAAGAAAGACCTACAACATCGGAGCACAGAAGGCCAGGAGACAAACACATGAACGAACAAACCAGACAAGCTCCAAACATAATACTTGGGCTACACAATTTTTCTCCATATAAGTTCACGCACTTGACACATACCCCCACACGGTTCCCATATCACCACCATAACTCACGATCAGACTGCCCACACATGCGGAGAAGACCCGCACAGACAACAAACTTGACCTTAACTTACCAACCAAAACTGACTGCCATCCCTGCACTCTTCCAGCACCTTCTTGGCTCTGAGAAAAACAGCTTCCAAAGCCCTGAAGGATGGGACAGCTGCTATGGAAACTAGGGTTCCAGAATCTCGAAGCTCCTCAAACAGGGGAGCCAATAACTTAATGCGTCGTGTGAGATGGCCACACTCTTTACGATAGCTGCGCACCACATCCCCAATGGCGCCCACCTCCACGATCACCTCCACCACGGCCTGCACCAGCGCCTGACTTGTATTTCGCTCCATCACTATCAGGTCAGTGTAGCTCCCCAAAATCCTACGAGTGACAGTTCTAATCTGTTCGCACTCAGCCTCAGTTGCCAACAACAATCACCTGCCTCTAGCATCACTGCTATGCTGAATTTCCACGTACTGGCTCACTCCCTGACCTCCTCGGAAAACAAGACTAAACCTTAATTGCATTTGATATTTCCTCCTCTCTTCAGAGGACAACCCCCCATAGCAGCCCCTCAGAGTCGCCTTTCGCCTCCGCATAGGTTACCACCATATCACTTCCCTCGCGTAGACCGCCCAGCACCTCCCCACTTCTCAAACTATAGCCCTCTCTAATCTGCCAGGTAAAGCGTCCTCCCAACTCACCCTTGAGCAGAAAAATACTAGGTTCATAATTTCCCCCGCTCCTTCCTCTCAAGAACACTTCAAAGCACGCCACCACACGAACACAGTATCCTCCACCTACAGCAAAAATACCTCTCCATCAAACCCCGACCAGGCCCTTGCAGCTTATAACCACTCCTGCCCAACCTCATCCCGGAAGCTCGCACTTTTGAGAGAACTAGTCTTGAAAGACACCGTAAGCGACAAGACCTGGCATTAACCTTGATGAGCTCGCAGATCCTGCCATACTTACCTCGAGACGTGAGAGAGAGCGAGAGAGAGGGAGTTCTACAGAGACGACCAACGAACACTCCTCATATTTTTCTTCTTTTCTTTTCTCTTATTTGTTTTACTCTTTTTCTCTTCTTCCACTAAACAAATTGCAAAAAAACCGAGGTTATTTTTTCCTCGTTTTAATTTGATTAAGAGGGCCTCCGTCCCCTTTCTTTAAAAAAACAAAAACAATAAAAACAAAGACAAACTTGCAAGCTTTAAATCCATTATCTGTTTTTCTCCAGATTATATAATTTATAATAATCTACAACATAATTTTCTTTTTTGGGTGAAATGCAACAACTAGATAATAAGTTAGAATTGATAGAATTGTGGCGCTGACTGATGAGCGCAGGGCCGGCTGCCCTAAAATAAAATAAAATAAAATAAACGGGCAGCCGGTAGTCCGCCACCTCGTCGCTGCTGTTAGTGCTTGACTGCCCGCCGGCATTTAACCGACAAGCCGGCTCTTATGTTTATTTCATTTATATATAAGAAATTAAAATTGATAATTAGTGAAAATGGTGCGATAATGAACGTGTAATGGATGGATGAACTTTGGGTGCCGTTTGCTGCGGGAATGCGTACTACGGTTTTTGTACTTGACCGTTATTTGAGGTTTTTAAATATTATATATAGACCACGTCAGACAACAAAGTCCGAGGGCGGGTGTCATGTCCGGCATGCGCTTTTCACACGTGTCGGACCGTAAACTCCGAGGATAGTGGTAGGCCCGGCCCGCGATATCTGCCGGCAATTAGGGAGCACCACTTTGTTTTATTTTATTGTTAGTTTGAAGTTTTTTCATTTTTATTTTTTTTTCCCAAAAATTATCTTGCATTTTATTATGTGAGGGGAAAAAATAAATCCCTGTGGGGCCATAAGGCAAACACACCTGACCATGAGGGACGAACCCAGAGTACTTTAATGGAGAGAAATCCATCCAAGAGGATGATGTGGAAAGCTACTATTAAGAGAGAACAAAAACAGCTAGGAGAGGGCCAAGAGCAAAAGTAGCTTAGAATGCCGACTGGCCCTGACACGTTCTTACCACTGCTGTTTGAGCAGTGATGGTTGTTTGTTTGAGTTTGGCTTGAAACCGCTCAATAGGGCAGAGTACTTCATTGGCTGGGGAGGCCCATGCCAATTCAAGTGCTAATTTAAAGGCTGGATGTGGCAACAGGGATGTATTAAGTCTGAACCATCCTTTGCCTCTTTTTGGCAGGTTTGGGAGATTGATTTGACAGGAAATGCATGCATGGTCAAACTCTTGGAAAATAGGCTCTTGAGGAAGCATTTATGTCCAGGGGGATAGCCTTGGCAAGAGGTAAAGCCTGTCAAGCCTTGCCATACAGATATCAGCACCTGCTCTATTGTTTGTCCATGTAAAACACGGATGGCTGCCGGCGGTTCTGGCTTTGGACGGTTCAGACAGTGAGAAGTTGTTTCTAATTCTTTGCCATGATGTGGCCCCACCATCACCCAGACCCTGGGCAGTAGCCCCCAGCCTGTCTTTTACACTCTCAACCATGTTGAGGTCACCCATCAGTAACCATTGCTCAACTGAGAGCTCGGCCTCCATTTTTGTGTGTAGGTTTGCCCAGAAAGCTTCCCTCTCGGCTGATGAGTTAGGGGCGTACAAATTGACAATGCCTATTGTTCCCGCTAAATGGGAAGGATGATAGAGATGAATTGAGCTCTGTCTTGGAACCACATCTCTTCTTTTTGAATCAGGGCAGCTATTGAGGGAGAAAGAAGGATCGATGTTCCTCCTCTTGATCCTTCTATGGTTGGTTTCCAAAAGCTATGGGTTGTGGGCCAGAGTTGATCCCCCAAAGATGAGATTTTGGCCAAGTCAAGTTTATGTTCTTGTAACAAGATAATAGTCTCTTGATTTAACAACGGGGAAAGCCAGGTTTTAAGTTTCACCTTTTTGAGGGAGGACTGAGTAGATCCAATCCCTCTCATATTCCAAGAGTGGATTTTAACCAACATTTAAGGGGAAGGATGGGCCAAGAGTTGGGCTCTTATTTGATGGCCTTGAGGATGAGAATGAGAATCTTGTTCTCCTATCCGAAGGAAGTAAGGAACATTCCCATACTAGGGTTTTTGGGAGCTTTTGATGGGGCGACAGGAGCTGGATGAATAACCCCTTGCCAGGGTATGGGTGGAAGATTCAGGTATAGGTTTGAATTGTTTTGTGCAGGCCATAGAAAATTCTGCTGGAGCCAGACTGGGGGTTGGCTCCGCAACTAGGCCAATGGAGGCTACGATGGTTTGCATTTGAAGGTTTGACAGTGGCTGAGTTGCTTGGTTCAGATTTGGAGCTAAGTGCATAGTTTGGGGACTCCACCAGAGTGATGGCAGGGTTTTGGTTTTCTTCCCCTTTTTGATGACAGGCTTCCTGCATAGCACCATGCATCTCTGCAAATCTGTAGCTTTCCTAGAGAAAATGAATACAATGAGTGGATTGGGGAGTACATGAGCCTCCATGTTGGCTGGTTGTGCTGGGAGAAAAGACAGCTTGAGGATAGGTGATGTGTGATTGAGCCTAGCCTTTCCCATGGCAGCTTCTTGCCTCCCCCTTGATTTGACCGCCATCAGGGATTCTTGGGCCAATTCCACCGAGAGAGACTGGTCGTGATTCCCTGCATGGTGGATTGCATGCCTTCCTCCGCCTCTAGCAAAGCATAGAGCATTGCAAAACCATTGTGAAGCGTATCCTTTGTTTGAAACTGAGCCTGTTGTGTGCACCAGGGATCCGAACTACTCTTCTCACGGACCCAAATGTCACAGAGGGGGGGCACATTAGAGCATAGGTGCTCCACATTTATGAGGGCCAGAACCTGTGTGGATGGGCCGTCACTCAAGCCAGGGTATGCCTCAATGTAGGAAGCCCAAGAGATTGGAACAGAGCTTGAAAGTGAAAATTGTGGGAGATGTATATGAAAGTATTCTTCAATTTAGGGCTATCATCTATGGGCTCCTTGATGACGAATTTTCGAATGTCCATTGTTGTGATCCACAGAGATTCCATCCCCTCCCTGTCAGGGGATGTGATCAGAATTCTCGGTTCATCTTTGTTGCAGAATATCAGCGGGGTAATGCAAGTGGCTTGGGGTTCCATTGAAGAGACCAGCTGAGTGCATCCACGGAGAGAGAGAGTGGGGAAGGTCCACAACCTCAGGCATATATTAGCAATTATAGGGTTAAGTGCAATTCCTATGTTTGCATCTGGATTTTGAAAGTCAATTGATCTCATATGGGCCTTGGAGTTGGAGGGGACCCCAGTGATTTCATGATTTGGATGTGACATTGCGGGTGTTGTTGGGGTATCTTCAGAATCAACAAGAACTGTTGTGGATGTGATGATTGGCCCATGTTGTGGGGATGACTGATCTCATGGGGCCTCCATGATCACTGAATTCCGTTGTAACTCCGGTATTGGTGACCACAGAATGCCAGCTGACATCTCCTCGCTGCCATGGATATACTGGAGGGGGGACCTAGTGTTCACTACAGATCTGGAGATGTCATTTTCCAGCTCCATTGGGTCATTTGGTCTGCGGTGTTTTTTGGCAGTTGGTGCTGCTGATGATGATGGAATCCCATATAGGGGCCAGCCAGGGCTATCACCATAGATACCAGGTGTAGTTTGTTTTAAAGCAGCTGCCTGATCCTGACTAGGCCTTGACTGAGTTGAGGGTACTTTCTCTTTAGAAGAGGCATTCCCCATAGGTGCTTGCATAGTCTGAGTTGAGGGTACTTTCTCCTTAGAAGAGGCATTCCCCAGAGGCGCTTTGGACCTGTTGGTGTAGATGCCGTTTGTTGGTGTTATTTGATACCTGTGAGAGGTTGTAATCAGCAGTAGAGGCCAATTGGATTGGGGAGTGGCGTTTTCTCTTTCCAGTAGGACAATCTGCTTTCATATGACCCTGCCTTCCACAGTTGAAACAACATGTACCAGGCGAGTCTTCCATTAGTTTGATGAGAAGAAGTTTCCCTTGTTGTCCATGGGCAGCCTGATGTAGCTTGGGATTTTGCCCTCATTGCGCATCATAATCACAATTTTGGGCAAACCATTCTCCTTCATTTTGGAAGCAATTGTGACTCTTTTCCATGCTTGTTCTTTTCTCAAGTTGTCCAGACACATCTTAGGATCAAAAATAGCCAGACAACCCAGGTAGTAACCAAAGGAATTCCCAATGTTTGGGACGAAATATAGGTATTGATCTGGGATTCCACAGACAGTAATGATCCTTGGGGCCCAAATTTTCTCATTCATGTTACCCATCTGAGGAGACCATGGAAAAATGTTAACATTGAACCCCAGTTTGTGGGGGTTGAACGTTAGGGCATGATCTGCTGCTGCTTTTGTTTCAAACATTATGGAAAAAAAACCACGACCTTTCGGATGACAAAAATGTTGCTGCAAATCGCCCGATCCTCCAAGGTGTGAGGTCACCCAGTCCCTTACATCAGTTCTGTTCTGCTTCTCCCCGGGAAAATGTAGGAGAATACCTCGTTCCTCGCATCCAGAGACCTTGTCACAAAGGGAATCAAAATCAATGGCTATCGAGAGCGCCGCTTCTTCCATTTCTGCCTGCGATCTTTCAATATCGCCATCCTCAGACAATGCTTCCTCTGGCTCGATAGGCATACTGGAGGCAGTGTGAGGTGGGGGGGACTGATTGGTCAGCTAAAGACACTGCAGCAGTGACCAAGGTATTGACATTGTCGTTGTCCATTGGACCTGAAGACACCGCTCCAATGGCTAAGGCACGGACATTGTCCATTCGACCTGTTGCTTGAGCCTGGTGGGCCAGGAAGAAGGCATCACCCGATTGCCTCAAATGCCTGGCACGTGGGGGCGCATGCATGCTTGAGCGATTGATTCTGCTCCTGGGTTGCTGCGCGCACCCTTGAACTGAAAACTAGGACCCATCTTCGACTGATAAAGAGAGGTTCACTTAATGAATAGAGGGAGATGTGGCTTGCCCAGAGTCTAGAACACGATCTGGAGATAGGCTTGGGGAGAGACACCCTTGGTATAAAAGGTGGTGGAAGGATGAGAGTAGTGAAAGGCGGTTGTCTGTCTCCTTAGCCTTTAATGAATGATAGCTCCAGTCAAGCCAAAATATCGGCACTGTGAGAATGGGGGCGCATTGAAGCGAAAGATTTTCTCGAAAAAAACATCAGGATGAAGGTAGATGGATACATGTTTGTGTTTAGATAGGCTTGGTGAAGATTGATTTGTAGTTGAAAATTTCTGGAGCTCCGTTCATCAGGGGGCTTCTTGCTTTGATGAGCCTAAGTAAAGGATTGCAAGTAGAAGAGACAGCGAAGACGGTGACGATTAGACAGGAAGGAAAGTGGCTTTGTCTCGCATATCGCTGATCGCTCGACGAGCTTGAGTTACCGTTGCTTCTCTCCCCTCACCGCAACATGCGGAGCTACATCTCGCCCTCATAAATTGTTATTGCAGCCAATACGTGAAAAACCATGTTCTCAATTCTCTGTTTTAGTGCCCTCTGTATTATGAGATATGTGATAAGATAATTTAATGTGATATTCTCTTCAATGTGATATAAATTCGGTGTAGAGGCATATCGCGTCATAATGGAATACAGCCAAGTGCGTTGGAGATGTAATTTCGAGCAGAAAATTTAGCCTTCAATACGGAGAGCATGACATAATAATAATATAAGTCGGCATAAAACCTCGTCGGTTCGTCGTTATATCAACAGTCTTTACGCACGTAATAAGCAAGGGGACTACAGACCTCACCCGTGGATCAGTAGTAACTCGTATGCCACTTATTTACAGTACATCCCTCAAGTCATGTCGTGCGGATCAGCACAACACCAAGCAACCCTTCTACCCCAACCCTTCCAAAAACCTTCCATCTCCTTGTCTGCTATCTGCACGTAGACCTGGGCCCACTCCTACCGCACCTTGAAATCACCCACCCTACTCGACCCTCAATCCTCCTGCACCCTCTGGTCGTTGCCTGAGCTCCCACTTTGGGCTATACCTTGCCAAAATCACCTCCGTTCTAGAACCTTCCCTAGCATTCCTTGGCATGGATTCCATGTGGGCCCCGCATGTTATAGCCACTTTGAAGGGGCATGCAATAGCCACGCTAGTTGAGTTGAGTCAGCTTGCTAGATGTTGCATGCAATAGCCATGTGCGCCCCACATGCAATAGCCACTTTGGAGGGGCATGCAATGGCCATGTGGGCCCAATGCACGCTGCCACTTCTATTCGGACAGCTGCTTAAGCGTCGGCTCGCCTCTAGCTGATTTGATTTTTCGGGCGTTTGGGGCAGATCTGCTTTTGGTTCTAATTTTGTCTTATAAAGTACCATTTCATTTTATTTCATTCTTTGTTATGCGGTCTTGTTCAATAAGCTCTTGAGATTACCAGGGATTTAATTTTTTTTTCTTCCTCCATGGAATGCTTGGGGCTAGAGGTACAACAACGATCAGAGCTTCTATGTGCGTAAATACCCTTTTTTGTGCAAATTGAATGTAGTTCTGAGAATTCGTCGCTAGTAGTGCGGAGCAACGCGAAGCCCTAGTAAAGCATTAGTTATTTCCACAATTTTCAGAAAGTGGTAGGTAGTATGGTGGTTAAGAGCATCGAAATAATGAGCACGAGGTTTGGTTTTCAAATCTTGTCAGGTTGTATTGTGACAATGATATGTGTTATTAATTATATATTTTGTGGAAGGGTATGTTAGTCCGCTCGAAGGTTGGAGTGAGTCTGCTAGAGGGTTTGCCAGTCCGTTGGAAGGTTGGAGTCAGGCTGCTGGAGGGTTTGGGCTTCCAGTACTGCTCGACATAGTCAAAAAATTCATGTCCTTTCGGGTATTTTGACCTCATACGACGGATTCTCCTTGCAACCCACAGAAGCGCTCTTTTCTCGTTGCGTGGTCCCCCCTCTACAGTACATGAGGTCTCCCATATCCTTCAACAAGTTTACATCGGTCACCGGATCCTTCGTTTGTTGCATGATTTCTTCACCCGTGCCTTGCGGACATGCCAAAGGCAGAGGAAAATGAGTACTCCTTCAAAAACAATTCTGCACAATACACATGGTACACATTAGAGTCTTGGGATCGGACTGCAATGGTGGACTGCCGGAGTGGACTGTAATAGCGACCTGTATCAGCGGGCAGAGCCACTGGACTCGCCCAGTGGACAATACAATGCCATGACGTTGATGTGTTGGAATAACCCCATTGGACTACCCAGTGGACAGTACAATGCCATGACGTTGATGTGCTGGAATAACCCCATTCATGGACTACCCAGTGGACTTCCCCGTTGGACTTCCCCCTAGCTAGGACTGGGGCAGCGGACTGCCCCATTGGACTGCCACAGCGGACTGCCGAGTGGACTTGGCAGCGGACGGCCGACCCCAGGGACTGCTGAGTGGACTTGCCAGCGGACTACCCAGCGGACTTGCCACGGACTGCTGAGTGGACTTCCCAGCGGACTGCCGAGCGGACTTACCGGGGACTGCCAGGGGACTGACGAGCGGACTTGATAGCGGACTACCAGTGGATTTGCCCAGCGAACTGCCATCGGGTTTCGCCACAGGAGTCTGCCAATGGATTGTAGCAATGGACTGCTGCAGTGGACCTCGACAATGGACCGGTGCTGTGGACCAACAGACTTACCGAATAACGTTGATTTCTGCTTCAGCATTGTTCACAATGAAGGCATTAGGTCGCCAGCTCGGCAAATCTGAGAGGAGTGAATCGTGCAAGGCTCTCATCCACGGCACCAGGTCTGTTGTCTAATTCCTCGTGGATAGGATATAAGCAACTGGTATACCGTTCAACCACTCGTTGAAGACCATCAACGTGTACAATGGGAACTGTTGGAATGCACAATGTCAGATAATCAGAGCATGCAAATTCCGCTCAATTCTGCACGAGAAGACTTCATAAGAGTGATGAGGACTACAGCGGTCTTCCGCAACGTACACATGAAAACATACAGAAAGGGTCAGCACACCAAATTTTATGTGAATGCTGCATGGTACTATGCTATCATGCTCCTACAAGTCCATGGAATCGTTCGAATAATACCTTGTCATGATTTGTCCCAAAGGTTGCATCACATGCAACGATACGGTCATGTCGTAGTTCCAGCATTCGTCGTTTCTGCCACGGAGTCTGTATGCCAATAATGAATGTCAAATCTCCAGCAAAATGCTCGAATGTTGGCTCTAAT
Source organism: Takakia lepidozioides (assembly GCA_030704615.1). Taxonomy (NCBI): domain Eukaryota; kingdom Viridiplantae; phylum Streptophyta; class Takakiopsida; order Takakiales; family Takakiaceae; genus Takakia; species Takakia lepidozioides. Next base: position 17,297,910 of record CM060733.1, read on the forward strand.
TTCTCCTCTTGATAGAAAAAAACGGACGTAGGATTCTGGTCTCTCCACATGCGCACACTCTCCGCATTATCGGCGTGCTTTTTGAAGGTTTGTCACGCACGTTTCTCGGCAAGGTTGTGAACATCTTGCTCCAACAAGAAATCATCGCGGGTCCATGCATCGCCCAAGCCGGTGTTGTTCATCACGTGCTCTTTATGCTCCATCATGATTTGGGCGACCGACAGGCCTCGGCACAAACACTCGACGACCTAGGCTTTCAATTCCTCTCTAATGTGTGGTGCATAGGCGTGGCGGGTGTTCCTAAACTCTGCGGACTTCCTATGCGAGGGTTTCCCTTGCGCATCTGTATGCTCTATGTTGTTGTAGTACGTGAGGACACAAATGTCAGGGGCGAGATAGAATTGTTGGACCTTGAAACAACATTGGCAACCATGCTTGTAAGACTCTCCATACTCCGACTTCTTTCTCCTTGGGTCTTTATGAGGGCAAGATGTTCCAGCACCCACAAGATGTCCTCCACGCTTCTGTTTTGGATCCTCCACTATTGCCTTGTTGGTGCGCTTGTCATCAGGACCGTAGCAGCATTGATACCTGGACAGAAAATTCAAAAATCGATATCCAACGACTTGAGGAAGCATAAAATCAAAGAACTCGTGAAACAAAAAATTGAAGGGTCCTGGTTTGCTGTTTGCAAACATTGTTGAAGAGGCCGTATAAGCGGGCTTTCCGTGATCAATATATCATCGGGTTTTGCTTCCACATCCATGCCCTATATAATACAAAGGACACGCTTCTGAACATGCAAGAAACGCGCCGTAGTACCCAGGACACGATCGACAACGTGCCAGGAGAACAGTGCGCACGTACGCGGCTGCTGGCAAGTGGCAGGCGGCAGGGATAAAGGTTTGAATTGTAGCCCTAAAAATGGAGGGCTCGGATGGGTTATGGGAATGGACGGTGGAGATCCTGCGTCGTCAGCGGTCTGGATGGCAAGGGACTGGCCAGCACCGGACTGGCGGGCAGACTGGCGGACTGGCAGATTGCTGGGCAGCGAACTGGCAGACTGGAGGGCAGCGGACTCATGGGCGGGGGACTGGCCGCGTGGCGGACGGGGGCGCGGTTGCTGCAGCCGCGCCCGCGGCTGGGCGACTGTGCGCAGCGGCGGGCGCGGCAGAGGGAGCCAGGCGTCCGTACGCGGGGCCCACCGGCCACATCGCACGTGCCCATTGAAGACCCTATTATCTTAAAATGAGAGGCAAATCTAACTTACTTTGGATGTAAATCAATAGCATTCTCTAGGGCTACGGCCCCGTTGTAGAAAAAGACAAAGGTGTTGGTGAGGGGCGCCGCAAAACTGGATCGCCCCTTGTGAAGGGACGTCTTTTTGCGCCCCTTCGCAACCGTGGGGGCGCCCTTTAAGAAATATTCTATTTCGACCAATAGCGCCTCGTTAATCTTGGGGGCAATTAGGGGGGCGTTTGTAGCTGCCTATGGAGCCCGGCTCTTGTGGTCGTGGGTGTGCATCACATATGTAGTGGGATGGATTCCGCCTAGCCTAAGATCCACTTCTGTTAGTTGCATGGACGAAAAGTGAGGTGGTTGTTGGAGAAGTTACTAACAGCCTAATTTGGGGTCTCTTACCTTGTCTCTAGATTAGACATAGACAAGACTGGAAGCTAATGTGTGAATGAGAGCGTTGGACCTATGTGACAAAGCCACCTAGCTCATATGATTAGCTTGTGTTTACCTATTTAATCTAAAGTCTTATGGGCATTTGCGTTGGAGCAGGATATTTTTGGTGCTAAATGAGTACTTGGATATGAAATTGATAATGTTGTGTTCAAAGATTTGATTGGATTATGGTTTGGCATGCTCTGCAATAGATTCTTCCTCTCAAGCCAAGCTTGCTTTACAAAGCTACAGTTCCCTAACGTGCCCACGGCTTTTAGAGGAAGGGAGCATATTCATTGGGCTGAAAAGTATGCATCACAAAGTCCCTGATTTTTTTTGGGTTCAAAAAGGGAACTTGGGAGCGACAACCCACAATTCAGGCCCTTGAGGAGGGGGAAAAATTAACCCCATTTCAGATAAGCCATGGAGGCACATAGGACGATAACATCCAGACAGAAACGCCACGAACAATCCCCACAAGGGGCAGGGCAGTGGGTTTGAACCCCGAACCACCAAGGCGACACATTGTGCACTTACCAGCTGAGCTACTAGCCGATGTGCCCCTGAAAATACAAAGGGAAAAAAACCCGTAGGTTTTTACTTTTTACTTTTTTTCCCATGACTTGCACTAAAGTGACCTTGTTTTTCCTTAAAAAACCAAAAGAACAGTTTAACCCTTAACTTCCTATGGAACCGTTTCGTGTTTCATAGAACATGATATATTAATGTAACTTTTGCAGATCTTAATATTTTTAGGTCGTTTCTTCAGCAATAAATGACCTGACGACATGACGTCTCCAATTGGTAGCATGCCATTTGGAGAAAGTTTGCCACGTTTAGAAATTTTCAAAAACCGCAGGGTCAAATGTGCTCTTGCATGGAGGGGGGGCACGCAGACAAGAGCACAGAGCACACAGAGGGGGGGCACGCAAAGTTGACTGCTACGTGGCCATCTCTGATTGGACAACACTTCAGGCCACTGGGGGGTCAATTTTTACAATCTCTACCATTGGATGTGGGCATAATTTGGACCAGGGTGTAGGTGTGAAGAGAGTCACTCCCTCACCAGAGGGATTTGGAATTAAAGCAATATTTCATAGCATCTTGTGGAGGCCAAATCCCAAATTCTAAATCTTTGTAATGAAGGTAGTTTGAAAACCCCCCCAGAAACACATACAAAGCACCCCCATGCTAAACCTGACATTTGCCCCTCATTTTTTGCATGGACATGTCATTCCTACCACATTAGGAATGTGTGGAATAAACACTCCACAAAAATCTTAAAACCTCTCAAATTAGTTGGTCGAGGCTCAAAAACCATGTTTTCAAAAACCGAAACAAAAATTTCATCCTCTCTAAAACCATATAATCTCCCACATTTCACGGTGAAACAAGTTCAGTTTTGGTGAGTGCATACAAGTGCCAGGTGCGCACCATTGTTGGGCAGTTCTTTACAAAAATTGAGAACCTACGGTTCCGGTTATATACTTAATTTGTTTTTTTAATAGCATGCGGTTCGGGTTATTTGAAATTTTACAAATTCTAATTACTTGTCGGTTATCAATAACATAATTTTCTCACCCTTTGCCGGTTATCAATAAATCTGGTTATTTCTTGAATGATAACTGGCGGTTATATATACCGGTTCTCGATTGCTGATAACTAGGATAAAGACCATTGATCGCATTTAATTTAATAAATATTATATATATGGTGATAATTTAAGTGAAAACGCCTGCTATAGGCCCACGCTCTATGTGGCCCGCATTTTAAGGCCTACACCTGCCCCCCTCCTCGCTTGATACCCCACGCCCTCAAATAAATATAAATAATATATGTACATACATATAACCATATAACCGGCATTTTTATTTCCCTTAACCCCCTTATAAGGTTCTCTGTCCGGTTATTTATTATCTTATAGACTACGGTTATCAATGTAACCCGGTTATCGGACCCTCTTTGACCTCCTCAGCATGGTCCACGACAGTCCGCTTCTTGGCTTTGCCTCTCCCCTGGGAAGCAGGGACAGCTGTAGGCGGGCTGGATAGAGCAGACAAACGCAGCGCTGCCGCCCTACTTCGCAACAGAGGTTGGTCAGCAGGTTTGTTTACACTTGCTGGACCTGTCTTTGCAGCTTCGTGGGTCGCATGCATAGAACTGACCCGCGCATTGGGTGGCGTGCTCCCCCCCACACCTTTCTTGTTGTCGATCCCACGTTTGCAGCATGGGCGGAAGATGTCATGTCCTAAGAAGTAGACAGTCTGCCGACGGAGGGACGAACATCCTGTGAGGATACCGAGCAAAATGACGAATTAGCCCAATTCCACGGGGAGCTAGATAAGAATGCTTTACCGGTGACCTAATGACGTCGTCAGTGAATGTGCCCGGGGGAAAAGTGGACTCGCTCAAAACACTCATACTGGTAGATCCAAAAACATGTTGTTGGGAACTTAACAGAAATTTGTCCACAGGGTCCCGATGAGGCCAGTGCATCCGAGTCTATTGCACAATCCAGGGAACAGACTGGCTGTTAGTCTCCTAGACAGTCTGCTCGGCCATCTGCTGAGTGGTTTCGCCAGTGTGCTGCACAGTCTGCTGAGGGGCAATCTGCTGGCTGGATTCCTCGGTCTGCTGGACAGTCTACTGAGGGGCAGTCTGCTGGCCATGTTTGCTGGTCTGCTGCACAGTCGGCTGAGGGGCAGTCTGTTGGTCGGTCTGTTCTCCGGTCTGCTGCAAAGTCTGCAAAGTTCGCTGCCCGCTCAGTACTGTTTGCACATACTGAGTATGTGTGTGCGGGGCAGTCTGCTGGGAGTGGTCCGGCCTATTACCCGGGACGGTCTGGTGCACATGCTCGGTCTCCAGCACTTGGGCAGTCTGCCCACATGTGTCGTGGGGAATATGTTGTTGGACATTCTCGTGGCCAGTCTGCTGGACAGTCTCCCGAACTCCTTGTAAAGCCAGGACAAGGTCCCTTGCACCTCTGGCAAAAGAGTCGAAAGCAGCCTGCACTTGCTTGTCTCCCAGATCAACTCGCCCTGCAACACATGTTTCTGCAAATGTGAACTTCTAAAAAAGTTGGCAAAAGAAATGGAGCTGAAACACGAAAGTTGCCCAGAACATTTTACCTTCCAAGAGATTTCCGACGAGGCCAATGTCCTTGATTTGCCGGCACAGGCATGCTCCATCGAGATGAGATATGGCGCCGATGCGGTCTTCAGTTGGGGTCCCACACCACAGGACTTTGAAGACATTGGGATTCTGCAAAACAATGTCGAATACTGCTCGCTCCATCACCAATGCAAACCACTGCAATGCGTCATCCACCACAAACTTCTGTGAATGGTCTGTTCTATGGAGTAAGTCCATCCTCAAAAGATCCTTCATCAACTTGCTGTACGAGCGGAAATTGCCAAATTGCATCCATCTGTGTTGTAGGAAGGAAGCTGCCATGCGCTCAAAGTCCTCCTCAGTCAATCCGAACAAGTGCTTTCTTTGCACCCCAAAGGTTGGATGTGCCATAGGCATATGTCTGAGGTCTTCAGGCCGTGGGTCGTCCATGAGAATCAGCTGCACAAGTATTCGCGCGGCGCATTTTGGACGGTTGTGGCTTCAATGGCAACGGCAAAGGCGGCTTCCAGAACATGGTTGGCTTCCTCAATAGAAAACTCCATGGAATAATGAAATGGTACAAATGACCACCGGCGGTCCGCAACAATCCGGTGGAGCTCATTATGCCAATCCAAATGGGGATTAATTTCTCCCACCCTAAGCCGGGGAAGTGTGAGGTCTTCAGCTCCGGGTCGAATTACCGGTGATGGCGATCGCCAAACTGCAAAAAGCGTCGTGCTATGTGGGAGAAAGGCAGTCTGTTGGTCAGTCTGCTGGTCCGCAGTCTGTTGGATGACAGGTATTCCCATTGGCATGGGCTGCATGATGGCCTCCTGGAGAGGAGTCTGCAGGATGACAGACTGCTCGTTGGGAGTCTGCTCCGTTGGAGTCTGCTGGATGACAGGCTGCTGAATGGGAGTCTGATGGATGGCAGACTCGGCTGTCCCAGACGCATTCCCCCCCCCCCCCCGTCGCGTCTTGAATATGTAATGCCGCTATAGCAACAGATGACCCAGGATACTTAAATAATATGTACCCCCACACGCGGTCCACTTCCGCACGCACCGCAGTCGCTTGTAAAGGAGTATCATTGCTAGGTATCCGCCAAGCCTGAATGGCCCTACGAATAGAAACACGTTCATCCTAGTACACGGCAGAAAACTTGGACATCAGGAACATGGACATGGACTCTATATTCACCTCATGCAGCGGACTGGAGTCACAGACCAGCAGACTGACAGACGTAACGTGCATACGTAGGGTGGAGGCAACTAGTAGACTGTACCAGTGGACTGGACCAGCGGATTGACAAACGGACTCGGTAAGTAATGCAGCGATATAAAACAGACTAACTGACGAGCGGAGTGAGCCAGCGGACTGAGGAGAGAACGCAGCGGACTGACCAGACTGAATAGGCAACGTGATCCCCATGATGGACTCAAACAGCACAGAGAACAGACTGGGCGGTCAGACTGACCATTACCTCCTCTACTTCTTCATCGTCATCTTCATCTTCAAAGCTGTTCAACCAATTCTGTTCCGCCGTCGGATGAATGTGCGTAGCAGACTTGACTGGGCAACTCTGTAGAAATAACAAAAGAAGTCTGGATCCCCAATTGATGGGCACTCTGGTGGGAAAAGTCCAAAGTCAACGAGGCGCAATGTGCCAGGGCAGACTGGCCCTTTAGTGCTCTGTTGAGTTTTTGATTTTGACCCTAAACCTCTGGCATGGGTCGCGATATTTGTGTGAGTCTGTTGCCCAGTCTGGTTAGGCAAGTCAATGTCCACTGGACTTGTCACCCCTTCCAGGCCTTCGAAGTCATCATTCCGGATAATGGTTTGCCCGCCCTGAGCAAATTCACTTTCAGTATTAGTACTGATGGTGTGGGTCTGCCGCCCAGGACGGGGTTCAGTCTACTGCGTGGATTTTGCCCTTGCCTCGCAGACCTTGCAACCTTTTCCTTTTTTTGCCTCTCCTTTTTTTGGGCCCCATCACTCAGTTTACGTTTTCTGGCAGCGTTCGGCATTCCCTGCACTTGCAAATCCTCCATTGACGGGCCACCAGAATGGATGCCATACCGTGCGCGCACTTCGTCTAATTCCAAAGTGCGGGGGTCAAGCACTGATCCACGCATGTGCATTGTGGCCTCTTTGACAATCGACATTTCTTTCAGTATCGGCCAAGGCTTGAAATCCCGTGGAATCGTTGCAACAGTCTCCTTGCAACCCATGTCAACACAATGCCGATTTAGTTGGATTTTTGTCCTTGATAACCTCTTCACAGAAGGGACAGAAGAGCTTGTCCTTCTGCCAATTTGAGTTTTTGGGCTTCCGGGCACGGAGGTCTACAAATGCTTCCACTATTTTATGATCAAACTCCTCTGGTGAGTACCAGTACCTTCGCTCCTTCTTCAGTCTGGTTTGGTGCACAAAATCCACCTAGTCCGCTCCACCCTTTTCACAAGCATCCTCCATTGCTGTAGAATGAAACGAGGGTGCAAGGACAATGAGCGACAGACAGAAGTCCTATGAAAAGACTCACCCTAAGCAAGAAGAGGACACAAAATGGAATGGAAACACCGTAGCAAGTGAGAACCTCACCGAGCCGATGAACTTCGAGTTGTTACGAAGGCGAGCGTGTTTGCGACGCTTCGTGGCTCACCCCGACTCTCCACACCTGGGGAAGAACGGCTGTCTTTCGTTCCGGTGATGGAAACGCAAAGAGGAAAACAAAACAGTGTGAAAAAACAGGCACGAAGAGAATGGAGTCGACACAGGGAACATGAGAAGAAAGTAGAAGTAGAAGGGGGAAAGCGAGCTTGGCACTGCCAACGTGGCGCGATTTCACAGGTGCCAACTATCCGCCGTCATCGCATTGAATACATCCACCGAACGAACGCATCATACTAAATTCATCCACGGTCCTCGCACGTGCAGCAGATTCATTTCCCATCGGGCCGAGAGTCCACCGGACCGCCAGTCCAGCGGACTGTTCGCTTTGCTGAGGCGAAGCGGCTTCATATTGGAGGCACTTCCCTGCCAGCGGACACACTACAAAGAGACTGGCAGCAGAACAGACTGACAAAGTACTAGGCGAACAGACTGATATCCATCGGGGGACGATTGTCGAGCACACCTCCAGTTCAGCAGACTGGTTTGCAAAGAAGCGGGCGGAATGAAGACAAAAGAGAGTAAGGGGAGAACAGGAAAGTCGAACACACCCATTGCGAACAGACTCGCGGCACAACAGACTGATGCATGCACAGTCCAGCAGACTGATATCCATAGAGAAGAACTGTCCAACAGACGGACGTTTCGCCAGACTGGCGGGAGAACAAGCCAAAAGACTGACCGGAGGGAAAATAAGAAGTCGAACAGACTTAGTGCAACAAACTTCTGACACAACAGACTGACAAATTCACAAGTGCGACAGATTGATATCCCAACAGACAGACTGATATCCCAAACCGCCTCCAAACTGACTGTTATGCACGCGATAAGGGGAATATCCGGAGCACTGACGAGCCAGTGGACCCACTGTGAACAGACTCGCACCACATCGGACCTCAAACATCCACGCGCATTTGCAGATGCAATTGTCTCAGCCTGGTCCGTCTCCTGGCAAATGCGACAATGTACCGATTCTGCACCTACTCCCGTCGTGGCTCAGACATCTGCATTCAGCAAGTGCGTGTGGATGTGGACCTTAGGACTGGATGGTGTTCCGTGACGACTCGAATTGTTTTTTTGTGCTGCCATCCCTTATATAATACCATGTGGATCCATCACAAAGCTGGGTTTCTTCAGATTCTCCACCCTTTTCCACAACTTATGCACGACGGATGCAAGCCGCTATACTTGGTCACATAAACAGTCCCATCGTCCGATACGAAATCTGCAATACACGCCCTCATGTGCATACGCTTCCGCCATTTTCGCGCCCATGTTACCCATGGGTTCCTTTAATGAACTAAACTTGTGAAGGCTCTCATGAGGGATGCAGTACGAAGGGGCTAAACGTATCATGACGGATCACAAGCAGAGGACGTTATCGAGGACAGATGTCCGCATTTTCCATATTTATGACATAGAACCAAACCATAAAACGAAGGTTCCCGAAAGCACAACAAGAAGGCAAAAATAGTGGAAGCATATGCACGATGGTGGGTGTAGTGCCGAGACAGTCCTCTCATGTTCAAGCACACGCTTCATCATCATCATGAACATTGCACGCAAAAGAGGAACAGTCGCATGCATGGGAACGCCTACCGCAACATCGGACAACAAACAGCCGTCAAAAGAGAGCGGCCGGGATTTGGTGGCAAGATCATTGCCATTTTTGCAGCCCTAAAAATGGAGGGCTCCGATGGGTTATGGGAATGGACGGTGGAGATCCTGCGCCGTCAACGGACTGGATGGCAGCGGACTGGCGGGCAGACTGGCGAACTGGCAGACTGCTGGGCAGCGGACTCATGGGCGGGGGACTGGCCAACTGGCAGACTGCTGGGCAGCGGACTGGCTAGCAGCGGACTGGCAGACTGGAGGGCAGCGGACTCATGGGCGGGGGACTGACCGCGCGGCGGACGGGGGCGCGGGCGCGGTTGCTGCAGTCGCGCCTACGGCTGGGCGACCGTGCGCAGCGGCGGGCGAGGCGGGCGGGCGGGCGGGGCGGGCGGAGCCGGGCGTCCGTGCGCGGGGCCCACCGGCCACATCGCACATGCCCATTGAAGACCCTATTATCTTAAAATGAGAGGCGTTAGATTTTAGGGGAGGGAATGATTTTTTACACCCCTAATCGCCCCCAAGATTAACGAGGCGTGTATTGGTCAAAAAAGAATATTCCCTTAGGGCCGCCCCACAGAATCGCCCCTTGTGAAGGGGCGCAAAAAAGACGTCCCTTCACAAGGGGCGATCCAGTTTCGCGGCGCCCCTAACCGACACATTTGTCTTTTCCTACAACGGGGCCGCAGCCTTAGAGAATGCTATTGATTTCCATCCAAAGTAAGTTAGATTTTAGGAGAATGACTGATTTTTGACATCTTCATCCAAAACTTATATTAATTGTCATTTAATATGTCATGGGCCCACATGGCAATTGGTGCCAAAATGTCTAGAGGGGTGAAGGGAAAGGTGTCCATGGAACCACCTTTCTCATTTTTAAGGGGCGATTCCCTCCTGGGGGGCTTGCTTGGGGGGGCGTTTAGGAGTGCCCATGGAACACGGCTCTAAGTAGCCAGCTCTTGCGAGCTGAAGAGGACCAAGCCCAATACCTAAGCTACACCAATCCTAATACTATGCATCCGAGATGAGAGGCATGAAAAAACCTCGGTGGGAAAACCTTACTTTGCAATGTGAGTGAAGGACAAAACCCACCGGAGGAAAAACCCCAATCAATGTGATGTGTGTTATCACAATCGACGCCCTTAAGTAATATACTGGTGGAGTAGTAAAATCAAAATCAAAATGTTGGCAGCTCCACTCTGCTAATATAGAAGACCACTGACATGGCCTAAAAACCCGAACAAACTACATGAAAGCTTACCTACACTCAAGACCACTTGGGGGTTAGAACCACACTCCTCTAAGTGCATGTCTTTGCATACACACTTTGTTTTCAGCTCTCTTCTGTGCATGATTTTAATTGGGCACTACTTAGCTCATACATTTGTTTTGTTGTTCATTGTTTTTCCTGCGCATCTTCTCTTTGTAGAACTATGTCGCTGCACGGTTTTGTTGCTCGTTAGGACAATTCCAAGTCCCTTCCATTCATGGTACATTAGGTTGCTTTCAATGTTGCTATGTTTCTTGTGATTATGGTAGTTTAGGTTTCAATGTTGATTTGAATGAGCTGTGCATGTTGGGAACTAAGGGCGGGGATACCTGGGCGCAAGTGGCTACATCGTGGGATGTTTGAGTGAATCATTTTTATTGTATTTGTCTGCACCACGCTACTCCCGACTTGGCTTGCACATCCACAAGGCCATAATTTCAGGTACGTGTTTAGACATCAAGTAGCCAAGGTCATTGGGTAGAGAAAGCGAAAGGAGGGTGACGTGACTGGATTTGCAGAAGCCATCTGTCGTGCGCATACGTATCGCTACACAACTACATCGTTGTCCAAACTACACCACACATATATGCACAATAAAGTAGTCTGCCACAATGATTGGAAACTAGATTCACACTGTTGACACAGAAACACTCAATACAACACAATTACTCATTAAAACTAAGAGTCGGGCCAGGGGCACCCCAAGCTATGGGGACTCCACCCCACAACGTCTTATTCTCCCTTCATAAAGACACTCAGATTCTAAGCAGAGAAGGAGCTCGGTCGTGCAGGCTCAACTCGAGAGAGATGAGCCGCACGATTGACGCTCTCGTGAAGATAAGATGGTTCAGGTGTCAAGCTAAACTTGACACCTAACTTAACACTTGAACTAAATCCAAGTGTTAAATACAAATAACTAGATTTATTCTAGTTAGTTTCACACTGTGTTTATTTAACTTGACAGTTGTCGTGCGCATACGTATCGCTACACAACTACATTGCTGTCCAAACTACACCACACATATATGCACAATAAAGTAGTCTGCCACAATCGCCCCCCTAGTTGGTGGATAGGTCCCTCTCACTCCAGATAGCTACAAGATGTAATAGCCACAGCCGTACTAAGTCCTCTATCATTGTCCCTATTGTACTCAAACTCTATAGACCAAGAGACCGGGTACAAGAGTAGCCCCATCGTTAGTCGCCGTCTTGCAATCTGTGAACTTGAGCTAGGATCTCGTGTGTTCAAGGTCTCCTAGTAGCTTGGCCTTGCATTTCTTGTTAGCCTTCCATGGTTGTATCCACTACCACTATCCAATGCAATGCGGACATAACCGATCCCCATCAGGAACCATCTCAAGAGGTGGAGTCAAGCATCTCATATGCCAACCTCTAGAGCATTGATCACACACCAGCATGGTGGCTGCCCCTCCAGCAGACCCACACAACATGCACCTCAAACTTGCAGGTACCACTGCCAGGTTTGGGTCAACCTTTCCATCAACATTTGGAAGGTGACATGGGCGCAATTACGCACATGGTCCTTCCAAATCATGCCATCCCGACTGTGTGGGAACAACATCTGCAGAGGGAACGTGTTACTTCAGGGATGACGGTTAGTTAGTTAGGTGGTTAGAACAGCTTGCGGGTAGATTAGGCAGGGCGGCAACATGAAGATGATCACTTCTTGGGGAGAGCGACTTGGTCAGAGGGAGAGGAGATGAAGCGGAGAGCGGGAAACGGCGAAGATGGGAAGATGACTTGATCGATGCTTAATTCATGCAAGCTGCAGAATCATACAGTAGGGCAGATTAGGGACACCATGGCATTGACCTGATACTTGATAAATCTTAATCTGATACTTATTCGATACAATCACACTGTGTAGAGAGACATGAGTGAAGATCTGGAATGAATGGATGAGTGAATGGAACGTGGTAGTTACTGAAGCAATCGGATGCTTCAGTATACACAGTAAGATAATTTGCTAACATAAAGGCAAGAAGAAATACAAATAGGAAGCACGACCATGATTCACTAGCTGTAGGTCATGACTAATTGTTCTGAGCGGGCTGAGTGCTTAGAGATATCCAACTCTTCTATCTTGGAGTTTCCCCCTTGGATATCGAAGGGATGGGTGAGTAAAAGCCGCTCGACATTTGGCGACCATACTGGGGAACTGGGTCATGAACAACCAGATGTGACAGGCATCTGGTGGGATCATGGTGGTTGGAGAATTAAAGAATTTGATGTGAATCAAATTCCCTGTGGAACTGAGAATGAAAGATTGTCCAAACAATTCTTTCAGAGGTTCCTGGAATTGCCAGACGGTTGTAAAGAAAACATTCTTAAGAGAGTGCATGATGCTGACCCTGAGTGGGGTCTGGAGAAAGGAGTGATAAAGATTTATCAGGTGGCCTGTAGAGGAAGATCACGTTGGTTACCAACACTGGTTTATGTGATAGTGTAGTGTGAATGCAGGGGTAAAAATTCAAATTTGGCATCAGGTTTCGGCACTACTACAAAGGGAGTGCCCTTCGTGCTAATGAAGGGGAGGAATTGTCCATAACTTGAGGTAATTCCATGGAAAAACTATGCTATTGATCTGCCAAGAACAAAATATGGCTAAGTTATGACATGCACCTTTTTCATCCCTAGGATGAATGATTTTCATCCATGATGTTGAACCCTAGAAGCAGGATGTGAAATTCGAAGGGGAAGAGTGCGTGCATCTTTTCGCAGCTGCTGCAGTGGTGTTGGCAGCACAGGATATCTGAGAAAGTTCCACCTACGCAAAGGGTATCAGCTTGCTTTAAAGAGAAACGTTAAGAGCTCCTGCTTGGCTTTCTGTGCAAGAAGAAGCGGTGCCGCCTTCTTCGTAAGCAATGATAAAACCTGAGGGATCAAGTTTGTGATAAGGGCGGTGCACCACTGCTGTCGCCATTGTCTTGATGAGCACATTAATGAGGAGATGGAGCGGCTCAGCAGGTGTTGGGGGATGAGAAGTGCAGGCTGGTGTGTATAGCGCCTCAGGTTGTCTGTGATCAAATCTTGTAGCTGCTGTCTGTTTTAGAGCTTTAGGACCAGATCACTTTGTGAGGGAAGAGTGTAAGCATCTTTTCGCAGCTGCTGCAGTGGTGTTGGCAGTACAGCATATCTTAGGAAGTTCCACCTACGCAAAGGGAATCAGCTTGCCTTAAAGAGCGACGTTAAGGGATCTGGCTTGGCATTCTGTGCAAGAGGAAGCGGTGCCGCCTTCTGGTGTGTATGGCGCTTAAGCTATCTATAATTAAGTTTTGTATCTGCTCTCTGTCTTAAGGGCTGTAGGACCAGATCACTTCATAGGGAAGAAATGCACATGTAGAAGGATAGGGTAGAGGTTGGCAGGCACAAGGATGTGCCAGCAGCTGAAGCAGAGCCGTCATGCCTTAATGAGGACTGGAATCACGATAAGAAGAAATGTCGGAAATGGCTGACGAGGGAGATGACAAGGTGCCTTCTTGACAGGCAGACCCACCGCTTCAATGAGTATAAGACAGATAAGTTCGAAGAGTGTTGGCTTCCTTTTTTTGGCACTTAGGAATGACTGTGTGAAGTTTTTGGAACTGTCTCTTGTTTCTATAGAAAGGGACAGAAATGTGAGGAGTGGAGAGCTTTTGGAGAATGGAATGAAGGCACTGGAATTCAAACCAGGATGATGTGGAGATGGATGCACCTGTTGTTTCATTGTCATTAGGAAAATGAGAGGGGACAGGGATATCTCATCTCAGGGTTAGGATGGTTGCTATTGTTGTGTTCTTTTTCCTTATTTTTTGTGTCTTCAGCCAGCAAAACAAGGCGGCCCTGGATGCTAGAACCTTGAGAAGGGATGATGTGGATGGGAAGGAAGGTCAATACTGTTTTGGGGTGTGGATCTGATTTGTAGAGGTGTTCCAAACATATGAATGACTGAAGTTCGCAGTTGAGGAGAAAAAGAGAGCTGACAGGGGGTGTGATTTGAGTTCTGTAGAAGGGTTGTGAAGCACCTTGGCCAAATACATCCACTGAGAGAAGGGCAGAGCAAGGATCAGTCATTGGAGAGAGAGAGAGAGAGAAGGACGGAAGGGCAGATCATATCTCGTGTGACAGAGGTTGACTTCAATGATGGAAGCACTGGATGCCTGGCTGGATGTGCATTGCATTGCATTGTAGACGTGTTGTTGTGGAAAAGTGAGGGAATCACACACAAAGGAGAAAAAGATAGTGAGAGAAAGAAAAAGTGAAAGAGGGAGAAAGGGTGATGAGAGATGGATAAAAAGGAGAGGTAAGGTCAAGAAGACATGAACCCTGAATGGTCAAACTAGTGGGCCTGCAGTCCATGGCAGATCTGAGTTGCCCATCCACCTAGACCGAGCTCTCATTACAAACTGAAAGGGGCTTCCGACGTGTTGCTGACTAAGGGAACTGCCCACTAGGGCAGTGTTTCATCACTGACATAGGGCTGATTGCATCGCTGAATACATCATGGCAGCAGGGCTGGTGCTGTATCTGCAAGTAGAGGATGTCGAGTAAAAGGTGAAACCAAGAGTGAACGTACAACATTTGGCTCCCCATCCATGTCTTCTCTTCCGCTGCGGCGTGGATGAGGATTGCTTGAACTCTGATCACGAAGGAGCTGAGGGAAACCCACAGCCAAGTGACGACAGTTGGACAGACTAGAACAACGTTTCTTTCTTTTGCTCCGCTTAGAATGGAGGGGAGCACAATTAGAATTATACAGAAGGGGATTCACGCCCCTTCTTTTGGTATCAGAGCTGATGTTAAATCTTGGTTTCTACTAGCTAGGGATCTTTGACTGGTATTGATGGTTTGATGGCAGGAAGAGACCACACACTGATTCCTGATGAACCAAGCATTGGAGATGTGCTGATTTGCTTCAGCAGACGTACACCAAATGCACACGCAGACCCTTGTTTGTACTTCTTCAACCCTGCTTGGAGAATAGCGAATGGTGATTTATGTCTTAGAGTGATACATACTGGTGGAAGAACAACCATAGCACTTTGGATAAGAGAGTTAGGAAGGTGGGTGAAGATAAATACCATGGCACGAGAGGTGACATGGGGAGGGAGAGTAGAGATGTTGCGAAATGGACAGTGGGAGTGGTATAGAGGTCAACATTAAGGGAGTTGCAGGAAAATTAGAGTCAGAATTAGGTGTTGAAACAGTTTGAACTTTGACTAGAGAATAGAAGGATGACCAGTCCAACCAGCATAGATGCGCCTTATCATGGTAGGAATAGTGAGGATGTAAATGCCTGGCTGGAGAGAATTCAGATGGAGGCAGATGTCAGGGATTTGAATGAGGACAAAACTTTCAAGGTAGCAAGGCTCAACCTGAGAGCCAAGGCTGATGAATGGTACCGTAAACAAAACCCTAGACCAAACAACTGGGTGGACTTCAGGGCAGCAATTTCAGCCAAGTTTGGTATCGTTGACTTGGCAGAAATCAGGCTAAGAATGGATACCATTAAACAGGAGAGTAGACAAAGGGTTCAAACATACTTCGATAGGTTGAACCGGTTATTTATAAGAAGTGGGGCGTCTGATTTGGAACAGAGGCATAGATTTGCAGTAGGTTTGAGACCAGAAATAGCAAGAGTAATGCTGGGCAGGCACTTCCTTGATGTAGAGGAAGCACTTGACACAGCCATTGAGATTGAAAGGGGCCTGGGAAAGTTAGGGGAAATACCTCTAGAGCCATTGGAAGGAGATGATACAGATGAGTCAGTTGTGTTTGTTAACCCTGTGGACAGAAGACTTGATCAGCTGAACACTACCCTACAGAAGTACTTTGATAGGGGACCAGTCATAGGAGAAAGCTCGGGATCTAGAACACCACCTCGTGTTCGCCTTTGTAATGTTTGTCACAAAGAAGGTCACATAGCTGCATATTGTCCTGAAGGAAGAACCCCAGCTAAGTGTGACAAATGTCACCGGTTCGGGCATTCCACGGAAATGTGTGGTGTGAGATGCAACTTTTGCAAGCTACTCGGGCATACGGAGAGTGAGTGCAGTAGAAAACTCGACCAGACTATGATGGGAACTCCGGGAACTAACTTTGTAGATGTGTTCTATGATGATGAGGATGATGTACTCGCAGAACTGACAAATCTGATGTCACAAAATAGTATCAATGAAGTCAGACTTCCAAGGACACGTATCCCTGTCCAGAGTCCGATTGTTGAACCTACAGGGTCACCAGAAAGGAATAGTGAGAGCAGTGAACAGCCAAGCAGGACCAAGGGTGAAATCTACCCAAAGAACAATTTCAAGACTGCCATAGAAGGAGGTACGAAATCCAGAATCTTGAACCACTTCTACAAAGGGAGAATCTTGTTGTCTCCCATGGATCTAATCATGACTGTGCCCGGAGAGCTAGACAAATTGAAAGGGCTGGTCAAAGTGGTGGAAAGGGCAATGGTACAACAAAGTAAGACAACTCACAGTGTAGAAGTTGTGAAGGATGTACCAAGGCCTTTGTACTCAGCACACGCTGAACCCACGATCTCGTATGCTTATACTGGTAAGGTTAAAGCGCTTCATGTAATGATTACAATGGGAGATTACCAAGTATTAGGCCAGATTGACACTGGTGCCATGCTTTCTGTAATATCAGCTAGTACAGTCAGGGATCTTGGTTTGATGGGATCTGTCATTACTAGTAAGGATGTGAATTACAGAGTAGCCTCAGGTGCTCTTGAGACTGCAATGGGCAGACTTGAGGACATCAAGGTCAAAGTAGGAGAACTGACCAATCGTTTGTCCTTTATGGTGGTGAACACGGATACATATCACATGCTGCTGGGATTAGACTTTCTCAAAAAGTTTGGCGCTGTAGTGGACACCGAAGCTGAAACAATTCGCGTACGCTATGGGCCAGGAAAGGATTTTGCTCACTTCCCTTTGCACACCATCAATTATAATGAGCCTGCAGTTACCAAAACAGCCTACCATAGAGGGGTCGAGAGTAGAATGAGATATGCAAGCAGTACGTCAGCAGGTAATGTCTTAACCCTGACGTCAGATGAACAGTACCTAGGCTTGTGGGAGAAGAAAAGAAAACCAGAGGAAGAATATGAGGACACGGAGGAAGCATCCTCAGGTTCTGACACCTCTAAATCTGATAAAGGTGAGGAGATGGGAGGCTCTGAGGAGAGTAAGGAGGTAGAAACAGCACTGAGGGATGTTGAGGAAATAATAGACGATGTCAACCTAGGGGAGGACTTGTTCGAGGACCAAGGGATGTCTGAACTCCTTCAGGAAGAGACCCATAAGAGCATGGCTGCTGCCATAATACAGGAAGCTTACCAGAAAGCTTGGAATGGTGAACTAGGGAACAACAACCTAGAAATAGAGGATGACTTCCATGATTGGAATCAGGTTGTCACACAAGAGGAAGGACAGAGAATGGCTAACTCTGTAAGCCAGGTGGAGGGAAAGAATTGGGAACCCAGTCAAGAGGAAGAAATGGAGAGTCGTTGGAGAAGTCTGAAATCCAGACTGCACATCAACCCAGAACTGGCCCCAGAACATAGGATAGAGCTGGAGCAAGAGTTGAAAGCAAACCAGGAATGCTTTGCTCTTAGCAAGGCTGACTTGGGATACTGCAATGAGGTGGAACACACAATTGACACACAAGGTTTTCCCCCTTGCAGAAGTCGTCCCAGCCGCCTATCAGAATGGGAGGAAGACGAGGTCCAAGGACAAATTGAGACTTTGATCTCACAAGGCAAGATGAGAGAGAGTAGTTCAGAATGGTCGTGTCCAGTTACCCTTCCGCCAAAAAAGGATGGATCCAAGCGGTTTTGTGGTGATTTTAGGCCAGTAAACCGTTTAACCAGAAGGGACTCTTACCCTATGCCATTAATTCAGGATGTTTTAAACCAGTTGGGGAAAGCCAAGTGGTTTTCTGCGCTGGATTTACAATCTGGTTTTTGGCAGATCAAAATGGACGACCGAGACATAAGCAAAACAGCAGTGATCACAAAGAAGGGATTGTATGAATGGCTAGTCATGCCATTCGGGCTAAAAAATGCCACTGCTACCTTTCAGAGAACAATGAATAGGGTTCTCAAGGAAGAAATCAAAGATTGTGCTAAAGTTTTTGTAGATGACGTCAATATCCATAGCAAGGACTGGGGAGATCACGTGGGACATATAAAGAGAGTACTGAGCAAGGAAATTCAATTCAATTCAATTCATTTGCAACATCGTAGCCGGTGCAATGATATGGCATCCCTTATCCCTCCATTATGCTGGAGTGGCAGTACCCTTGTTCACTCTAACCAAGAAGGATGTGAAGTTTATTTGGAGTGCATAGGCACAAAACGCCTTTTCTGCCTTACAGGTGAAGTTGGTAACTGCTCCCATCCTGGCAAGACCAGATTTCTCAAGACCGTTCGTCTTGGATGTTGACTGGTCCATCAAAGGAGTAGGGGCAGTCTTGTCACAAAAGGAGTATAAAAAGGAGAGGGTCATTGCATACGCCAGTAAGGTACTATCTGATGCTCAGCGCAAATATCACCCTATGGAGGGTGAATGCTATGCCTTGGTATGGGGAGTATTACACTTTAGGCAGTACCTGTATGGAACCCCTTTTGTAATCAGGACTGATCACAAACCACTGGAGTGGTTGGCAACGGTAAGTGACGCATACGGACGTAGGGGTAGATGGATCATGATGTTACAAGATTTTGAGTTTAAAATTGTTCACAGAGCGGGTGCTAGGCATGCTAACGTAGATGCACTAAGCAGGTATCCAGTGGGACCAGCTGAGGAAACCGAGGAAATCGAGGTATACTCTACTTCTCTGTACAGTCAGAAAAGAGAAGGGAGAAAGAGGGATGGAGCCTATCTTCTTAAGCTAGCTTGGGATAGGGGTGCCATCAATGCTTCGTTATTTCAATTTAAGGAGGGTAAGGAGGAGTTGAGAGAAGAAGCTCATAGGCAAGTAGGGTATAGCAGTGAAAAAGGGGAGATGATTTGCAAGAGAGAAGAGTACTATGCATGTGTATGGGGCCTTTGGCACTTCAAGAAAATACTGTTGGGAAGTCATTTTTCTTTGGAAACAGATCTAGATCCATATTGGTGGCTGTACTCAGAGCACCACATAGGCATAGACTTACTTGGTGACTTTTCATTTGAGTTCGTTCCGGGCATAGTAAGATCTTCCACAGGTGGAATGTTGACCAAGGCTCATGGCATATTGAAGGGAGAACTGAAACCAGGCATAATGCCAGATGGAGAAGGAAAGAGGGTGACTTTTGCTGCACAGACTTTTGCTACAAAAAAACAAGGAAAGGGTATTGATCAATCAAGCTCTGTCAATCTGGTAAGGGAGGGTATTTGGAAGGATAAGGGTGCAGGAAGGATAGAGGCTCCTGCAATCAGCAACAAGGAAAGGGAGCATCTGATGCCCTCTTGTCCCACCATCCATGTGATTACCCGAGGATCTCGTGCTCGTGATAAGGAGCTAAGCGAGGTACATCCAGCCTGTGACCTTGTGGAAGAGCGATCGAACAATGAAAGGGGAAGCTTGCAAGAGACACCATTCCTTCAACACTTGACAAGCACTCCAACAACAACAAGAACGCGGGTGACTTCCTCATCAGAATGCCCAGCCAAGGAAAACATGGGGGGTGAGTGTTCCACCAAGACGTTTTGTTCTTCAGACAGTGATGGAACAAGTGGTTCAGAACAAGACACTTCTTCTTGCAACAAGATTGATGAAGGGGACTGGGTACCATGGACCGCACCCACCAAAGCTACTCAGATGTCATTATTACGTGAGGCTGAAAGATGGGGGAAAAGGTCTCTCATCAGCTCTGACCATCATACAGCAGCTGTTAAGGAGGAAAGGCAACCTGATGTGCTTGATGATGTGGAAGTCATGCACCTCTTATGTTTTGGAGAAGTCAATGACTACCTGACAAAAGAGGAGAGCAAGAGAGCCAAGAGGCGGGCAAGGCAGTACTCCTATCTCAAAGGTGAGGTCTACTTTGATGGAAGGGTAGTTCCACCAAGAACTGACAGAGGGGCAATAATCACTGAAGTACATGAAGCCACTGGCCACTTTGGAGTCAGAAGAACACAAGAGGAGATATGCCGACGTTATTTCTGGCATGATAGAACAAAACTCATCAGGCAAGTACTCAAGGGCTGTGGTAAATGTCAGATGGCCAAACAGAACGGAGTGTTGCGCTCAGGTAGCTCAAAACTTCACAGCATTCCAGTAGTGGATCTGTTTTTCAGAGTTGCAATTGACACGGCAGGACCATTACCTATAACCAGCAGGGGCAATCAGTACTTTCTGGTGGCAATCGATCACTTCTCAAAATGGATAGAAGCTGCACCAGTGGCAGATCATACAGCAGCCCTTGCTGCCCGCTTTCTTGAGGAAGAAGTAATTGACAGGTATAGCTGCCCACATACGTTGCTCACTGACAATGGCACAGAGTGGGGAGGTGAGTTTGAAGATACATGCCGCGAATACGGCATAAAGAGGGAGCATAGCGCCCCCTACTGGCCTCAGTGTAACGGTATGGTGGAAAGGGTCATTAAGTCTCTCAAACAAAGCATCACCACCCTAGGAGTTGGAAACGACACTGAGCGGGATCAGAATCTCTATAAAGCCCTGTTTGGTTACAGAATGGGTGTCCATGCTTCCACTGGATTCTCACCTTTTCAGGTACTTACTGGTAGAATTCCAAGGCTGGGAATTGACAACAGGTTGCATTTTCTTACAACACCAGTAAATTCTGATGGATCTGTAGCAGAGGTCACACTTATGATGCAGCAGAAAATCCAGCTTCTCACAGAGATGAAGGCAAAACTGCGAAAGAGTGTGAAAAAAGGGCAGCGTCAACAGGCAAGAGATTATGAAAGAAGGCATCAAGCAGGGCATACCTACTGCACGTTGATGGAGAACAGCAAGGTAATGATGTTGAGGCCTGGAAAGAGGTCTTCCATGACATCTCCATGGGAGGGACCCTATGACTTTTTGGGGTACAAGGATGAAGGAAGCACTTCTGCTCTCTGTCTTAAGGGCTGTAGGACCAGATCACTTCATAGGGAAGAAATGCACATGTAGAAGGATAGGGTAGAGGTTGGCAGGCACAAGGATGTGCCAGCAGCTGAAGCAGAGCCGTCATGCCTTAATGAGGACTGGAATCACGATAAGAAGAAACGTCGGAAATGGCTGACGAGGGAGATGACAAGGTGCCTTCTTGACAAGCAGACCCACCGCTTCAATGAGTATAAGACAGATAAGTTCGAAGAGTGTTGGCTTCTTTTTTTTGGCACTTAGGAATGACTGTGTGAAGTTTTTGGAACTGTCTCTTGTTTCTATAGAAAGGGACAGAAATGTGAGGAGTGGAGAGCTTTTGGAGAATGGAATGAAGGCACTGGAATTCAAACCAGGATGATGTGGAGATGGATGCACCTGTTGTTTCACTGTCATTAGGAAAATGAGAGGGGACAGGGATATCTCATCTCAGGGTTAGGATGGTTGCTATTGTTGTGTTCTTTTTCCTTATTTTTTGTGTCTTCAGCCAGCAAAACAAGGCGGCCCTGGATGCTAGAACCTTGAGAAGGGATGATGTGGATGGGAAGGAAGGTCAATACTGTTTTGGGGTGTGGATCTGATTTGTAGAGGTGTTCCAAACATATGAATGACTGAAGTTCGCAGTTGAGGAGAAAAAGAGAGCTGACAGGGGGTGTGATTTGAGTTCTGTAGAAGGGTTGTGAAGCACCTTGGCCAAATACATCCACTGAGAGAAGGGCAGAGCAAGGATCAGTCATTGGAGAGAGAGAGAGAGAGAGAAGGACGGAAGGGCAGATCATATCTCGTGTGACAGAGGTTGACTTCAATGATGGAAGCACTGGATGCCTGGCTGGATGTGCATTGCATTGCATTGTAGACGTGTTGTTGTGGAAAAGTGAGGGAATCACACACAAAGGAGAAAAAGATAGTGAGAGAAAGAAAAAGTGAAAGAGGGAGAAAGGGTGATGAGAGATGGATAAAAAGGAGAGGTAAGGTCAAGAAGACATGAACCCTGAATGGTCAAACTAGTGGGCCTGCAGTCCATGGCAGATCTGAGTTGCCCATCCACCTAGACCGAGCTCTCATTACAAACTGAAAGGGGCTTCCGACGTGTTGCTGACTAAGGGAACTGCCCACTAGGGCAGTGTTTCATCACTGACATAGGGCTGATTGCATCGCTGAATACATCATGGCAGCAGGGCTGGTGCTGTATCTGTAGGTAGAGGATGTTGAGTAAAAGGTGAAACCAAGAGTGAACGTACAACATTTGGCTCCCCATCCATGTCTTCTCTTCCGCTGCGGCGTGGATGAGGATTGCTTGAACTCTGATCACGAAGGAGCTGAGGGAAACCCACAGCCAAGTGACGACAGTTGGACAGACTAGAACAACGTTTCTTTCTTTTGCTCCGCTTAGAATGGAGGGGAGCACAATTAGAATTATACAGAAGGGGATTCACGCCCCTTCTTTTCACACTACAATAGCATTGCTATCCATCAAGCGAGTAGAGTTTGAAAGCTGGGAGGAAAGGAAGGTGAATGTTTATACTCATTCTGAAACAGAAGATGAAGAAGGAGGAGAGGATGTGGCAGAGCCAACGGAGAGTTCAAACTCTCCAACACCATTACAATTGAGTTACATGAGTGAAGAAGAAGAAACCCAAGGGCAGAACTTGGAAGATGAAAACAGAGAGAAGAAATTGGAAGATGAAGAGTATGAAGAAGTAGACCCAACAGCTGAGGTTGAGACTACAACCAGGACATCCCAACCCGTTGAACCTGGATCAAGTGGAGCACTTGGATCACATGCCAACAAAGGTGTCGGCTCAGGGGGATCACGCGGGCGGCCTGGATCTGGCTTTGGGGGGACAGGGAGTGTGGGAAGTAGTGCAACTGGAGTTGGGAATACTATGAATATAGTGAGGCTAGTAGCACGGAGTGCTCAGGGGCCAGCACTTGGTGGAAGTTCCACCACAACTACCACAGGTCCTCAAGGACCAGCACCAGCAAGGGGGCCAACACCTGTCAGTGGGCAGGGGGTAGGGCCACAGATGGCGTTACAACCAACACGGGCAAAACCAGCTTTTCCAATATATTCAGGAAAAAAGGATCCTGATGTACACATTAGCCAATTTGAGCACATGTGTATAGTGAACAATGAGAATGGCGATGATGCCAAGATGAGACTATTTCCTTGTTCACTTATAAAGAAAGCAAGTGAATGGTATGCAAGATTCCCTGATAATCATTTCCTAACCTGGAATGGCTTGAATACAACATTCCGAAATAGGTTCATGACAAGTAAAACTGAGGATGAAGTGTATGGAAGTTTACAACAGTTAAAGCAAAAGAAGCATGAAACTGTTGAGGAGTATATGGAAAAGATGGAATTGATGATGAAAAAGCTGGCTGCTGTACCAGCACTAGGTTTACAGAAGACTTGGTTTGTGAGTGGACTAAGACCAGAGTTGCAAAAGAAAGTGGATATGTTACCCCATAATACAATGGAGGAGGCATTTGAAACAGCGAACAAAATTGAGCAATTGGGAATTCTCAGGAGAGAGAAAAGGGATGATGAGGACTCTGAGGATGAGGAAGATGAGGAAGAAGAGCAAGAGCTTAAGAGGAAGAGTAAGAGGAAGGAAAAGTTGAAGAGGGATAAATATGAGAAAAGATTAGAAGAAATCTTGAAGAAGTATGCCACAGAGGCTACAACACATTGGAGGAAGGGTGTTTGGTGTGCAAAATGCTAGAATGAAGGCCATACCACCACTGAATGCCACATAAAAGAGAAACACTGTACTATCTGTAAAATGGATAACCATTCTACTGAGAATTGTTACTACAACAGAAGGACAGCTACAAGAGAACCTAGGCAAGTAAGGGTGCATCAAGTACAGCCCCAGCCAAGAAGAAACAGTGATCAGGACCACTATGGTAGGCCTGGTGGTTATAACAATGGCATGGAAAGGAGAGGTAATCCAAGAGGGAATTACCAAGGAAATTCCAGAGGCAACTATCAGGGTAATCCAAGGGGGAATTACCAGCCAGGGAATCAGGATTACAGAAACAATCCCAAAACAGACCAAGGGCGAGGATCTAATGGGGAAGAACTGTGTTACTATTGTAATCAGGCAGGACATCGCAAGGTAGCCTGTCCATTCTGGATCAGACACCATAATGAGATGAGAGCTCCTGTGACTGAGGGGCCAGTGGTGGCAGCTCACATGGTTAGGCCATGTGTTGCTAGAAGTAAGTACAATGATAGTAACCAGAAGCAAAGTTAAATTAATACCTCCAGTAGATGAGGAAGGTGATGATAATGAAGATGACAATGATATGCTTGAAGATGATGAGGCTTGGAGAGATGAGAAGGAACTGCATAAGGAAGTGGCAGATACCATAAGGGAAATGCAGAAGAGTACTCATATTCCTATGGCAGATTCCTCTGATTCTGAAAGAGAAGAGGCAGTGAGTGAGGATGAAGGGAAGAAAGAAGCTGCAGAAATGCAGAGTAATGAAGGGACTTTGGCTGAAGTAATATGCCAGTCCAAAGTAGAGATTACCATTGGACAACTATTGGCTGTGGCATCTTATTGTAGGCACAGGCTGTATCAAGCAATCAATCAGATTGCCCAAGTGACAAGGAACACAGACCTGAACAGCAAGGTGACCAGTTATAATGTGAAGCCGGAAGGGCGAGAAACAGTCATGGACTTTGATGATTCTATGCTAGTAATCCAATTGAGAATTGGAAGCACAGAATTAACTGATGTACTGATAGATGGAGGCTCTGGAGTGAATATCATGACAAACCAATTAAGGCAGAAGCTTGGTCTAAGTAACATGAAACCAGCCCTATTTACAGTAACAATGGCAGATCAAAGAAGTGTTTAGCCATTGGGATTGATAAGATGATTTAAGATACATATTCAAAAGATGATCTTTAAGATCACAGTATGTGTTGAAAATGGATGAAGTCATGGAAGCTTACTCCTTATTGCTGGGTCGACCGTGGCTGAAACAGGCCAGGGTATTCCATGACTGGAATTCCCAGTTACTAACTGTGCATGATGGGATGCACAAGATACAAATCACCACTAAGAAATCTAGTAGACTACCTGCTACGAGAAGACCTCGAGGGGTCAGGGAGTATGACTGGAGGGGAGGACTTGATGAGGAGCAGGAAGCTACCCTGTTCGCTGTACACCCAGAGTGGGAGCAGGTTGCAGAGATGCAACTGGAAGGCCTAAGTTGTTTGAAAGGTATCTACTGTGGTGTAGTGACAGCAACACCAATTGAGGGTGAAACAAGCAGTTATCCACCATATTTCTATGAAGAAAGAGAGGGAGAAATGGAAATCCTAGAGGAACCAGCCACTGTGAGTTTACAGGATGAAGTGGTGACTGGTTGGGCAATCACAGCTGATGAGCAGGTGAGAGAAGTGAATGTGGGAACTGAAGAGGAACCGAGGATGGTGAAGGTAGGGGCTGATTTGGAGCCAGAATTCTTTGAGGAAGCTAAGAGTCTGTTCATCAAATACAGAGATATATTTGCTTGGAGCTACGAGGGGATACCACCTGAGATCTGTCAGCATAAGATTGAACTGGAACCAGGGTCAGTACCAATCAAACATGCAAGGTACAGAATGAATCCCAACTATGCACAGAAGGTTGGGGAAGAGATCAAGAAGTTGGCTGATGCTAAGTTTATATACTCGATAAAGTATACAACTTGGTTGTCACCCATTGTGATAGTTCCAAAAAAGAATGGTAAACTGAGAGTTTGTGTTAACTATAAGAAGTTGAATGCTTGTACGAAGAAAGATCATTTCTCTTTGCCATTCACAGAAGCGGTATTGGACACTGTGGCAGGCCATGAGATGTACTCATTCATGGATGGCTTCAGTGGTTATAATCAAGTGCAAGTGGCAGAAGAAGACCAAGGAAAGACAGTTTTCATCACAGACTGGGGTGCTTATGCATACAAAGTCATGCCTTTTGGATTTTGTAATGCACCAACAACCTTTCAGAGAGTGATAAGTGAATCTTTTCATGAGTATCTGGATGATTTCATGCAGGTACTCTTGGAGGTTAGCTATTTCATGAGCATGAGCGGCATGAGCGGAGTAGTAAGACAATCGGTTTTCATGAGCAGAAGTACAAATTCCGCAAATAAAAAACATTAAAAAACATTATTTTAATGGGATGTGTAAATAAAAAATAAAAAAACAAAATAATATTCATTGTTTGAAGTAGAAATTGTAGTTTTGAGAGCCGTGCTTATGCTATTTCGATTTCTGCTCATGCGAATTCCGAGCGACATCTGCAAAAATGGCGCCGAATTTCGCGGTAATAGGTTCCGCAAGTAGAAAAATCGGCGACGTATTGCACGGTAATAGGTGACTCCGGCGAAAAATGGTGCCAAATTTCGCGGTTATAGGTCCCAACTTCATTGAAGTGTAAGCCCAAAATTTGGAAATGTGGCGCCGAATTTCGGTACATGGTTCCGGGCATTGCACAAATGTAGGGCAGTTCTGGGCCATGTAACTGGAAATTCGGCGCCATTTTTCCAGAAATGGCCCCTTCAACTGCAACTGTTGGAACTCAGTTTTCTGGAAGATTTGCAAATTTTTCCTGCCGTCATCTTTGAATTGATTCTGTTTCGACATTGAATTGTCACTGGACGTGAACGGATATCCAACAGTCCCTAGTGTTTAAAATACATCACTTTAATATTGTCTGTCTCATTCCAGGAGTTTTGGGGTGCAATTCATTACACTGCAAAACAAAGTCTAATGCATAAAAATACAATTGCAAATATCCATATGGTGGATTTCTTTTTCCCCATCAATGATTTCTGGAATCCCGGTGGAGGAGTTTGTGCAGCTCGTTCACGCTCAACGCTGGTGCATGAATAAATTCATCAATAGTCAAGTTCATCCTCAACCTCTTCAGGTAAATGTAATATAGATGCTTGCACGGATAATACTTTGACACCTTCTTTGCTTTCATCAACGAGAAGTCCGTACAATTGCAAGTCGGCTCCACTCCAATCGTAATTGTGTATACGTCGTCGCGTACAGCTGAGTCGGCCGTTGCCATCCGATAAACACGCCCAAGGCCGGGTGGGGGTATGTCCACGGAGCTCTGATAGTGCAAGCCATCCCAAGAGCATTGACAATCCGAGTCTCATTCAACTTGTTGGGAGTGTCGTCTCTTCACTCTTCCGAATCGCATTGTGGGATGTGCAGAATTGTCCAATCTGTCTCTACTGGACGGAGCAGCCTGCAATGGCTGGGTCTGAGGAACTGGAAACGAGTGGGCCGGGACGTCTGTGCGTTGCACCATTCGAAATCCTGCTGCAAAAAGAGCATCCGCCTCATTCTGAGAGAGGTTGCAACCCGGTGCAACAGGCCAGACGCCCGGAGGCTCGGACATTCCCTGAATCTCGTATTTGGGCTTGCCAAATACACAGGTCATTATGTCGTGCCTACAGAACCAAAACGTCTACGTTGTGGCGTGAGAGAATGTGGGAGTCAAAAATTTGCCGCTGAAACAAGGTGCAGGTACAACACCGTGTGGGTTCCTCCGAATCATCTCACCACAACGTGCTCTCGTATCCACCCGGATGGCGCAGCACTTCCTTCGAAATGCAGGCAATGTCATTGCTATTCTCTACTGTGACTCCGACACTCTTGTCCCACAATGGGTATGTTGTACTGCGTTACTACAGATGGCTCGTTATGTTCCGCGGGCACGTGCCCTGTGCTCAAAGGAAATGACGATCTTGAACGTGCAGGACTTGCGGTGCTCGACGAGACCTCCTCGGGCAACATCACGAGACCACGAGGGAGCGTGCGAATATTCTTGTCAGCTCGCCATGAATCATCTTCTTCGCCAGGTGCCTCGTCAGGTCTTCGTCTCACTGGACGGGTGTGAATATCTCCTTCCAAGTGTTGGCCTCTTCGAAGCAATGGCGTGTCCCGAAGGCCCTCTCGCAAGGCTGCCGTCCACTTGCGAGGATTCTTCAATCTGGAGGCAGTCCGCATCAGCATTTCCTGCCTGTCCGGCCCCAAGCCCCACTGTTTAGAACTCGTTGTACCTACATTGCTGCATAATTGACCTGACTATGTCCTCCGTTGTGGCAGTGAGGATGTCCACCAGATGCGCCGCATAGGAGGCACGCCAGGAAGAATGTACTGATTCGGCCATGTTTGTTGTCCGCATGTCGGTGTCGGAGTCCAGACACATTTCCTGCACATGCACATGTTGAGGTTACAAGCAAGTTACAAAGAAGGAGTAGCATAATATTCAACGTGACGCGAATTCGTCAAACTCACCTCCCGCATATAGTCACCGAACTGGAGGAAACGATAATGCCACCATGCTAGCCAACTGACCATTGCTCCATCGTCTGATTTCTTTACAACATGTGACGTTGTCCACCAAGCCCGTATACATGCAAATTGTGTCTCTGCATCATCCAAGGTGGGAGCACGCTTCCACACAAGACACATGGAACGGTGCTCCTCTCTGAAATCTGGCGCCACGAGCCGGGTTGTGTACTGCGACAAGCTCTGCAAAAAATGGAACCCACAAGATTTCTCCTTGCCTTCCATCGGAACATTGGGGTCTTCCCCGTACACCTTTCGGATGGCAGCCCAATTTGCTTGTGCGTTGTCCGCCATGAAACCACGGAAATTGGGAGGGGCCAATCCCGCCCTGGCCATCTGTTCGTTTATTCCCTGCCAAAGAAGCATCTCCGATTGTGTGTCCTCTCCTTTCATCTCACAAATAACAATTGTCATTAGCATCCTGCAGTGGGTGTCGTAGACATGTGCAGCCATTGTCACCCACTGGTGATTTGTAATTCGCTTGATATGGTCGAACATGACCCAACTGTTTGACAAGTCCACACTCGTCATCCGGTCGTCCAGTTCGACGCCGCTGCCAGGCCCACACGTGGACATTTTGAATATGAAACAACGATCTGCCTCAGTCCCTTGTCCTGGAAACCTACTTCCACGAATGTAGTCATATCCACATCGTCGCTTCACCTCCAGAATGGAGTGCATATCCGAGCCACGCCCAATTTTCTGTTTGCAGGAGACAATGTGGTTTCGGACATTCGGTGAACAAACGTGGGACACCGACTCCAGCAATGCCTCCATTTCCTTCTCATCGAGAGGAACTCTGTCGGAGCCGTCTTCCGACATAATTTTGGCCAATGCCATCTTATGGACGGCCTGCAGCTGTATCTGTTTGGGTTTGGCACCAGGTCTCAACCTAACCTCCTCCTGAACGAGCTGCTCTGCCTCGTGGGCAGCCTCCCGCTAGTTCCCCCTCGCCTTGTGACAATGGGAACCAACGTGTATGCAAGCTCGTGTGAGGAAAAATGGCAGAATCTGCCACACCTGCTTTTAACGACTGCTATCTCGGTTCCACTCACTAGTACCTTCATCTCTCTTATCTCAGCTCTCTCTTCTTGCTTTCCCTCTTTTTTTTTTTTCCTGTTTTTTCAAAAATAGGACAATCTGATGCTACCAACCCGGCTGCCCAGCCTGTCCAATTGAATGTGGGCCCGATTTTTGGACGTGTGAAAAATAAAACAATTCATTTATGCTATTTTCCAATTTTGGATGATGGTTTCATATCAGAATGGTCTCTAGTAGGGAGGTTCTCATCTACACGACCTCCTGCATCCAACAGAAGAAGAATGAGCCAATTTGGCCAAGCACAGCGCCCCCAGTGCCTGCTCAAAGGAGGGGGGTCCAATGTCAGATTCTCGATCCAATCGCGCTGCCGCCATGGCTCGGGGAGCACGCTTCCTGCTTGATCAAGCCAAGCCAGGACACGCTGCGCGATGGGTCCGGTTGTATCAGACAACTGTTACCAAAGTCAGCACGGACCTCCGGTCACTGATAGAAGAGATGGTTCCACGGGAGCAGGACCGATTAAAGGAGATCAAATCCAAGTACGGGGAGGTCTGTCTTGGGGAGAATACTGTGGACATGGCCAGTGGAGGGATGCGAGGCATCAAAGGCATGTTGTGGGAGACCTCATGGCTTGATCCTGATGAGGGTATTCGCTTCAGGGGTCTTTCAATTCCTGAATGCCAAGCAAAGCTTCCTGCAGCCAAACCAGGGGGTGAACCACTCCCAGAAGGCCTGTTGTGGCTGCTGGCCACAGGAGAGGTGCCCACTAAAGAGCAAGTAGCCGCTTTGTCCGAAGACCTGCGAGGCCGCTCCAAGGTGCCAGGGCATGTTTTTGATGTCATAAATGCACTTCCAAAGACAGCACATCCGATGACACAACTGACTGCTGGCATTCTGGCCCTCCAGACTCAAAGTGAATTCGTTAAGGCATATGAGAAAGGAATTGCAAAAACCAAATTCTGGGAGTCCACATATGAAGACTCTTTGAATTTGATTGCCCAGTTGCCAGAAGTTGCGGCCTTCATCTACCGTAGAATATACAAGGGGGGCGTTTTGATTGGATCTGATTCAAGTCTCGACTATGCTGCAAATTTTGCACACATGCTGGGCTTCGAGGATGAGAAAATGCATGAGCTCATGCGCCTCTATGTCAGCATCCACAGCGATCACGAGGGTGGCAACGTGAGTGCCCACACTGTCCATCTGGTTGGAAGTGCGCTGTCTGATCCTTATCTCTCATTTGCTGCCGGGATGAACGGATTGGCAGGTCCTCTGCATGGCCTTGCAAATCAGGAAGTACTCCGGTGGATTCAGGAGGTGGTTGCCGAGATTGGGAGTGATGCTACCCTGGAGCAGATAACGGAATATGTTCACAAGACCTTGAAGAGTGGAAAGGTGGTCCCTGGGTTTGGACACGCAGTGCTGCGCAAAACAGATCCCCGATACATGTGCCAGCGTGAATTTGCCCTGAAGCATCTGCCCAATGATCCCTTATTCAAAATTGTTTCCAAATTGTACGAGGTGGTCCCCCCGATCTTGTTGGAGGGTGGCAAGGTGAAGAACCCATGGCCAAATGTTGATGCACACAGCGGAGTTTTACTTCACCACTTCGGCTTGAAAGAACAGAACTATTACACAGTACTGTTTGGAGTGTCTCGCGCATTAGGTGTGCTATCTCAGCTCATATGGGATCGGGCGCTGGGGCTTCCAATTGAGAGACCCAAGAGTATGACTTTGGAGGAGATTGAAAACTACTGCAAGTCAAAGGTCTCAGCCTGAGTGGAGAAAATTGTCTAGGTTTGCATAGAGGCAATTTTTCTGGCTGCATGCAGATGCTGGTAGAGCCACATGGGAAGCTCATGCATTGATGAAAACTTTTGAGCCAACGCACTCTGCTCGGATGTACTACACAAGTAATGATTCCATTTTCTGCAGTGAATTTACTGGAGAAAAATAAATAAGTAATCTCAAGTTCTCTAGTGTCGTTCCTCTGCATAGCGTTGCTACGTCGTGCGACTCTCCATAGAGAAGAATCGGAGGTGTCTTTGATTGTCGATCTGTGAAAACACTTCAGGATGTATAGGCACAGGCTGCACACTATCCTCTTCGTCCCCGCAAGTGGGCAGCGAGTTCTGTGCGGAGGTCGAAGTCCTAAGCAGTGCGCAGCACTGGAATACAGTCGTCAATGTACACGGAGATTGTTGTGTATGAGTTTATGGGCAACAGCTCACTGGACATGGTACCAGTTTCGAGGTTGCTTTTGTCTGAGTAACTACAAACGCCCCCTTATAGCCTCGATAAGTGTGCCTTCCAGGCCTTCACATCATGTAATGGAAAATCACTTGTGGATTTGGCTCGCCCTGATTTGTGCCGTGTAGTTGTATGGCAGTTGTTCACTGGCATTCCTGCCAAAGCAAGAGACAAGTGCAGGGCAAAGGCTATGGAAAACTTACGTCAAGGCCTGGGACACAGATACAAGGCAGTGCCTAAGGCTGCCCACTAATAACCTGGTACCCAGGATCACCCAGGTGAGGCAGTCCAATACCAGCTGTGGCACATGCTTAGTGTCTGCCCTTCTTGTGTTTTTGAAGAACAAATTATAACTTGACAATTGCCTTTCGATCAGAAAACCAAGAAGGATGTAAGGTCGCACAAGATGATTGTGAGCTCCACACAAACTTGTTGTTCCCATATAACTAGAATCATGAAACAGTACAATGAACTGGGTAATCCAAAAGTGTCCATATTATTTGTGACACGAAGGAAGGCAAAGAGACCGGTGGTTACAATGTGGCCAGGTACTCCAAACCAACATGACATTTGTGTCAAGAAAACAAACACATACTTCTCAAGATGCAGGGATGAAATAACATGACTCTATTACAAAGGAGCTCTCCTCCCTACCATAGAGGTATGTACAAAGATTCAAAGATTGTTTGCCTCTCCCTTGAGCCCAATATATATACCTACTAGATGTCTCACACCAGATATGTGTATTCCCTCAAGGCTTACCTAATATCTATTCTAAGCCGGATCTATTCTAAGTATCTAGAATATCCAATAGCTATTCTAAGCCGCATCTATTCTAGGTATCTAGAATACCTAACGGATGATGAGTTGAACTCAAAAGTTCATCCATCCTAATTCTAATACTCCCACTCAACGAAATATCCGTTACTAAGATTGGAAGTTAACAACCCCCATCATCTCCTTGAAGCGTACATGCTTGTGCAAATGTATTTCGTGAGTGAGGCTCTTTGTCAAAATATTTGCATCACAGTATCCTACCATGTGCAAACCATCCTTGTCTAAAGGACTCCCACTGAAGCATAACCCACGACAAATAGTACCTTTGAGATACCGTAAGATACGACTTCACTGCCCTTGGAGAATAGCCCTTGGCAACGAGCCGAGCTTTGTATTGCTCCACAGTTCCATCTGCCTTGTACTTCCGCTTGAAGACCCTTCTGCTTCCAGCTGTTCTCCTTCCAAGTGGCAGAGGAGCAAGAACCCAAGTGCCATTATCCATAATAGACTTGTACTCTGAATCAAGAGCTTCATCCCACTGTGAGGCATCAACACTCTCCAATGCTTCTCTCAAGGACTGTGGCTCATCATCGCTAGTATAGTGAAATGCAAAAGCCATGTCTAGAGACTCTACAAATTTGTTGGAGGGCTTCCAACTACGTTGTGAGTGTCGAGGTACAAATCGCTCATCCACGTCCTCACCAGCATCCTCATGAATCTCATTGACATCACTATGACTCTCTTCAGGTCTAAAATCAGCATGTTCACTTGGTACGTCGAGCGCTGCAACTGGAGCAGTATCAGCTAGTACAAATGGAATGGGATCAATGGAATGAGGTTGTGATAAAACATGCGGAGCATCAACAACTGTAACAGGAATCTCACTAGCTCTCACCTTCTCTGTAAGCCTAGATAATTCAACAAAGTGGACGTCACGACTCATAACCACAACATGACGTTCTGAGTCAAACAGACAATAGCATTTAGACCCCTCACAATATCCCAAAAACATGCACTTAATGATTTTGGAATCCAGCTTTGAGTGCTTTTCTTTCGGAACATGAGCATATGCATCACAACCAAAAGCTCTCAGGTGTGCAACACTTGACTTCTTGCTACTCCATGCCTCCTTGACTGCAATGGTAGGTGCTTGATTGTTAACATACACAGCAGTAGAAACAGCCTCAGCCCAAAATACTTTGCCAAGACCTTGGTGCTCCATCATGCACCTTGCACTCTCAACCAAAGTCCGGTTCTTTCGTTCTGCAACTCCATTCTGTTGTGGGTTGTAAGGTGTAGTCATATGTCACTCAATCTTATGTTGTTCACAAAACTGATGGAATGCCTTTGAGATGTACTCACCACCATTGTCGCAACGCAACTTCTTGATCACCTTCTATGTCTGCTTCTCTGCTAGAGCTTTGAACACCTTGAACTGATCCAAAACCTCATATTTTTTCTTCATGAAATAAACAAAGGTTTTCCGCGACAAATCATCAATGAAAGTGACAAAGTACCTAGCACCACCATGAGAAAGATTCTTCATCGGCCTGCACACATCAATATGCACCAACTCAAGCAACTCTCATGCCCGTGTACCACCTGTAGCTGGAAATGGATTGCGATGATGCTTTCCATATACACAACCTTGACAGAATTCTAGGTTAGACCGAATCACCATGCTAGTGAATGTCGAAAGAAGGAAGCTGATAAGAAGATTGACAAACTTAAGAGATTTGCACCTGAAGCCAATCACGTGGAGGGTGTTGGTAACGATAGTGAGTTGTTTGTGACTGCCTTGTCTGTAGCTCCGAGTGATGACACTTGGTACATCGACTCTGGTGCTTCTCAGCACATGACATCGCACAGAGAGTGGTTTTCTACCTACGAAGACCTTCCAGGTGACAGAAAGGTGTATCTTGGTGATGACAATGCTCTTCAGATCAAGAGTAAATGTACCATTCTCTTCAAGCTTGCAATGCCAAGATGACCGAGACGCTGATGTCACAAATCAGCCTTCCCTATAGCACCATTAATGTCGAGGCATCGTGACACGTTTGCATGAACTGTTCTCTCTGGAGATCCTGACAACTTGTAGAGTCGTCCTATCCGAACGCCCATCACAACCACATTGCCCTCATGAGTCTTCATCAAACAGTTCCCGGATCTGAAAGTTACATGATAACCTTGATCCTCCATCTTGCTGACTGATAGTAGATTCTTCTGGAGTCCCTCCACATGTAGAATCTCCTTGATGTTCTTGCAGACTCTACTCGGCAGCTTGAAGGAAATGGTACCCTTACCCTTGATCTGAAGAGCACCGTCATCACCAAGATACACTTTTCTGTCACCTGGAAGGTCTTCGTAGGTAGAAAACCATTCTCTGTGCGATGTCGTGTGTTGAGAAGCACCAGAGTCGATATACCAAGTGTTGTCACTCGGAGCTACATACAAGGTAGTCACAAACAACTCATTATTGTCACCAGCACCCTCCACGTGATTGGCTTTAGGCGCAAATTTCTTGAGTTTGCCAGCCTTCTTATCAGCTTCCTTCTTTCGACATTCACTAGCATGGTGATTCGGTTTCCCACAATAGAAACATTTTTTTTTCTTCTTCGTCCCCTTCTCCTGGGTGGATGTACCAGAGGTAGAGACATAGTGCTTGCACTTGTGCCCTGTGTTGTGCGTAACATCTGACAGAGTAGCAGCAACAAGACCCTTCTGACGTGATTCATCCTGATAGAGCACTCCAACAACTAACTTCATGGACAGATCAATAATAGAACGAGTTCCAAGAGATACCACAACGAACTCAAATGCTGGAATCAAACTCCCCATCAATGTCAGGCATGTGTCTAACTCTGAAATCTCTGACCCTGTCGCTGCAATCTGATCCAGTAAAGTTCGCATCTTGGCTATGTGAGAAGCAATGGAATCTCTCCCATTCATCTTAAGAGTGAAAAATTGTTGTCGCAATTGCAACAACGCATTTCCATTCTTGGGCTCGTACATCCTCACTAGGAATTCCCAAGCTTCACAAGATGTCTCATGCTTACTCACTTGCCCAAACAAAGAATCACTCACATGCAAAGAAATGGTTGCAAGAGCTCTCTGATCAAGATCCTCCCACAGTTCTAGTGCATCAACATCTAGTTCTGATGGTTTCTTATGTTTGCCAGACATAACCTTCCATGTGCCCTCTCTAACAAGAACCATTCGCATCTTGTCATTCCAGATATAAAACATGTCTCCATTGAACTTTGCAATTGCATGATAACTAAGATGTTGAGACATTTTGAATCTACACAGCCCAAGCTAATCAAGTATAGTGATGTCCTACTTCTCTCAGACTCAAAGAGATATGGATACAAGTGTATACAAATAAGAATTTCACACCACCACCAAGGAATCAACTACACAACACAGATCTTAATTTGCTATAACATGTACTTTCTCTCTTGCTAATCAATCCCACTTCTAGAAATATGAATGAACTAGATCTCTCAATCCTGTTTAAAAGAATTCCACAGATAAACCCGCTCTGATACCATGTCAAGAAAACAAACACATACTTCTGAAGATGCAGGGATGAAACAACATGACTCTATTACAAATGAACTCTCCTCCTTACCATAGAGGTATGTACAAAGATTCAAAGATTGTTTGCCTCTCCGATGAGCCCAATATATATACCTACTAGATGTCTGACACCGGAGATGTCTATTCCCTCAAGGCTTACCTAATAGCTATTCTAAGCCGGATCTATTTTAAGTATCTAGAATATCCAATAGCTATTCTAAGCCGCAACTATTCTAGGTATCTAGAATATCTAACGGATGATGAGTTGAACCCAAAAGTTCATCCATCCTAATTCTAATTTGAAGAATGTTAAGGGAAAAAGCTGAGATCGAATGAGAGAGTTACGGAGTCAGTAATGGCACAAGAGATGGCTTAGTTGAGCAAAGGAGCTCTCGATATAAATCCACCCCCTTCACCTTTGTACACCTGCAATCGCCACAATTCTGAGCGTCTGATCGATGGATGTATTTTCCTTTGAAAGAAATGCCCCAGGTGACTGAAACGACACTAAAGATTGCACGATGTGATGGGATCCCGTTCGAACTTGTCTGTGAATCAACCCGGCATTCAGAAAGACACAGTCCAGTAATACCATCAGTTGCAAGTGTCTTCGTGTATAACAATCAAGCGAACCATTGAATTACTGTCATTCGCAAGCCCCTTCTTCGACGATCTATCAATTGCGAGACAAGTTCGGGCCTAATCCAGAGAGTACATGAAGAATAATCAGCGCCACCGGAAGCAAGGTGTCCAGCAAACCACATCCATTAAATCTGTAGTAAGAAACGAACAGCCTCCCTTTCCCAAACCTAAATTCAACAAAAATCAGAATGCAGTGTAACTGTTTGCATCTCATAAATTTTGTTCAAAAGTAATTGCAAGACCAGTGCAAAAGTCGGTCAAAATCTAGCGTAGTTCTAATCTCAAAATGATGAAAACCTGTACAGCGTAGTTCTAATCTCGAGTGGTGTATGAGGTGGACTTTTTCTCTACCATTTCATTTCATTTCTCTAACTCCCTTCTTGATTTACATTACGAGGATCAGAAACACTTGGCAGCTTATCTGCATGAGGCCTTGGCAATCCCTTGAGTAGTAGTTGCTTCTGGGCTGCTTTTGGCTGTGGTTTTGTCTCTTCTTTCCTGTTTTTCCCTTTTGTCCCATAATCTCTTTGAGCTTTCCGCGGACATTATAAATTACCATTTCATTTCTCTGCGGCTTAGATGCACTGCAATGTGATAGACATTCTGTCACCTAAAAGTGTTGTGGTGTTAATGAGTTTGTGGATGCACGTATCAGCTTACAAATGGCGACGTGCAAGCTCATTGGAAGGGAGCCGCAGAGATTATTCTGGATCAAAGCACCCACTGGATAGACTCTCAAGGGTCTGTTCTGACATCAGAGAAGGTGATTTTGTTGCTGTCTTTCTTTTGGTGTCAGGGTTCATTTGTGTTCACTCATCTCTTTCATGAAATTGGAAATGTCTCCTTCCTAATCTTTGGATAGGTGCTCATTTCACACCTGACGTCTGTTTATGCTGGGCTATTTTTCCTGTATTTATATGTTTTGGTACATTGGGATTTTGTTGTAAAGTGCGTCTTCAGCCTCACGTAAAGACTGTTGTGGTTGGCAATTAACATCTAACCTGTCGTAGCAGAGCATGTGTCTGACACACGTTTCTAGCAAACATTGTGTCTTAAGCCTCATGTAAAGATAGATGTAGCAGAGCGAATTTTGATGCCCTCATCGAGAGAAGGGAGAAATTGAAAGAAGCAATCGCTTGAGTATCTAATCATTTTGATAATGCTATAGCAGGTATCAGAAATGAAAAATGTTATTGAGGGAATGGCAGCTGGTTCATTGCGTTGTATAGCCTTCGCTTACCGGCCTATTGACAGAGCTACGGTCCCCCTCGACGACGAAATGCGGGCTGAGTGGACAATTCCCGAGACGGGTCTCATTCTTATGGCAATTGCGGGTATAAAGGTACGATTGTTCATCCCTTATAAAGAGATGCATGTGGAAGAAAATCTTCATATCGATTGTGTCCTTGACTTAAATGTGGTTGAATGTGGGTGTATCGCCCCATAAAGCCCTCTCCTCTTGCTGGATTTAAACTTCCTTTCCTTGCCTTGCCTTTCCTGTAAAATACAGTCGTGAGTTTTGTCTGATGTCAATGTATTTATTCTCTTCATGCTAATCAGGGCATGAATGTGTTTTTAAGTGTGCTGCAACACCAATTGGGTGGAAATGAATGAGCCTTCTGCATTGGTGTTCTTTCAGATAGGTTACAATTTGGAAGGAATGTCCTCCAATCACAGAAACACCACCCATCCATCATCTACCCATGCTGTGAGGAAAAGATCCCAAACCTAAGTAGGTTCTAACAGTAATAAGGTTTGGAAACCTAAACCTTCCTCATGTTTCAGTGGTCACAGGGTGGAAGGTTCCATCCCTGTGGTAGTTTCTTCCTCCTCGTTATCCAGCTCACCCTCATTCCCCTTGCCTCAGCCCTCCTCAAGCTTAGTCCCTCCTCAAGCTTAGTCTCTTTCTTTCAGAGTTCCTGATGCTCTAAACCTTCAGTTATAGAGACTACATGCTCAGATTAGTCTTTTTCATTAGATTGATGTCCTTAAGGCAGATTCTGGTCTCGTTGTTTCTGCATTTGTACCTCTCACATGGACAAGATCGGTCTCGGTATAGGGTTTTAGCTTCCCTCCCGCTTCCTTCGAAAACAGCAGGGGTCCTTGTGAAGTACATGAAAACCTACAAAAGTTCAACTACGTTGACGTTGGTGGAAAGTTTGGCGAGTCTTTCTTCAAAATTGTGCATGTACTGAATTGGAGTCTTTTATAGACAAAAGTTCATGGCATGTTTTTACAGCAGATCCATCAATTCTTTCCCATCCTATGCTGGTTGTACTGTTTGTGAGAAGTACAAACTTAGAATTTCAACACCAAAGAGCCTTTCTATTCTTCAAGAAAAAGGGTTGTCTACTTTTGTGGTTAAATAAGACCCTCTTCAGGACCCTCTTCAAGACCATCAAGAACATTGTCCCTGCACCTCTGTTCACCAACTTCAAAAATCTCGAGGCTGAGCCTGAAGCCCTGGCCCTGTTGGGGTCTAATTGCTCGGCAACTCACACACAGCAAGTTGATGCTTGTGTGAAGGTAGTATCTGTTCCCTTTTGTTCCGTCCAAACTGGGCACAGGATGTATGGCCACAAGGCTTCGGCAAACAATGCCTAATGAGTACATTCTCTCTCTCTCGTTGTTTGCTTTCTTTGAGGGGCTACGGCAAACAACGTCCAATGAATATATTCTCTTCCTCCAGGTTTTGTTGTGCCGGGCTTGTTTTCATCTTAACTGCTCTTCTTACTTTTTAACCTTTGGTTACCTCTGTATGAGTTGAGAGAGTTTACTAAACTGTCACATTGATCTATGTTTTTTGCCATCTATATAGGAAGAACTTAAAAATGTGTGACTGATTCAGTGTATCACATTTTTTCTAGGGGGGAAACTCGTTGGGTGATGTGGAACGACACTGTTCAGTCGTTTGAGCTCTTGTACTTGTCTGTCGCAGGATCCTTGCAGACCAGGTGTACTTGAAGCTGTTCGCAAGTGTCAAGCAGCGGGTGTGAAGGTGTGTAGTGTGCGTGTGGTTCACTGTATAGCCAAGTGATTAGTTTGTGTTTCATTTACTTGCACACAGATCCCATCTTGCTAGAGACTTAAATCCTACTTCTATATCGAAGATTGGACCTCCGCTAGCTAGCTCTAGAATGCACTAGTCTGGAAGGGCGATAAGCCACACAAACATACAACCTGTACACTCGACGCATGGTGAACCTAGAGGCTTCGGTGCAGAGCTTGTGCAAGTATTTATTACATCTCAATCGAGCAGCAGGCTGGGAACAAGCCCAATAATTGGAACGGACACAAAACCTTCTTCCAGCCCGCGTTCTTGTTCCCTGGTTTTCCATACTCTGCATTTCTGTACAAAGAGAGAGAGGATTCGTTATCACCTCCGAAGCAAACCAAGGCGAAGACTTCATGTTTCACAGCAGTAGCAGTCAGCACACACGATGAATTTGTCCCATAACTGGGCGATGTGGCGGGCCCCCCTTCGGCTTCTACTCGTAAACTGTTCCAGGGATTGCACTGCACAACCGGCCAAGAGTTGGAAGATTCGTAGTAGCGATGGATTCCGTCGGCTCTTAGACCATGGAGCTGCCTGTCAACAACTGCGCAAGCATGAACCTCATCTTTGCACATGTCTTCCACTTCTGTCCAATTCCCTTTTCTGGCATCATAGACTTGAGCTAATTGGACCCACTGTCCTTGGACATCATCGTCGACTTCATCATCCCACTGAACTCGACTACCAGATTTCACATGATCAATCTTATTGTCCTGTGTATTCAACACTGAAGAGTAGCCACCAGTGACATACAGTTTGCCATCCATCACAGCATCCACAGAAAATGAGCATGGTACCCCTATGTCTGCAATTGAGCTCCATGCATTACCAACAATATCAAAGACCTCGGCAGAAGAGATTGCATATGCATTGTGTGACTGCCCACCAGCAACAAACACCTTGCCGTCCACAACCCCACAAGAAAAGCTCGCCCGGGGTGTATTCATGCTTGCACATTGGTGCCAAACCCCATGTCCAGCTACCAAATCCAGCATGTAAACCTCACTCCGAGGCTTCCATGACTCCTGGTCGCGGCCACCAATAACTAGCAGTCTTCCACCCACGCACACACAGCGGCAGAAGAGAGGGATACCGCATTCGATATTCGGAATAGGAGGCAGCTGTTGCCAAAAGTTGTCTAGAGGGTCATAAACAGAAATGGCATATGACCAAGTTTCAGTAACCTCCCAAAATTGGGTCTCGTCGACATCCAGCTGATTGGATTCCAACCAAATTTCAGCCTCGACCTTTGAGATCGTGGCCATTTCACCAACCCCATCGTCCCCTTGGCCATGAATTGATGTGGGTGGTAGCTCGCAGGCGGTCAAGAAATCCCGCGCTCCAAATGGAAACACAGATGTTGGTTTCTTGGTTGCTTTATGGAGGAGGGCAAAGAATCCCTGGAAACCACCGGCGCGAACGCGAGCATCGGAAATGGAGCGCGTCTCCAAGGCACTGTGCCACGCACGGCTCACAGACGCAAGCCCCAACATTACGTGCCATGGCACCTTTGCCAGCACACAATTCAGAGCAACTTCGTTGGGCAGCCCCGGTATCAATTCCTGCTCCTCCTCACAACCCAACTTTCTTTCTCCCCTCTCATCCCACCTCTCATCAACCTTTCCCAACCAACTCCCTGCACTCTCCACCTCCTGCATCTCTGAGAGGGTGTGGGAGAGAGAGAGAGACAGGGAGAGTGTGCAAGTGGGAAACACAAATTGCATTATCACATTTGTACCCCAAAAAATTCAAACTCAGGAACGTGGCTCCCCATTGTCCCACATGTCGCTCAGCCTCCCTCTGCACAGGAAGATTGTTGCGGAAGGTGGTGAGCTGCACCGGAAGGTTTTAAACGTGGCGCTTCATAGGCACTCTGTTCCGGAAGGTTGTAGGCTAGCTGCAGGTGGTACTGGAAGCGTAAAAACCTACCGTGGGTTTTTTCTCTTTGTATTTTCAGGGAGCCTACCTGACGGAATGTCACGTCAACAACAGTGGGCGGGGGATATTACGCGGGCCCGGGGATCTTACACGTAATTTCCCGCGTAATGTCCCGTGGGAGATTATGCACGCCATCTTTCCCTGACAGTGTCATCTTTAATGTTAGATGCCCCAATCTGAGCCGTAAGAAACCCTATGTAAGTCCCCCACCCTCGGGCTGGTACCTTGGTATTTGTGTCGTGACCTCGGGCTGCGCTCTCGGGTGGGGGACTTTACTGTTTTTTCTACTGTGCATACCAATGTTGGGCGGGCATAAGATACTCCGGGTCATATTCGGCAACCGGACTCACTGATGAGTGGTGGGAACCATTTGATTGCCCGCGTGCGGTATTGAGGGGAACATGAGCACATATAGAAAACCACCCGGTTTGGCAAGGTTATCAGTCAGTCTCTTCTGGGTGCTATGGATGAGCCCCCCAAGTTTGCGTGGGCCCTGTCCATCAGAAGATGGTCCAGGAACTAAAAATGGGGGATACATAGTAGTAAGCTATACAAGGATTTGAAAGAATAACCCCTGTGTAAGGGGGTCCAAAAAAAAAGGTAGGAAGGCGACGGCTATTAAGTGGAGGATAGTTCAGGCGACAAATTGGGGTAAGCAAGTGTCAAGTGGTGGGATTCTAGGGGTCACATGTGTTGGGCAACCTTCTAGAAAGATCCCCGATCACTTGATGGGGTCCGGGCCGCCTCCTTGAGAGGGTACGTAAAGGAGAGAGCGCCAATCTCCTCCCATTGCCTCTTACTACTTACTTATTAAATTAGTACCTACTGTGGGCTCTACACATGCAGGGCCCCTAAAAAAGACGCAAACATGAACCATAGCTATATTAACCCCTAAACGCCCACGTGCCTCCGTGGACTTTAAAAAGCGGGGCCCGGCCAGAAAAACCAGTGTAATTTTTGAAAAAAAAAATCTTGAAAAAATGACCAGACAATATGAAGCCACCTTCCCCTGGCAGGTCCTGCCCAATTTTGGAGCCAATCAGACAAGTACTGCAAAAACCCCACCGATGCAAGTAGGGTCCATTTTTGGAAATTTGTGAAAAACAAACTAAAAAAATAGAGATTTGTGGGATTTTGCATGTCGGGATGGAAAAAAATCGGCCTGCTGTACCCGAACACGTGTTCCCCACGTCCTGCTAGTTCCTACAAGCCCAAAAACAGCTGAATTGGAGCAGTTTGCAGAAGCAGGGACTTGGTCAAAGTGTTTGGGGTATGAAATGCTCTTTTGTGAGCTATGCACAGTTTCTTGTTTTCCAGCAAGTGAGCTCTCCACCTAGTTCTCCCTCTCTTTCCCATAAATCACCCACATCTACACATGAATTGCATGGGTGGGATTTGAACCCACTAACCTGCCCCTTTGGCAGCCCATACATGCAAACAAGGGGGGGCGTGTCTCCCCCCTTGTCTACACCCCCGCTTGGTGAGGGGACTAACTACTTCTAACCATCACACTCCGTCTCATTACAACTACGAACTAACAACATTACAGCCCTGCCCACCATACACAGCCTGGACTTCAGTGATATTCATCACAGGTTGTTGCTCCGAACGCACTACCTAAATGCAGCAAGCTACATACAAGGCCCAAAATTGGACAGCACGATGTTATGTGCTGAATTTCCCTCCTGACAGACCACAATAAAACAAATATAATAGCTAGCAAACATGCTACTTACC
The DNA here is from genome assembly GCA_030704615.1 of Takakia lepidozioides. Lineage (NCBI taxonomy): Eukaryota > Viridiplantae > Streptophyta > Takakiopsida > Takakiales > Takakiaceae > Takakia > Takakia lepidozioides. The sequence continues at coordinate 17,341,737 of CM060733.1, forward strand.
AACAGCTCCATATCCTAGTCAGCCCTTCTACTGCCCACTCTACTCCTATCAAGGTAGTCTATCCAAGCGACTCTCGTTGTAACTTGTACTCTGTCCAAGCGACTTAGCAACCTATGCCCTCTAATAAAAAGAAACAAGAAAAAGGTACCCCCTCTCTCAAAAGAGCTGCCTCATCTCTACAGCAGCAAACAAAACACGGAGTTAGTAAAGCAAGGCTCACATAGATCAGTCAGTGTTGTGATGCTTCACAAAGCATGCCCCCAAGCACAGGGGGACTTCTCCTGCACACACAGAGCAGATGTACCTCTGCCTTGCACCACAGGAGATACACTTTCTCCTCCGACTACTTTTCATGGAGAAGTGGACTGCCCCTCGATTTGGTACACACGCCCCTACCATTACTGTTCTCCTGGGACCAACCGATCCACCACACAAACCATTAGCCACATCTAGATTGAAACGCAAATGCGAGAGAGGCTTGCGACCCCTTGCTACCATGAATTGTCGGTACAAGATGTACCCATTCACCAAATTGGTGTCTACACAATGGAAGTACAACCTGTGCCACCACTTGTGGTCACGGGTCTGTACATTGTAATAACCACATCATTGGTCTTGTACATCGACTCCTCGTATATGCTCTTGGTAGTGCTTCACCACAGGGGAGGTGGGCACAAGACGTCTTGCCTTATTATGCCAAATGGGGAATGTAGCAATTGGGATCAACGGGGCTGACTGTAGTGGATAGCAAGTTCACACACTTCTTATCAAACCATGCCAATGCCATTATCTTCCCCGAAATGTACATACGCCATTGTAGCCTCCTCTCTCTCCTTCTTGCCCAAGTCCAAACAGGATGGATAACCCACACGGATTGTCTTCACTGTGCCAGTCGCATAGATCCCCTTTGCAGCCAATTCGTAAAACAGATCATGACTAGAGAAGAAATTATCCATAGACGCGATGTGCCCTTTACCTTCAAAATCAGAAATGAGTCGTATAACTACCGAGTAGCCCATGCCATGAGTCAAATCAACACCTTCCTCTTTTCCTAGGTACACTTCCATCTTCTGAACATACCGGCTCTTAGCACTTGCTAGACACCATACCTTGATTCCCCATTTAACAGGTTTTCTTAGCCATGTATTGTTGCGGATTACAGTACTTGCCCTTGTACTTGACCATCATCTTGTCAATGCAAAGATTCTGCTCAGGCTGGTGGAATTTAGCATACAAGGCATTATGTGCATCAACCAACCACCTTGTCTTCGCTAGTTTATCATACCTTGGGTGTCCACTATCTACAACTACAGTGGCATTGACAACAAGGTGGAGGCACCGCATGTCTGCCTCCCACCTGTTCCGGCTCATAATTCTTGCAATTGTCTCACACTTGAAGAACTCAATGTTACTCTTCCAATGTAGCAAGGGCAGCTAGGTCATGAGCCCAACCCCATGAGCCCGGGTGCTGGGCTCACATTTCAGGCACTAAGCGTGCTTGGTAAGCATGAGCCGAGGGTTTAGGGTCTATTAGAAACAGCACCTATTCTCGTGGAACATGGGCCTATTCCCGCTGGAACAAACAACATATTGAACTGCACAGCGCAATATGAGAATGTAGGAGCACTTTTGCAACAGGATCGGCAGCACAATCCATGCATATGCAATGAAAGGAGATGACCATGCAATACATGAGTTGCATAGAACCGGCACAGGAGTGAGTGATTGAATGAAGACATGCACTGAATTACGAGTATGTTTTTGCTTCATTGTTACTCAATTTCCGTGCAGAGTATGACATGCAAACAAGCACCAAGGGGCATTGCACCAAACACTCTCCATGATTGTACTTAACCGGTCTCGGACCTGTCACGTTGCAGAAGAGTACGGACTTCACCAGGTGATAGCGTGGCCCGGTGAATGTATTGGTCTCTTTTGGGGTCACAACACATCCTGCACACAAAAATGTAGTATAGGTGCTTGCATGGAACCCACTTCCCCTTCCTTCCCAGGCTGCCCTCACGCATGAAAACAAAATCCGGATAAGTGCATTCCGGGCAGGTAGCGAGCCCGAAGTGACCATTGTGTAGACACGACCAAATCCGGGGGGGAGGGGGGGGGGACTTCCATGGTAGATATTCCCCTTGCCTGCAAGATTCTGACTGACTCAACCTTACAGTCGTGTTCCGCACCTGACTGCACACGCCGCACAGTCTTTCCATTCCTTTTGGTGGGGTGAGAATCAACCGAAGGTGGGACCCCTGCAACGAAGTGAAAGTGGATGCAAGGCCAGTTGCAGGAAGAATTGGACAGCGTGCTAGTCGGAATCCGTGGTCCTCCAACATGGCAATCTCCAGTGTTGAGAGGGAGGTCCCCGTCTTCACTGGGCAGACAGTTGGTTGGGGCGGCTTCATTATCACGGACTCCCGCACGGCTTCCTTCACACAAATCTCAATATCATCGGGGCAAAACCAGAATTTATGAACTTTGGACTCTTTTGCCATATAAGGTCTAATCAAACCTGTGAATGCAGGAGCAGGAGTTCCACGAGAGCCTTTGCTAATTTGGATTTTGCATTTTGCATAAGTCTTTGCCCGGATTGCAGTACATTTCATCTTCGAACCGCTTGGAGCACGCTCGATGTGCCAGTCGTTATCATCACAGTCAGTCTCCTACACAGGCGGATCCACGTCCGAGGAACCACCTGGAACCGGCAAGGTGGTAGGGGTTTGGGAGGGCTCCCATGAAGAAGACGCTGCACCAAATGTCTCACCGCTTGAACCTCCCTACATTGGAGACAACCGGGGCACAGAGAAATTCATTCTGTCGTGGCGATGGGAATCCCCATCTGCACCTGGAGGGGTGTCAAGCTTGCATTTATATGTTCCAAATCTCTCCTCCCCTTCCAAGTGAGGAACCTTTGATTGCAGTGGAGACCCCACTGTGCACTTGTTGAGTGCCTGTGCCATCTTACTCGGATCACCCGATCTCTTGGTGGCCCTCAGCATCAATTCAGTGGTGTCTGGGCCTTTCCCTCCTGCCCGTCCCCTTGAAAAATCTTGATATCTGGTTTGTTGGCAAAGTGCTCGAACCATATCGTCTGTTGTGGCAGCATACAAATCCCTGCCTGTTTTCCCGAACTGCGCCTTTCTAGACACTGTGTACCGATTTCGCCAAATTGCTGGATGGCATGTCCGCCATATCTTCAAGCGGCATGTCCTGCAAAACAACACCAAACAATGAATGTATGGAAGTGGAACTGCTGCACAGAAGCAGAAGGTGTAGAATTGCAATAACAACAATCGTTCAATATGGTTGAACAGAGCTCACCGTTGTCATGAAAGCTCCCCATTGTCTGTAGCGGAAATGCCTGAAGACAATCCAGTCATCCAATTCTTTCTGGAAGTCTTCACTTGCAGCCCCAGATGACACCCACCAAGCCCTAATCGCGGCGTACCTGCTATCAGCCTCAGCCAGAGTTTTGGTGTTCTTGTACATATGACACAACCTTATGCTCCGCTTGAGGTCGTATGCACCTCTTTGTGTGCTTCTCCAGAGATTGAGTCCAGTGGAAAAGGCAAGTGCGCTCCTTGTTGGCCATTGGCACCTTTGGATCCCCCAAACCGAAAACTCGCCTAACCGCATTCCAGTTTGTCTGCGCACTATCAACCATGAACCCTGCGAAATTTGTGCCGCAACACCATTGGCCCTCATAACAGATTTCAAGCAGTTCCACATTATCATTTGAGACTCCGTGTCCTCAGACTGCATGTCACATATGGCAATGGACATGAGGCGCTGATAAACTGGATCGTAGACATGGCATGCCATGGTCGTCCAATTCTTTACTCATTTGCAGTGGTCAAACATCAACCACGCCTTCGCCAAATCTACATCAGGCTGCCACTACAGCAAATGGGGGGGGTTTTGCGACGCCAGCCGCGCCCCCACGCCCCGCGCGACGCTGAGCCCGCTGCGACACCATTGCGACGCCCAGCCGTCGCAAGGTGGCATGAAGGGGGAAAGAGGGCCCTCACTGCGACGGATTTTTTTTCTTGCGACGCCCCGATGTTGCAAATCAAAAAAATAAAAATAAAAATAAAAAATTGCGACGCCTCGGCGTCGCAAAAGCGTCACTGAGAACGCCCCAGCGCCTCTGCGACGCCGGGATGTCGCAACAGCATCACCACATTGGGATTTTTTTTTATTTTTTTATTTTTTGGGCTTTACAGCTCTCAACTTCACAAAAGCGTCGCTGGGGGCGCCCAACGCTGTGACGCCAGGGGGTCGCCACAGGGGGTTGCAATGGTGTTGTAGTCAGCTTAGGTCATCACAATGACGTCGCTTGGGGCGCTTGGCGGTGGGGGGGGGGTGCAACAACGGCGACGACGCTGGGGCTGGGGCTGGGCACTAAGGCTGTGGAGGTTGCAACGCCCCGACGTCACAAGAGGGACCCCCTTAAAAGGAACTTGAAGGAAATCTTCATATATATATATATATTTAGATTGCTTTTGTGATACATAGATGTAGCGTAGGTGTGTTGGTTAGTCTGTAGTGTCTTAGAAATGTTATAACGTGGAGGTCTTAGATTCAAGTATGCATTGCATGATATATGTAGAACAATGAATATATCGCCATTAGACCGAATCGGAGTCAATGGTCAACAAGTTTTTGAAATTCAAATTTCAAATTCAAATTTTCCCGCCTAAATTCAAATGTACCCCTTTAAATTGCGACATCCGGGCGTCGCATTTTGCGACCCCCGGACGGTGCTAAATCTGCATTGTAGAGTAGGTTTTTCTTTTTTTTTGCGACGCCCGGGCGGCGCAAATCGTGGTTTCGCCTTTTTACGACCCCCATTGGTCGCAAATTTGCGACGTTTTTTTGGCAACGCCCTTGCGACGCCTAGGCGTCGCAAATTTGGTGCTTCCCCCCTCCCCGAAAAGGGCTGTTTTACGACGTCGTGGCGTGGCTGTGGCATGGCCGCGACGTCGAAAACCCCCCCTTTTCCTGTAGTGTGCATACGCTTGACAAGGGTGACACCACTCCCCTGACCAACTGTAGACATTTTGAACAAGTACACTTTGGTCGATCCTTGTCCTGGGAAGACACTATCCTGAAGAAGTCGTACCGACTTCGACGTTTCAGGTCCAGAATGTTGTCCATGCAACGGGTAACCCATTTTCAACGCATTCACCTGGTTTCGGATATTTGGAGAGCTAAGAATGGAGAAGTGGTCCATCACTGCTTCAAGTGAACTCCCATCCAGTTTCACACAAGACTGATCTTCCCCCGCCAGGATGTGCTTGACAAGAAATGTTTTGCAGGCGTTAAGCGCAATTGCAGACGGTTTTACAGAGGGAGTGTTGTAGAATTCCTCCTTCAGATGGGCTTTTGAAACTGTACATCCCCCTTTCGACAGTGGATGCTCATGACTTCCAATATGTATATAGGCGCGGGTCATCGTCTTGTAGCGGTGTGTCACATAATACATACGGGCAGGGCACAGTGCTACACACGATGGGGCCGTCTCCCATTCATTGTCCGACATATTTATGAAAAACAAGCCTTCGAATTTCAAGAGTATCCCGGGAATGGTTTTATGGAGGCGGCCTCCTTACTTTTGTCAGATTGTTATCACCCACACCACAATGAATGAATAGCCGTCGAAGTACGCCCACGCGCCGCTGCCGATAATTACCCTAAACCCTTCCAAATGATTCTAGAACTACAGAGGGACACGTGGATGAATGGACTTTCGCAGTGTGGATGAGCTGAACACATATCCGCTCATGACCCCATTCATTTGCCAACAGTTTGCATAGCAAGTGAATCTGTTGTTTGCAAACCGTCAAACTGGAGAGCTCGAGAGGCAGTGAGGGGAGTGTTTGTTTCCAGAGGAAGAGAAGGAAGTCATTGTACTTCACAAGCAGCAAGGCTAGCCGGAAGAGAGCACGAGAGAGGATGAGACTACAAACCGTGAACGAAGAGGGCAAGGAGGAAGAAGAGATGATGGAGGGAAGACAGGGCATTGAGGAGAGACTGGCAATGCAGGCAAACGATCTCCAAATCGACAAACAGTCGCCTATCATGCGCAGAAAAGGTGAGGAAGAGACAGCATCAGAGGGCGACTCGGACCCCGAAGACGACGTTGATGCTCGCCTCATGCAGAAGCACATTCTTGACAAGAGGATGGAAGAGAGGTTCCAGAAAATGATCGGCGTTGAAAGCACTGTCAAGCGGAAAGTGGACCTGACGATTGGAGAGACTTCGCCTGCAGCACAAAGGAAGGTAGAAGTGCTATCGTATTTCTGCTTTTCTTCTTGTGATAAGTTATGCTGGCACCGCACACTCTCCCAGCTGTCTGGCCGTGTTTGTTTTCAGTTCGCCTTTTGATCCGGGAGAAGCAAGAAACAATCTCTTTCATGTTTCTAAGTAGCCTGCAGGGTGATATTGCACGTTGCGATTTGAAACTCATCTTTCTGTCACAGCTCCTGGTAGGATTTTCATGTGCAAACGAAGAGACAGGGACGTGTGAATTAGAGGATTGTGGATGCATGAGAGAGTGTGCGGTGCCGCACACTATCTGTCTCCCTTCAGAAAGTAGCAAATTTGGAGTGAAAGACAACCATTCAAATCATGCCGGCAGAATTCAAGCACCCTGAAATGGAAGCTGAAAACAGTGTGCGGTGCCGCACACTGTTTCTGCCCCTCCAAATTGCTTCGAAACGATGATCATAGATCAAGATTCAAACTATTGAGGATGACATATGTGGAAGCAAAAAGCAGTGTGCGGTGCCGCACACTGTTTCTACATGTCGTCAAAGTTGTTTTCTTTGTGAGATGTAACCACCCACATCTGTTCCCCCAGACTTCAAACATTGCACAATGGAAGCACAAAACAGTGTGCGGCACTGCACACTGTTTGTGCCACCCCCGAAACAATCGTATCTGTTTTAACTGTAGCCACTACAACAGAGACTGTATATATGACTATCCCGTAGTCATAAATGATGCATATGACTTCAATGACTTTCAGTCGTGCAAACCAAGTGAATACAATGAGTATAGTATGGTCGGTCATGGATGACTGCAGTCAGATGAACCAAGTGATACATCTCACTGTCATGTGGCAGTCATATGTACTTCTACCATACATGACTAAGTGTGCTGCTGCAAACTATACACGTGTCTCTTTTTAATAAGTCCAGGAGGTTTTGTGGATGTGCGCCATATGACGTCTCCAGAAAATGTCACGTGGCATATCCATGAGGAGGTCCTACAGTCATTATCTTGACTACAAACATGCTAATATCTGGACACGTGACATATAATGAGGAGGTCTTGCAGTCATTGTCCTTCCCATCGCCCTTTGGTGCTTGCTTGCCAGTGGGGTGGGGTCATGTGCCTGGAAGTGCGATTTGATTCTAATAAAGGGGAGAGCATAATCCCCATATCCAGGCATGCTTGTCATTCCTGCCATTACACCATTCAATAGACATTAGTATACTCAACAGCATTCACCATGTGGAGTGGAACCCCAAATATTTTTTCATTCACAGAAGATGGGAAAGTTTGAAGATGGGAAAATTGGAGGAAGGAGTGATGCCAACGCACTGCCACAGCTTATGTTGTCCTACAGAGTCTCACATCCTCTAGTGGGAGGGTGCATGAGCAAACCTATTGTTTCTGATTACAGTGTACCTCCAATGAAGAGCGGACAGAGTGATGCCAAGAGAAAAAATCAACTAGACCTCATGTTGCTGAGAGGCATGATATGGAACGTCCTGTGCAATTCAGCAGTCATGTTAGCGATCCCTTAAAGATTTGAAGAGAATGCCAAGCCGCTCTGAGTAGCTTTGCAGCAGCTCCTCATAATGTGTACACACCTGCACCACAAGTTTTTGTCAGCAGTCACATAATGCCAGACTTGTGCAGCAAAGACTACAAGCGGGTGTGGGCTATTGGGATTGCCTTGATAACATATCTTCTTGGGAGTACAGGAGTGAGATGAAGTGAGTAGAACATGCTTGCCTTGGTCTTGGCCTAAATTCAGTGCTCACCACCATGGGATGAGTGAGATCTACTCATCTCCCTGTGTATGTTGACTATAACATACCCTTGAGAGCATTTGCAAGGGTAACTGTGTATAATGAACCAGATATGTCACGGGTAGAGCCTGGTGTATACACTCTGCTACAAAAACCCAGTCCATTCGAGCACACTGTGATCCCCCATCTGGCCACAGATGTGACACCCAGTCACAGTGAGTCCAGAAAAGGGTAAAGCAAGACATGAAACGAAATGGTACTTTATAACGTTAGCGTAAAGCTCAAAGACCTTAAGGGACAAGAGAAAGATAGAAAGAAGACGTAGAGAGGGACCATCACAAGCAGCCCAACTGTTGTTCAAGGGATTGTCTAAGAGTCCAAGCCTCATGCAGGTAAGCTGTCAAACAGTTCTGATCCTCATAATGGAAGACCTCCATGAGATATTGGGTATCATGGGTAAGAGAATTGAATCTCCCACGGATCTCATAGTAGAAAGGGCAGTGAAAGCAGAAATGTTCTTCACTTTCGTGTTCTCTGTTGTTCCCAGCTCAAGCGGTCTCTCGTTGCATGTTGTCCCACCTATCAGTCTCTATCCACAGTCCGACAATAATGTCAGCAAGTAGAAGCGCTGAGGACTGCTAAGGGTGCAGTGGTGACTTCAACGGTTGACATTGTCAAAACCTTTGAAACTCACCATAGTATCCTTGGCAGAAATTGTAGTTCTAACAGTGAGGGGTCTTCTGATGAATGGAAGGACAGATGAAAAAACTGTTCCTATGATTCAAGGCAGCCCTGATGAACCGGAGTATATTTCAAAGGGTTAAAACGCTCCAATTAGTTCTTCTGAGATTGTGGAAGAAATTGAGCATTTCAACGGATATAAAGCTGGTGGACCTGATGGCATAGTCAACGAGCTTATCAAGCATGGTACAGCAGAGGCACTTGTACTTCTATTTACTCTTATCTGGAGGACTGAAATGATCCCCTTTCACTAGCAACAGGGGGTCATTGTCAATCTACACAAGAAAGGTGACAGAGAATTGTCAATGCAGTTGGCAGAGTTGTAAGTACTCGTCTTGAGGTTGATCTGGAGTCAAGAGGTTGTTTCCATGAAGGCCAAGCTGGCTTTTGGAGAAACAGGGGCCGTGTGGATCATATATTTACTCTAAGCCAGATTATCCAGGGAAGGAAAAAAGAAGGGAAACCCTTCTGTCATTTTCTTGGATGTCCAAAAGGCTTATGACACACAGTGTGGAGAAATGGTCTATGGCTCCGACTCTGGTCATCTGGGATCAAGGGAAAGAGGCGGAGAGCAGTCCCTAACTTGTATGCTCACACCAAAAGCTGTGTCACTGTTAAATGACAGAAGTCTAACTTCTTTGACATAGCTAAAGGCTGTACCCTCCCCACTCTGCTCTTCAATGTTTTCATCAATCAATTTCTCGAGGACGTGGAAAGTGAGGGATTTGGGTTAAGATGACTTCGCAGGCATAGGGGAGGCTCCACCCAATCTTCAGGAGTTGATTGATTGACCTTTGGGGGCTGACATTCAACAACAGAGGGCAGGGAGGAGGTGATCTCAAGTGGCAGTGGGGAAGCCAAGAGATTCCTGTCCTCCCTTCCTACACATACCTTGGCATTGGTTTTCCTTCAACTGTAGTTGGGATGCGCACATCGCAAGTGCAAAGCGTTGGGTCTCACTAAGTTTTTCGACTGCAGAGGGCCCAACTCTGAAGTTAAAATGTATATGCTTTGCCACGTTATTAGGCCTCCCTTGGAGTACACATCTGCAGTGTGGGTTGATAACTCCAACCAGGCTAAGTCTCTAGAATCCATTCAAGTGGGGGTGCTCAAGGAGTGCATGTCAGCATGTTCCAAAACAGTAATGTGGCTGTTCGGGGTGAGTTTGGGATCCCTCCCTTAAGCTCCCGACAGATGAATTCAAGGTCAGATGGTGGGATCAGCTGCAACGTGTGACTAATATCAGATATCCTAAATTAATCGACTCTATATCTTGGAAGCAGGATTGCCCTGTCAAACAGGCTAAGTCCTGGCGGAAGAGGGTAGAAGAGATTTTCAAGGATCTGAATCTCAGCCCGCAAGTCTTGATTCTGCTGGATAAATCTGACTTAGAGGCTAGTGTCCAAAGCCACGGCTGTCGCCAGGAGATTGTCTGACCAAAATGAAGGTAGGCAGAAAACTTCCCTGAACTTATTTCCCAGTCTATGACATGGGGGAGGCCAACATGGATTACCTCAAGGTTTACCCACTCACGGCACTAGACTGAAATTTAAACTCAGGGCGGGGAGCCTACCTTTGAACAGCAAACAGATGCAGAGAGGAAAGGGGGATTGCAAATTGCAAATGCCCGTTGTGTGGGCAATGTGAAGACAATATTCATTTTCTGATTCATTGTCCTGGGGACTCTCACCGTAGAGATGCCCTCTTCAAATCCATCAAGGGATTTGTTCCTGTACCTCTCAACTTTGCAAATCTCGAGGCTGAACCGAAGCCCAGGCCCTTTTGGGGCCTAGTATTGGGCAAATCACACACAGCAGATTGATGCTTGTGTAAAGGGATTTCTAGAGGGTATCTGGAAAACTCGGATCAACTGTCTGTTCCAAGGTAAGTCATACTACCGGCGTCAGCCCCTGACAAAGGTAGTTTCTGTCCGTTTGTGTTCCGCTCAAACTGGGTGTGGGGTCAATGGTCACAAGGCTGCGGCAAACGCCTTATGAGTACATTCTATCCACAGTCTGTGGTAGTGCCTATTCCCTATGTTTCCGTCCAAACTGAGCACAGCGTCTATGGCCACAAGGCTAAGGCAAATGAAGTCTTACAAGTACAATCTATCCACAGACTGTGGGAGCCCACCTTGACCCTCCCAATGCCCTTAGAAGAGAGGGAGAGAGAGCTGCAGACAGGTAATTGGGCCGCAAGATTAATCTTCACAGAGGACCAAGAATGTCTCCAGATAGAACTGCAGTTATGTTGTGAGGTTAGCTAGCAGGTTTAAACGTCTGCCTGATGTGAAGTTGCATAAGTTCTATCTACTGCAATCCTGTTTGGATGCATCCCGTCTGTATTTTGTGGCAGTAGGGAGCAATGGAGAGTCCATCGTGCTCAGAAAAGTTGGACAGCATACCAGGAGGTCTCTTCAGCCCAGCAGTTTTGAAAGAGAGAAAGTTTGTATTGCAAGCTAAGAGGTTATGGGATAAGAAAAGTAAAAATAAGAAAAGTGGGGCCTCCAATAACCAGCCACTACAACAAGAAACCTACAATTCAAGTTCGAAAAGAGTCTCTAAGGTGGAGAACCCCATGCAGATATGCCACAAGGCATCCCTGACCCTCATAATGGAAAACCTCTGTCAGGGATATGCTGTCTCTATAGGAAAAAGTAGCGGCCTGGATTTGCAGTAGAGAGGACACGGAAAGAAGGAAGGTCTCAGTTGCCAGCCCATCTTGTCTAGTGCAATCAGGACAAAGGGGTTCGGCACAGTGCAGCTTATCCCATCTGGTAAGAATGTACTCATAAGACGTTGTTTGCCGTAGCCTTGTGGCCATTGACCCCACGCCCAATCTGAGCAGAGCACGAATGGACAGAAACTACCTTTGTGAGGGGCTGACACGTAGGATGACTTACCTTGGAACAGACATTTGATCTGAGTTTTCCAGATATCCTCTAGAAATTCACACAAGCATCAATCTGCTGTGTGTGACTTGCCCATCTGGTAAGAGACGGAGAGACAGGTGCAAGCAAGTAATTTGGGCTGTAAGATACCATCCTTGTGGAGGAGGAAGGTGAGGGATGTAGCTTCCAGGTCGCCTGGCAGTAGGAATGCTGCAGAGAGGCTGTGTTGTTCAAAGGAAGTGGAAATGCGGCTATACCGAGATTCCCTTTCAACACTTGCTATGGGCCTTACAGAAGTCAGTAGGGCACGGACTGGTAACCGCTGCGGGCACGAGGAGAGATTCTAAAAGCATCAAAAAGATTGTTGGGCTAATATGGCCTCCAATGATGCAGGTGTGCAGACACATTTAGCTTACAACATCTCAAAGGGTGTTATAGAGGCTTTAGATCCATCCCACCAAGAAACATGGGCCAAGGAGCCCCGAAATAGAAGAAGAAGAAGAAGCACTATGTGCAAAGACGGAGGGCTTTGGAAACCTATCAAGTTTTTTCTTCCAACCTGAATGCCTCTGCCAGCCATGAGCAGTTGTGCAAGAGACAATAGTAGGAATCTTTAAGGAGAAAAGGAACAGTACTCCATTTACTGGGGTATGCCGGGCACGGGGCACATTCTATTCTTGCATTGTGCTGGCTTGCACCTTTTCTCCCTACTTGTGGGGTTGCTATTTCCTGGAAGGTGGTAGCCCCTGGTTTGCTTACACTTGCTGTGTTTCTCTGCTGCTGGCCCTGCCATGGTCAGCTTGCCCAGATTGTTGTCAAATTTTGGTTTATGCAGTTGACTATCTGCTCTTTGCATAAAAAAAGGAGGAAAGAAAGAAGACATTAAAGCAAGGAATGAGAGAACACAAGAGAGATATATGCCGTCCACAGGACGCCCAGACATAGAGAGAGAGATGCTTCAATCTTTTGGGGGAGGGGAGCAAGGTGTGCAATCATTCATGGTGGGGAGCTTGTAATATTGCCTTGGAAAGTTCCTGGTACTCCAATTTGAGGTCTTTGATCTCTTCAAAGTACACTGGATCAAATGCTTCCAGCTCTGCTTTCAACCGTGTGTTCTCTTCTCGCATCAGTGCCAGATCCGCCTCCAGCATTTTGCACTTATCTTCTAGTGACTGCCTGCGAGTGTTGCTGAATGATGGGTCCTTCTGACTAATTAGTAGCTGCTGTGTTTCCACTCCTCTCTGGTCCTCCTCGGGGTCTTTCACAGCATCTCTGATGGCGAGCTGCCCATGCAAATAGTCAAGTTCATCCTCATGCCTCTCTAGCTGCAACTTCAGATTGTTGAGAGCTTGCACTTTTAAAGCCAATTCCTTTTGTAGTTGTGCTATCTCCAGTGCCTGCACATCCAGCTTCTTCTCCGTCCCTATGTTGGAGAGCTCCTTTCCCGTGTCGCGCTGGTCGTTCTCATTGAAGGAACATCTCTTTTGTAGCAAACTCATGCCTGCATTTTCCTTCACTGCTTCATGCAGCTGCACCTTGCAAGCCAAGACATCATCTAGTCAGACATGCTCTGTGTTGTATTGTCAAGACACACAAACAAAATACATGTAAAATGGTGACAACCATCTCCATTGCTACCCTCCACTTACAATAATATAGAATTGGGGTCATCCGTAAATTGATGGAGAGATATAGCAAGAGAGTAAACTAATGAGCAGTAACACCAAAACTAGCCAGAGCTTTGGAACAGGAAGAAATGAGTAAAGAGGAACAAACCTTATGCTGCAAGTTGGCATGAGATCTGTCTGTTTCGCTGAGTGCATGTATTAAACCCATATTAGCCTGAGTCAGCCTTTCCAAGTCCATTGTCAAATCTGCATCTCAGATATATTGAGCATTACTCAACAAAGAAGTTCAAAAAGATTTCCAATACTTGTTAGCAGGTTGCATGCTAGATGCCCACACATTATTAGCATGACTGAGCACAGACTATCCATTCCCAAGGCCATCAATGCATGAACTGGCTGGCATTGGGCAGAGATACGTTTATCTACTGCCATCTGAACTTCACCCATTTAGTAGGCTACCATCACGGAAGTCAAGAAATGGTGCACATAGTACAAGGGTACAGCCTTGCAAGTCTAGGTTGCAAGAAGCAAACGAAGAAACCAAATGAGGTGAAAGAAAGGCACCTGCTATGATTTCATCTTGCGAGTGTGTGGGCTTGCAGCACCTGTCCTTGCCAAGTTGGGATTGAAGGTCTTCCAGCTTCTGACGTAGTTCCTTGTTGTTCTCCATATGGTGAATGGTGTTATGGCATGCTTGCTTTAATCGCTCATTCTCAACCCGTTGCTTCTCCACCACTCTCAAGAGTGCTTCCACCAACCCCTCCAGCTCCTTCTCCCTTGAGACTGTCCCTGCCTTAAGCCCTTTCAAATCTCTCATCAAACACAATGCATTCGGTTCTGAGACTAGTAGCTTCCTGCCAGCAAATGCATGTGGGGGAGTTGCATCTGGAATGAAATAGTCACAGGTGTGCTTCTTGTATGAGTGGTCATCCAATTGTGCTCCAAACAGAATCTCAAAGCGTCGTTCCAGTTGTCCAAGTTTCCACCGAGCCTGGTCGCGCTCAAATTTCAGCTCCAGAATTACTGACTCCTTTTCTATAAGCTCAGAATCCAGCTGTTTATCTGCACTGTCGTGAATGGTACAATCTGGGTCTTCTCTCCCTAATTCGAAACAAAAACGTTTCAGCTCCTTCACCTGATCCATTTGCACACCACAATGATGTGATGAACACTCCATAGCAGTGCTAAATCCTACTTACTGGCCAGATTCTGCCTCTGGTAATGGTTCACCTCCAGCACGTGATTAGCGGGCTAAGTGCTCTCTACCTCTTTGCCATCAACATTGTTCGACACATGGGCACACATCTGGATGGAGGTCATGGTAGGGCCAGCACCCCAAAATCAAGTATCACCTGACTTCAAAAGATAGTGGTAACAATAATGCTGGATCACCTGCTTTTCCAGTTTCTTGATGGTAGCCAGGTTGTCAACCATGGCGGTGTGGCGAAGTGTGGTATTATCAGTCTCAACCTGTTGTAGGGCTTCAAGCAGTTCCTTAATCTTCACACAGTCAGCACTTGGGCCGTGATCCTTGCGACGCTCTGTGGCCTTCCGTTTCTTCTCCGCCGAGCGCCTGCTCTGCAAAGCCTCATCCTTCAAACGCTGGATCCTTGCCTCACAATGGAGTCGGCTCTCTTCACTTGCCTTCAGCTCCTGCCTGTACTGCCGCAACTTCTTGTGCAGGGCATACACCTTCTTCATCAGCGTCTCGTGTGTCTCCACTTTCTTCATCAGCGTCTCATGTCTCTCCTCATTCTTCATCACATCCAAGTCCTTACCTACATCAAGTGAATGTTCTGTCCTTTAGAGCATTTTGCACATGACTGTTTGAAAAGGATGGGATATCCCCCTGTACTGGCCAGCAAGGTTGCCAGGCAAGAACTTGTTAGTGGCGACCTCCCATGACATCCTGCCACAGTCCAATCAATGATTACCCACAGATTAAGCCCTACAATGGATCAAAAGAAAGACACCGACCTCCACTTGCATTGCCATGGATAAGTCCGCAAGTGCCCTCCATTGTATCCCACTCAGGAGTGTGTCTCAATATTGTCACTTCACCTTCTTCAAGGTCAGCCTGTGCACTCCAAGCCTTGACAGTACTTTTAAGTCTTTCTGTGTCAAGAGGATTTTCATACATCTGGGTTGTCAGGAATTCCTTCTCTTTTTTGCGGTATCTAGCCAGCTGCACTGCCATCTTGTGTGCTCTGTCCCGCTCCCTCCCCACCTCCTCTTGCAACACTTTGACCTGAAATGGGGAGTGCGGCACTAGCCGGATGTGTAGTAAGCCTTATGTTTAGTTAGTGGGCATTACAGTCCATACCGGCCTACTCAATAAATCTGCAATCAGACTGATGTTGCCTGTGTTACTGAATCCCTGTACACGTTGTGGGTAGGACCTCCGATCTTGATCTGCAAGAATGAACCCTGTGGCTCCGATGGTCATAAGACCACATAATCTAAAGCTCTGCAGGGATCTCCAAAGGCATACTCACGGGAAAGAGGACCTTATTACCCACTTTGTATAACAAAACAGGAAGTTTGCAAGCGATCTGTGCCATGCCACACCTCACAAGCGAGGATGCAATTCACCTGAGAGAAACACAAGTAAGGGGAGATACCTCTTGGCTATTGACAAGGTCAGCCAAGTGGGAGCGAGCAGATGAATCCTTTGTATGACGCAGGTGCTGTGTGAGGGTCGCAACCTGGGCCTGCAATTGGGTTGCTTGTGCACGTGCCTTCGCGTACTCACAGCTGCAAATCTCTCGAGCTTCCTTCCTCTCTATGCTGTTCTGCTGTGCCTCCATCAACTTCACCTCCAGCAGCTTGGTCTCCTCTCGCACCTGCTTCAGCTTTGCATCCTTGCTTCCTATCCCACCATCCCATTGTCACCCTCTCAACCGAGGTTTTTCTGCTGCTAAGAGCCAGGAAGCCCCAAATATCTAAAATGCAACCATCCATAGCGACTAATTTTTGAGCTTCAGTCAACCTGAGAGTTAGTGGCTGCAAGAAATGATACTCTTACATAGTGCACTACTTGCATCTTGAGAATCAGATATGAAGGGCTAAAAATGAAGAGTTGCAGGCAAAGGCAAACCTTACTAATTTGGCTCTGAAGCCTCTCCAGTTCTGTGCGCCGTGTCTGTTGTTCATTTGGCTTCTCTTGTTGCATTTCCTGCTGTGCCATGCACCTGTCTGAATATTCTAGAGCTGGCCAGTCCATCGTTTATAACACAAGACTATAAGCATAATATAAAGAATCTAGATGTTATGCATCTAACAGCCAAGTGAGATGGAATTTCAAAACACCGGACTTGGCCTTAGGCTGTGCATGCATTTGCGATGCTTGTCCATTCATGTACAGCCAACATGGCACCCTCCCTTGAGCTTAAAAATGTGCAATTAAATGAGATGGATACATCAAACCACAACAGCTTACCTCTAGAATCCTGGAGATATGGAGTTCATGTTGTAGCTTCTCTTCTTCCATATGGACCTCAAGTTCTTGGCACCTAGAACATGTTAAAATAAGACGATGGGCAGCAAAGATTTATTGAAGGCGACTGGGAGGACCTCCAACTTGTACCCAATTCCCTTAGTAGATTGCCATGATGAATTCAGCCAGGGCCATAATCTTCCATCCTTTCTAGCACTGGAGAACTCAAGATGCCACACAAAAAGAGGATTTAAGAATCTTACCGGTTAATGTACAGGTCCAGGCTTCTGCGAACAGCTACAATGTCCTGTTCGTGGTGTGTTTGCAGGCCTTGCAGCTGCTCATCAAACAGCCTAGCCAATGATCCTGCCAGTCCCTGCCCTGCCTCTGCTTTCTGCCTCCCCAAGTCCTACCCCACCCCACCGTGATATGCCCTCATTTGATGAAACCACAGGAAACCAAACACCACCAAAGAAGGAGAGGAAAGGTCAAAATACCTGGAGGGCACGGTGCATGTCTTGGAGGCTGCGATTGGCATGCGCAAATAGCACAGCATGTAGCGCTTCCAGCTGCGCCTGGTCATGTGCCTGCTGCTCCAGGGCAGCCTGGTAGGCCGCCGAGATTGCACTTTGCAGCGTCACTATCACTTCCTCCTTCTCTCTCACCACCATCTGTAGCCTCCGTATGGTCGACTGCGCCACTGTGGCCACCTGCTTCACCCACCAGTAGTTAAGGAGCATTAGACCTCGCAAACAGGCGAGCGCGCTCGCCTTCCCCACAAGGACACTGACCGTATCCCTTCTTGGTTTCCTCTATGACTGTGGATGACTGCAAAATCCTTGCTCAGCTGTTCAACAAGTCGAAACCGTGCTGTCTTTCCACAAAGAGTCTGATAGGTTTAGTGGCGTGTACAAGAAGAGGTTCATGTCTGCACTGCAACATTGTGGAGTGGAGGAAGACATGCCTGCTGTACCGCATTGTCCTCATCCTCGTCTGCACCTTTCACGTTCTTTGTGCTTGCAGAGGACTCTCCTACATCCTCATGCTGTGATCCCAAATTTGCCATTCTAGCCTCAGGCATCCCCTTTCAGACTCATTTATTCTTGAGCACCCATTTTATCTCCATTACTCGTGAAATAAACGTAGTTCCGAGTATAGCCGCTGCGAGGGGGAAGTGAACATGGAGCTATCGTGTTTCATTTCAAGTTTTGAAGAAGATCACAGAGTGATCCATTAATATTTGAACTTTGGAATGCCGCAATTTGTTCTTGATGTGTATGCCGTGCAAGTACCCTTCTTTGTCTTTCACTATCACAATGGCTCCCCGAATCTATGCTTCTCCTGCACGATGCATCCTCGCAAGACTTTCTACACATTCTGTTTCTCTCCCCCGTTGTCGACATAAAAAAATTCCTGAGACATAATCCAAAAGGATCCATTACCATAACTCTCTCATACGGTCTTACAGGGCAGCTTTTCTTCCACTCTCATCTGCCAGACAGTAGGTTGACCTTGATGGATTGTGAAAGGCAGAGAAGAAACGCAATGGAACAGTAGAAGCAGCGGGGGTTTACTATAACTAGCTCTCTGCTACTGCCTACACACGCTCAGTTAGGCACTAACCTATTCTGTTATTTTAGGTTCGAATCATTCCGAACCTATCCTTTAACAGCAGGTTCGAATCCATGGCGGACAGGTCGGGACGCCGTCATCAACGTCTCCTCCTCCCAACTCCCAGAGCTGTCTGTGCATGGAGTTGAGAACTGAGAAGCCCAGGTCTATATATTCCCTTCTATCTGTCCTGCTTCGTTCCATAACTACTCTCATCAGTGCAGTAGTGCATGTGTTTTATGTTGCAGGCCAGTTGCCAAACAAGAGAAGCAGGGAGGTGTGTATATGCACATAGCCAGAGTCTGCAAGGTGAGATGCCCCTTTGTTGTTCAGTATGGATCCCGAGTTCCATGGTCATATATATATACCCAGTGGTTTCTGTGCAAGCACATTACAGTAGGTTTCCGTTCAGGGTCCAGTGCTGGGAACCTGTAGAAGCATGCGTGAAGGAGTGCGAGTGAGTACCAGCAAGAGCGAATTTTCAACCCGAGGCACAATCTTGTGCACGGGTTAGTTGAATTATGTAAATTTTACAACTACAACTGGTCAAACATAGGGTTGTCTTATCGTTCTACTCTGATGCGCTTCTAAGATGGATTCACTTGATGACAATTGGTTCGAATTTGGCCTGCACTCCCCGTCAAAACATTGGCTGATGTGAGCTTCAGAAAGGCTGATGTAAAGGTATCAAAAAACAATTGCTGGCTGCCTGCGAATTCAGCAACAATGGGCATTGTCCTGGGATCCAGAGCCAGCTCGGAGTCGATGGTGAAGAGGCCGCGCCCATTGAGCAGGTCCTTGAAATACCGGTTATCGAATAGAACGTTCGTCGAGTCGATTGGAATGAATGTAATGTTAGTGAATGGCACCCGCGTGGGGCAAGCAGCACGCAGCTGTAAAGAGAACGGCAACTTTAGATTTGGATCCTGCTGTGGATACAACCGATTGTTCACGTTGACGCAATGCCCTACTCCCAATGTATGGGCACCTGCATCACCAACAGCCACTCTCTCAGCTTTCTTTCTCACTCTGTCTGAAGTCTACAGTTTACTCTCCTTCAATGCGCTCGCTTTCAAGTATGAGATGCCTGGCAGCTACCTCCTCCCTGTGCATGACTCAATCACGATCCCCATCTGTCTTTTACTCTCAGTACGAAGCCACATAACCTGTGGTTGATTAGGCAAGGTCTAAATAACACATGTGCAGGATGTTCCAATTTAACTGAAGATTCGTCTTGACTGATGTGTACTGTAATCTCCTTTAAAACCAAAAAACAATCCACTCCATATAAGGGACATCCAGGTATAGATAAATTGTGGCACGAACCCATAATTGCGACGCTTTCCTGCAGGTTCATGCCAAAGGATTGGAAGACGCTGAGAAATCCGTCCACACTGACTGTGGCCGGTGGAAGCTGCGAGTCAGCTTTTAAGTTGCTTGCAGACACAGCATCCCGGCGCCCTAAGAGAATGGGAATAGAAGGGCCACCTGAGATGGACACCACATCCCTTCCTACCATGGCAATGACGTCTGCACAAGATACGGTATTGGGACACACCCTATCCAAAGCTGCCTTCACACGGTCGATCAAATCCAGTCGCCGTATACCGAAATTTCTACCGGACACCATTTCGCTTGTTATGGCGCCGTTTGAGTCTAGCAGTATTGAAGCATCACAAGCCTGCACACCCTCATGGACCCCACAGACTGTGTTACTAAATACCTTGGGAGTAGATCTTGCATAATTTATCCTTTGGCGCATACAGCAAGTGCACCCGCTTTTTGCATTACGGGGACAGGCTAATACTCCCAGAGCCTTCAGTCTTTAACAAATCGGAAACCGAGTGGAGGCTTGACTGTTTGTTTGAAGAGCTCATTCCATAGAATCATCATCCGTCTTCAGCAAGCGGATTGGAACTTAGAATGGTAGAGCTGCAAGCGGGATCAATGGGTCCAGTGATGACGAGAGGCTCTACTTGACGAGAATTCTAGGTGGGCGGATCGAAACAAATTGTTCAAAGGAAGTATTAATGTTCAACACATACCTGCACTCGACAGTCGTGGAAAACTAAGCGGAGCAGCGCCCCAGGAGCAGTGACGTCTGTGAGCAACGAGGCGGCCAATGTAACTCTAGCCACCCTCTCTGCCTGGGGGCAGGTGGAGTAGTATCCAGCTTTCAGTTGAGCTGCGGCATTGCCCAACAAAAGCAGCGCTACCATCGGCCACAGTAGCACGTACCAGACATTTTGGAGCCCCATGTTGAGCAACTAAGTATATACAAGAACTCTCTTTTGATACCCACTGCACGAAGCGAAGGAAACTTCAACCTGCTACTGAGCTCACGGTGTCCGGCGCTACTCTGCTTACTACTACTGTTCACTACTCCGGGCCCCCAGCTTTGAAGTACTGCAGGAGAAAGAGCGTCCTGCGGGACCTGGCACGCGGTGCGCACTGGTAACCGATCAGCGCCTTCCCGTCTGCAACACTCTTCTGACATGACAGATCTCTTTGTGAAAGCAAATGACATATCCATTGTAGTTGATAAACCAGTTTCTTGCTGCCATCAAAGGCCGCCGGCTGTTTCTCGATAGTTTCCTCCATGCTCTTCGCATTTAATTTTCATCAGCCGAATCTACCTTCACCTTTTAGTGTTTCAGTCCGGAGTTGGCGCACTGCGCAGCCGAGCTTCCCAGGCTATTATTAACCAACTGCTCTGTGTAATTTTGCTAGAAATGAGATCAGCTGTCCATACGATACTGTATTACGAAACAAGTCTAGAACTTAGCATTTAAAGAACACGATTGGTAGCTTCCATGCAAAGGTCTTCTTTCCACAGCTGTGCAGTGTGCACGGTGGTAGATGCAGCTCCTGCCGCCACACCGTACACGGACTTTCACAGCGGCACAAGCCTGCACACTCTAGCCACGTTTATGAGCCTTATTCCTGACATTCATTGTCGGTGCTGGATAAAGCTACCTAGGACCTACCATCATAGAAGCTAAAAGATAAGCTGGGACGCCCTCAACTGTGAGTTCCCTCCGCTTTCCAGTTGACTTCTGACAAGCCAAGCCCACCTCCTTTACGGGTCGGTGCCCGCATCCTCCGACTCCTATCTAGAGGAATGGAATATGAGCTGCCATGTTTATAGTCCCTTTCCCCAACTCAAGGATCAAACACTATTTTAGGCAGCAGGATTTGTAATCCATCTTGCTGATGATGGAGAAACCCAAAGCCCATGCGGGAAAACGCCAGAGGAGTTGGGCAATGAATCCTGGAATCTCAGTGACCAGCTGCTCATCAGGTGGGCAATAACTTACACAACCCAAGTTGAGATCATAGCACTGATAGCAGCTCGCATCCGCAACGCGGCTTTCATTGATGGTTATCAAATTCTTTATTAGATGTGATCAGTGATCACACTTCCGAAGTCAAATCCAATGCTGCCAAGCTGGAATCCCCGTAGCTACAGGCCTTCGAGTAGGTAGATTGTAAATTGTGAAGCGCAGATTTCAAAGCTCAACAATACTCGTGCGCCATTGGAAAGCTTTTGAACCGAGGCACTCGAAGAGCTTCATGACAATTATGAAGCAACCTGTCTTTTGAAGCAAAGGGGACAGAGTCGAGGCCGTGTGTAAGGAGGCCATGACCTAGGGCAGGCTCTCAACTGGGAAGGCAGGATCACCAGTAAATGGTTGAAGCTTGCACCAAGCCTACCCTTTCATGACCTCAAGGCTGAATCTACACCAATAAAATGCTCATAGAATACAAAACATATATATTTTTATTTAATGTAAAAATATTATTTCTACGTTTTAAGTTGATTCAGGCTGCAGGCTGTCTGTTTTTTTCTCATGGTTCACTATAATGGAGGCGCGCATCGATGTGTAGTGAATTTTAAACTCAACGACACGGCTTCATTTCCACTTCCTTCCTCTCCAAGCCTCCCACGACCCCACACTATTGGCTGTTCCCACAGTGTCCGATTTTTCTAACCTTCCCAAACTCCCCAAATGAGTTGGGTAGATAGAAGGCCTCCTGATCAATTAAAGCAAGGGAAAAAAAACTTGCTCTTTAGGTTTCTCTTAAACCCTCAAGTGCCCCAATCTGGTTTTTGTTTTTACTCCTGTAAGTTTTTGGGATTTACTGTGATGGGGGTAACATTGACTGCCAGCAGGTCAAAAGTCAAAACGTGATTTGTTATTTGTTATCAATTTTATAAATAGTTCGAAGCAGCTTTTTTGGGTTCCGGGCTGCAGCATCTCGCTGCCCCAGCTGCCCAGAACTGCATACGTGGCACCAAACTATGGGAGATATGGAGCACGTGTTGGCGGCAAAGTGATGGGGTGTGGGCATGTGTAACAGGTGCGCCCCACTTTTACTTTAGGGCAGGCCCAATAATGGCCTCAAAATGGGCAAAACTGAAGCGCGTGAGTAAATGGATGTGTTTTTGAAACATCCAATTGGGAGGATTTTCCATCCAAGAAATCATTCCACTTAAAATTAAAATTGAGGAACAACAAAATGCATTTCAGGTCCTAAAGATGAATGAGAATCCGTATTTCATCCAAATGGGATGAAATTGATGAGTAGGGTGCTACTATAGGTGTACACTTCCTTTTGCTGGAAATCAAGTAAACCAGTGGTGTCCCCAAGCAGGATGTCAGCCCCAGCTATTGTGGATTACAATTTACAACCAGTGTTTTTTTCTCTATCTAAAAATCATCTGATTTCGACTTGGAAAATGGGTTAGCTACTTGTATAAAGGACTTGTGGGGTTAAAAACTAGTGTTGGGTGGTCCATAGCTTTTTGTTAAACCCTAATGGACGAACCTGTTTTGGGGGGGACCCACTCCAAAACGGAGGACACCCTCATGGATTAGGGTATATCTCTCATCAAACAAACATCCACAGGGATGAACCGTATGAAAGGCAGGCTACCTACTTCATCCACCTGCTGTAAAAATTTCATGTCATTTGACCGTGCCATTAGGAAGATTATAACAAAATTCCCAGCCCAAAATGTGCAGTGTACTCCAATTTGAGAGTGAAAAAATGGTTTGACCAAGAAATTTTGCTACCAAAATGATTTTTCAAGGATACACCCCACCCGCATTCTGATTATGAGGCACCTAAAGCATGTTGCCCCTAAATTTCAAAGCTGAATTCTAAAAATCTAAGAAGGGTTGCTTTGTATTGAAAAAATAGCGGGGTCAAAAACACCATAAAGTAGAATTGACCTGTAATTCAGCCTTAGTGTGTCCAAATTTCCATTGGAACTACAATTTGCTTGGTCAAATTGTTCTTGAATGAAGATGAGACACCAACGGATGAGCAATGGGTGGCGAGGGATGACCGAAGGTGCTAAACGTCATCCATGCCGTCGTCGAGTCCACAGGCTTTGGAAGAATTTCATTCACCATGCCGACTGACCGTTGAGCTTTTCTAATTCGGGCAGCTCGCCTGCCTCATCACACCCCTCCAAGTCCAGCCTTCCAAGTCTCTTAAGTTCCCATATACAGTCAGCCAGCCCCGTGAGTCCCTCACACCCAAGTACGTTGAGCTTTTCTAATTGGGTGAGGAGGAGATGACTCGGGCAGCTTGCGTAGCTTACCACACCTTCTCAAGTAGAGCATTTGCAGTCTCTCAAGTTTCCCCATCTGCGCAGGCAGCTCCGTAAGCCCCCGACATTCATCTAGGTCCCAGTTCGCCGAATTGCAGGCCATGGAAGAACACAACATCCAAGCTTGTCTCCTGAGCCTCACGGTCGGGCGGCCATAACTGATGAATCTGCAGTGTGAATTCCATGAAAGGTGAAGACCAAGTACACAACTTCAACCTATTCAACCCACAACAAGACGAAAAGAATTTGGGAGATGGAGCAGTTGAGTTGATCATCTACTCCTGAAGATAGTAACAAAGTTGACAAGGCTATGCTTTCTTACATGGGCAAAGCACGCATCCATTCGTATTATACCAGTTTAGATCTGCCCAATTGAAACAAATGTACGGCATGCACTTCCAGTTGATCATCCACCCGCCGACCAGATTTCCGAGCCACAGATTCTAATCGTTAGTCCAAAAACATACGTGTCGGTTTTCCATAGGTAGAGTCTGATTCCTGGGTGAAGGCTAGAAAACACTTTAAATTCATCTTGAGGTCGCCGGTGTGCTGAGACAACAGTCGAGAACTGTTTGGAGAAAAAACAAAACAAAACAAAAAAACTCTAAAAACTTTTTACGAATGAATTTCTTAGCTTGCTAACATCTAGTCGGTGACTCCCTAAGTATAGACAAGCATAAATGGAAAGCAGATCGCTGACTCGGATGCTGGCACCTTTGCCTCACCCCACCCCCAACCACAGCCACTAAGCACTATTAAGAATCAAGAGGGACACCCAACAAATGCAATCACAGAGGAGGGCAACACGGCTGCAACTCAGCCAACCAAAAAAAGGAAAAGAAGTGCTGAGCTAGCCACATGGAACCACCCCAATAGGCCATCAGCCTTCTAATTCCCTGTCAGAATTATGGAGGCATGGGCCACTTTCCCCTTCTCTAACATCAGTTGGATAGCAGCAGCCTTGCAGTTTCTATCCTGGAGTTACACTCATTTAAATCAAGGCAGCTGACAGGGTGGGCGCCAAGCTCAAACTACACAAGGGACAAAGCAGCCAGCTGTGTTACTCCCCTGCTTTACGCAATCATCAACGATTACACGAACTTTTTCCTTTCTGCTGTCAAGGAGGGCTTCCAGTTTGCTTGGGTCTCCGCTCGGCCACAGCCAAAGAATCTGGTTTGGGAAGAGAAAGGGAGTTAACGCTGGCGCTTACGAAGGAAGTTCTCGAGGACTACTTCCCTAATCTGAACCTGACTCTTTCTCATATTCAGCACATTGGAATCATGGTTGAGCATAATCCCTTGCATCCCGACTTAGCGATTGTTCATGTGATGCCAGTTTTGTACAATAGGGATCTGGATACCACTGGGAACCATAATTCTTGGCTTTGGGTGTGCAAAGCATATCTATTTTGCAGGGTCAAAGATCCCACCGAATGGGCCAGAAGCATAAGATTCTTTGAAGAAGGTTTCCACCTGGCAGATGAGCACTACAACTTGCAGAAGATGAAAGGAATCGCTCCAGTTCCGGAGGTGAACAATCATCGTGAGCTGGTGCTGAGGGTGGAGAACAACTTCAACTCATCATTTACGTGCTGCCAGAAAATAACATTACCTTCTTGATGCCGGAAGAGACTGTCGACCCCCCCGGTAAGCATGACTCCCCATCATGCTTGCTCCCCCCTCTTCTTCGTTGTTCCTCATGCTACAGATCAGAAAAGGGTCTGGACTCTCCTCATTAAGTGCCCCTCTCTGGTGCAAAGACTGCTCCCTGCACCCTACCCTCCTCTCCCCCTGCATTGCTTCTCCTCTCGTCTGCTTTATCTTGGAACCTCTCTGCAGAAGGATTCTCACTGCAAAAGAACAATAGTCATCATTGTCTCTGTCAGGGTTGTACGAACAAAAGGAAAAAAGCTCTCAATGTATTCACCTGGAAGCTTCCCTTCATGTACAAAGCCCCTACGGGATTCAGATGGGTATCCACCCGGCCGCCAGCTGACAGACGTTCTAAATTTTTTTTACACACCTTCATGGCCATCAAATCTTGGCAATCCCAAGGGGCTTCCCCCCTCCTTCTCATGAATATCTCTATTTGCTCATGGAATGTTAGAGGTTTGGGTTCTGATTACTCAGCCCCGAAAAGGGCTAGAGTCAGAAACTGGGCCTCTAACTACATTAGGGGCTCCTCTATCCTCTTTCTACAAGAACACAAACTCACCCAATCCAAAATCTACTCTCTTGGAGGTTCACTGTGGCTAGCAGCTTCTGCTTACTGGAACCCCACCGTCATGGACTCCAGAGGGGGCACTTCACTGCTGGTGTCACCATCCCTACAACATACAATCATTGCAAATGAGATCTGGCTCAGAGGTCGTCTTCAATTTTTGTCTCTTAGCTTGGGTCAAACATTGGGCACTGTTGGAATCCTTAACATCTATGCACCCAATGAAATAGACGAAAGGGTTGCACTATGGTCTTTAATCAGGGACAAGCTATTGCAGCATTCTCATATTCAGCACTGGCTAATTGGGGGCGATATGAATATGGTGGAGGATGAGATTGACAGACAAGGGCCCTCCTCACATACTCTCTCCAAGATGAAAGAAACACCTGGGACTGAATGTGTTTCGCGATGGGTCTGCTGGATGCCACTGCACCGCTTCCTGGAGAGCTGCAACATACTTGGTCCAACAACCGGACACCTCCAGACCTCTGCCAAGCCCGGTTGGATAGCTTCTACGGCACCCCCACTCTCCTCTCTTGGATCAGAAGAATACCAATCCAACCGATAATGCCAGGCAATTACTGTCTTGCTTGGAACACCAGGGTCCAGTACAAGGGGCAGGGGGTTTTTCAAACTCAACCCACTGATTCTAAAGGATCCTCAGGTCATACAAAAACTGCAAGAGGCTTGGCTAGCGGCAGTAGTGCCCTTCTCCTCTCCAACTCTCATTCTTTTATCAAAGCTGCGCATTCTCAGGAACTTATGCCAGGACATCTCAAGGAAGAAAGCGGAGGATGATAACTGCAAGCAAAAGGCATTAACCAAATGCTTGGAAGTGTGCCAGTTCCAGCTCCAAAGTGGACATGAGGGCCCCTACACAATGACCTCCTATGTCAAAGCAAAATGAATCTCTCCCAACTGCTGCATGACAAGGAACAATTCATGCGGGTGAGGGCGGGGGTGAATTGGTCACTAAAGGGTGTAAAAATGACAAGGTATTTCTTCATCAAAGCTGCCCAAAGAAGGTATGCCACAATGGTCCCAGCCTTGTTGGATCCTGCCTCGGGGCTGTCCACATATAATCCTAAGAGAATGGCGGCAATGGCTGCAGGCTATTTTGAGGAGCTCTGTAGCAGGCAGCAGGCCTCACCAGCCAAGGATACAGCAAAAGAAATCCTCCTTCAACACATCCCCTGCGTGCTTTCTGAAAGTGACAAGGCTGATATTGCTGCCCCTTTTACAGCAGATGAACTGGGAAAGGCTGGGGAGACAATGGCATCAATGAAATCCCCTGGTATGGATGGCCTCCCTATTGAATTTTTCAAGGCACTGTGGTTGACTATCAGTGCAGATTTCTTGGCAATGGCCAATGATATATTGGAGAAGAAAATCATGCCATCTCAGATCTCGGAAGGGCTGGTCACCCTCATTTTTTAAAAGGGGCAAAGAGACATTGTGGCCAATTATCGACCTATCACCTTACTCAACAACACCTACAACATTGTGGCAAAGGCCCTGGCTTAGGGCTGCAGCCCCTTCTTCCGAAGATCATAAGGAGAGATCAAACCGGGTTCCTTAAAGAACGTATGATCTTGGATAACATTTTGCTAGCATATGAGGCCCTTCACAGAGCCCACATCAACAACCAGCCCCTGGCCTATCTGATGCTGGATTTTGAGAAGGCCTTCGACTCAATTGACTGGGACTTCCTTCTAAGGGCTCTGGAAAAGTCGGGTTTGGGAGGACCTTTCGACACTTGGGTTCGCATTCGGCACATAGGGAACATATGTGGGCGATGTTGTTGAATGATTGTGTGTGCAGAGACCGAATATACAATGGTTGTGGATGAGTTAATGAGGATGATAGACAATGAATGTGGATGCCACGCTGCAAATGTGGATGAAAAGTTATGAATGAATGTGGATGAAATCTAATGGATGAATGGGAGTGGATGATTGTGCAATGAGAAAATCCCTCATGAAGCACATGATAAGATTTAACCAATGTTTGCCATTTGGGGAAAGGTCGACCGATGAAACCTACGTAGAATAAGACAACACAGTAGATGCCAGGCACATATTCCATTCTTTGATATTTTCCCACTGGTTACACAGGAGCATTTTCCATGTGCAGCAAGCTTCACTTTTGTTTTCCTCTTCTGTGTCGACACATAGTGAGCCATTTGAGCACCACACTGGAGGAACGCACCATATCACCACACTGAAGTGACTGTGGACTGTCAATGCGACCTGGTCGCCTTGCTAGTGAGGTACAATGTGCTAATGTCTCTCAATAGAGCACCAACATTTTCAAGCTTATTCATTAGTTGTAAGTATACCCATTAAAGTTGTGCATGACGAGTTCCAAGTCTTTCACATTGTGCAACAAATTTTGATGAAACCACTTGGCAGCACATGCGTACTCTTCCTGTTTGACCCATAACCAATGTTAGGCATCAGTGTCGTGCCCTTGATCTACCGCTGAAGCCGATAGTGCATACATACTGTAGCCATAAGGCTTGCACCTAAAACGTTTGCTCATGCAAAATGACAGAGTGATGCGAAATGAGGACATAAATACAGACAGAAGTCATATTTGCAAATGCATACAAGCCTTGAAATTGAGGAATGAGCGTTCAACGACATTACGAGGAACACACATGCATATGCAGGCATTGTATTACATAAATGTGTGGGAACACAATAGGTGTGGCACTAGCCACATGCCTAGAACCAAAACCGGACTACATTGACGCATGGTCTCAATCACTACAACTATCCCCTGAAACTGTGGCACTATCATCCACGAAAACCCGAGCTCCTAGGTGCATTTTCTGCTTCCGAGCACACGGGGGAGATTAGTTCAATAACTGCTGTCGAGCAATGGTCTCGGCGTACTCAGGCAGGATGTACGAACATGGAGGGCTGCACCAAAAGTCAGACTGAAAAACACAGACGTCGTGCAAAGGAATAGCTTCCAATGTCCTGACAACCAACGTGAACGCAATGCATTAGTGAACATAGAAGAAAAGGGAATGGTGGGGGGTTGTGTTCGAGAACTAAGATTCATACAGAATTTCAACTTACTCACATGCGAAATCGTCGTCCAGGTCTTTGTCGTCCCCTTCGTTGATATCCACATGCACTATACCCTCATGTTCCTGGACGGCAGGGGCTGGCCCTTGCAAGCCTGCAATGATGTCATTGAAAATATCCGCATCCCCATCCATACCAAACAAATGCCTGCCCCTAGCCTTGCAAGCATGGTACGAAGCGCCTACAAGACGTTGTACTGTTAGCAAGATGTAACAAACTCTGCAACAAGAAGAGAACACCAGAGAATGATCGGGGTCTAACCTGTCCCAAGAGTGAGGTCCACGATGTGCGACCCCGGATGAGAGCATGTCTCTATAATTGTCTGAATAAAAGTTGGGCTCTTCTCCTTCGCCCTTCTCCATGGTGTGGAATTGGACTTTCTCAAACACACATTAGAATCCACGTAGTTGTAGTGAATGTCGTCCACTACATGATCAAACCTGTCGTTGATAAAACAACCTCCCCCATGAAGCTTGAATTCCTTCACTGACGCAAGAGTGGAAGGAGGGCGAATCCTGACGAGGCACACGGCTTCAAAAAGGCGGGTCTGCACAAAAAGACATCACGAAGCACATAAGAGCAAATATGATTCAAAATCCCAAAAAGATGAGAGCGATTTCACCCCTCCGGAATTGAGCGCGTCAACACACTCAATTTCGGAGGGGTCAAATTGCACACAAATTGAAGCAGGAAAGAGAAGGAGGATTACCATTTGTCCCGGACAATCACCATTTGTTAGGTACAGGCTATTCACACCATTCCACGTTTTGATGATCTTGATCCCTGAGGCCTTCAGATAGCTTGCAATCTCCCGACGACATTTCGTAGTGATGGACTGAATCATAACCAGAACCCCTCCATCCGACAGAAAGAACTTGCAAAAAGAGAAGACCGTCAAATGCATTCCAGGTTGGGTAAGTGCCAGTGGGGAGAATGTCTAGTATCGCCTGCCTGTCCGGAATGTCAACAATCACCATGTCTGCAGCACACGGTTTTTGAGCACCATTCACCCAATCCCGCCCCGACGAAACCTGCAAACAGCGCCGACAAAATTTAAAACCATATCGAAGATGGGAATAATTTTTGCAACAGTGAAGATGGGAATTTTGCTTACCGACTCCAGAAAAGCACTCATCTTAACCCACGTTGGAGAGGGATCTCCAGTGTAACCACCTTTCCTGGTCTCCATCATGGCAAGGAAGGAGTCGTTCACAAGCTCGCATCTGCATTCTCGGTTGATTCGGGATGGGTGCTCCACTACGTCGTATGGCTCAAACTTCCCCTTGCGTTTGCGATCCTTGGTTGTAATTGGGGTCTGGGCACCAACACCTACTGCAGCATCCCCTTGGGTGCTCTTCTCCTTCCCTTTGTCCTTTGTGCCCTTTCCCTTCCCTTTCCCTTCCCCTTCCCTCTCGCCGGAGTGTTAATGGCTGCAGGTTCCTACTCAACGAGGTTTCACAGGTTCCTGTCATGCAGAGCCAAGGCCTCCACATTGTCATTCTGGTTCCGTGTCTGCAACTCATACCATGGGCAATCTGATTTGGGTATGTCGAGATACCAGCAGCAGTCCTTGAGGTGATATCTACCGTAATCCATGAGGATTGCTGCAGTGTACATGGTCTGGCTGTTGGAGGAGTCAGCCACAAGTCGATGAAGCCTGGGTACTTGTTGAGGTTGTTCCCAGGAATCAGAACGTTCTTGATATACCTACAAAACAATGCAGGCACAGTATCAGAAAGTAAAGGAGAAACTACATGATGTGTGGCCCCTGAAATCTGTGTGTGTCAACGCACTTGGGGGTCCAAAAAAAGTTTACAAACACACACACAACGGGAAAACTTAAGAAACATCAGAGGACCATTGAAGATAGAGGTCAAACAACCAGAACTCAAACATGAAAAAACAACCAGATAGGCAACGGGTCTGCAAGAAATGAACCTGCATTGAATGAGACATAGGGAAAACAATCCAGAGATCCAACCCTCCAAAAATGCGTGCGGTGACGCACTCAATTTTGGAGGGTCCTAAAGGTAGAAGGTGAACCTGCTTAGTTCAAATGACCCACCTGTACAAGACCCTTTTCATGGCTCCCTCAGCTCCGAACTGCTGCTCGATCTCTTTCGTGTGGGATATGCCCCCCTCCCTGGCGAACTCTCTGAAGAAATAGTTACTCCACGCTGTCGCCTTCCACTTTCTCAAGTAATCCTCCAGAGTATCTTCGGGCAAGGTCATCGTCCTCTTGTAAGCATTTAGCTGCTTCTCCAGCACCTGGTTTGCACGAGCTTCAATCTGTCAAGAGACGCAATCCTCAACGTTAGAGTCCTTGCTAGGGAAGATCCTTCTGTAAATACAAGATAAGACAGTCCACAAGATTACCTGGCTCCAGTACGTGGCTTTGTGCAGCCATGTATCAAAAACTTGATCACTGAAGGGCTTGATGTGGCCAGTGTTTTCGTCTCTTTCCCCCTTAGGGAAGCAATATGTATCCTTCACTGTTGGGTCATAATTCCAAATCTCCAACCATTTAACTTTCTGCTCGGAATCCACCACTGCAGTTGACAGTCGATGCAGCTTTTCCTGTGTCATCCCTGGCTTGGTATTGTTGTTCCAGTGGTTCCTCACCTCGTTCAAGAATTGAGGCCCAAAGGCAAGGTCAGCTATTCTCAGCTCTTTCACAAAGGCGCTCATGATCTTCTTCCGAGTCTCATTCATCTTTAACTTCATTGCTTCAGCCACTCCCTTCGATGTTCTTATCCCCTCGGGGGTTGTGAAGTAGTACTCTGCTTTAGCCCTCTCCCGAACCTCCGCTATCTCTTGCTGCAAAAAGCAATCCGAAATCAGATAACAGAATAATTTGAATTGTACTAGAAAATGGAAGTGCTTAGTGATGTTATACTAACCGTGTACACGTATTCCATGAATGCTCCCCTTGTCAGCTTGTACCAT
Source organism: Takakia lepidozioides (assembly GCA_030704615.1). Taxonomy (NCBI): domain Eukaryota; kingdom Viridiplantae; phylum Streptophyta; class Takakiopsida; order Takakiales; family Takakiaceae; genus Takakia; species Takakia lepidozioides. The sequence continues at coordinate 17,373,975 of CM060733.1, forward strand.
GTGTCCGACGTTTTGGAGGTCTGGCATTTCGCGAAGGTTTCTGGGCTGAGGATGCTCTTGAATGTGTTGAGGGGCATTTGGCCAATATTCTGGATCCTGAACAGGGTGTGTACCAGGTTCGTTGTCACATGGGTGGTCTCAGTTCCCCTGCCACAAGTAGTGGTATGTCATCACATGTCTAATATGATTCCCGAACACATAGATAAGGGAAAGAGTCAGGTTATTATAGGAAAGACACTTACTTGTTCACGTCATGCATTGCTGTCAAGAGCGCAGTGATGTTTCCCTTGGGATCCAGCACCATTAAGGCCACACAATAGTACCACTCCTCTTCAGTGCTGTGATACCTCGATATCATGTTCTGCCAGACAAGCAATCGGTGGTTGCCATCCCAGACATGGAACATCTTGCCTGAGAAAGGCTGGGTAACAAGCCTCTTGCAAATAATTGATTCAAACTCGTCATTGATACGTCGCCAAATTGGATCCCAGCCTCCAACAATGGTCTCGTCCACCAAAACTTCCCTGCCGTTGGCGTCACCCAACGAAACGTAAAACACATTTTGACCCTCTATGTAACCATGGCAAAAATCTTGTTCCAGCTTTGCAATGTCATTCGTGAGGGCTGGTCGGACGAACGACATGGAGATCAACCTGCATAGTGGGATCATTAATTTCCCCCCAGGAACGCCCATGGCCTTGATGACTTGGGCTAAGTTCACTTTCGAGAAGGACAACAGATCTTTCGCCCTGTCCTGGTATGGCCTGCCATCATCTTCCTCATCAACAACAACAAGTTCGTGCTCTTCATCTTCATCCTGCTCCAGGGGAACTCCTCTCCTTTTCTTCGTCAGCATTCAAAAAAAAAATTCTCCATGTAAAAGCAATGTCACAAATTGAGTGCGTTGACGCACGCAATTCTGAAGCCTCTGCAGACTCTACATCCTCTCTTCAAGTTGAAGAAATGCATGTGCATTGATCTCGGATATAAGAGACCCACACTCCAGAGAATGTCCTTCAGAACTACCCCAGAAATTGCGTGCGTCAACGCACGCAATTTCGGTGGGTGCTATGAAATGTTTCTCGTGGATTTAAGACGATCTTTTTGTGCTCACACATTCAGGCATTCAGATCTATTTAGAGCTCTGGATGTCCATCAGAGCACCCTCTGAAATTGAGTGCGTTGATGCACGCAATTTCTGGGGGTTCTCTTAGGAGTTCTCTCCAGAGCTTGTCGTAGCTGATATCAGGGACAAAATCATGCAGCCCATTTCCCTCCGTGATGGCTGCGTTTAGAGATATTGAGTGCATAAAATGGTTTTCAGAGCACCTCCAGAAATTGCGTGCGTTGACGCACGCAATTTTTTGGAGGTGCTCTCAAGGTCCTGCTCCCAACCCAGCCTCCTTTTCTTGTTCAGTGAACAAAGAGAATGAGTAAATGAAAAACTAGCAGAACACCCATCTGTGACACCTTGATCTACTTCACTCAACTCTGAAGTGGAAAAGACATGAATGCAGGGCATAAAATTGCGTGCATCAAGGCATGAAATTGCGTGTGTGCCCTTCAATCTGCACCAAAAGAGAGGAAGAAAGATCATCACCTGTGGTCCTTTCGGGGGAGCACTCCCTGATGCCTTGGATGCAGTGGCACTGCCCGTCTGCGCAGCCTTCTTCCTCTTCAGCGTCGCCTCCTTCTCAACAACACTCTACCCCTTTGGCGTGGGTTCCTTTGCAACAGCGTCGGGCTCCTCTGTGTCCATATCATCTGTGTCGCTCTCTGATGGTGTTTCATCCCCTCCTTCGGCAGCCCCGACAGCCTGGTCCTGCACAGTCATGTGTTATGTTTCCAGGGCCGAACTCTCCTCTGTTATCCTGTCAGCTATTGATGAACGAAATCCACTCCGTTTGTAACAAGATGTCGCACGGAAGTCGTGGGCCTCTCCACTTTCGAGCTCCGTCTAGCTCGGAATTATTCGTCCTTCACCATGGGTTTATCTGAAGCGGAGTTTTACTCTGTGGATAAACCTGTCCCTTTCTTGAAGGATGCCAATTCTAATGGTTATACAATTGCGGAGGAACATCTCCTGGCAACTCGTTTTGAGTACCAGATTGACACTGTTTTCCTCAAAAGAGAGGTCTACGATGTCGATGGGAAGTTGATCAAGTACTCATTTCAGAAACCGGATGAAAATTCTCTTATGAGTCAGTGGAGAGTGCCTCCAGGAAGATACAGGGTTGTCGGAGCTCCTCGGCGGCAGTCCACTGGTTCGTATGTCTCCCCGGGAACTGCTGGTTTTGTTGCTCAAGAGAAAAGGAATAGCGTCGTGAAGACGGAGACCACTACTTCCACCCCAATAGTTGAGCTCTCAGACTCCTCCTCCGAGGACGTTGCCAGCATCCCAATTTTTGTGCAAACACCGCCTGTCGTCAAGCTGCAAGTGACACACCTCATCAGTGTCATTCCTAAACTGAAGTCAATGGGAGGAATGCCCGGTTTCCAAAGGGAATTGCGGGGGATTGACTGGGAGACTGTCCCAATTGAGCGTGTGGAGTTCATGCCGGATGTTTATGATGGGGATGTCGTCTTCGAGCTACCTCTACCTGGGCGGGATGGACCCGTCACGAGCCTCATGCAGGGAATGGACAAGAGAGGAGATGGACACCCGTGGTGCAGAACGAAAACATCCAATATCCAAAATCATGACAACCTTGTCTTCCGGAGAAGCCTGTGCAATGGGCACCTGATGTGCGAGAATTTGAATTGTAGGCATTTCCAGCGGTTGACGGTTCACAACCAGTACGAGTGGGAGGGTGTCGCCGAAAATTCATTCAAACCCGGTGAAGCACCTCCAAGCTCCAACACTTTCGTTTGCAAGTTCTGCAAATGAGCGCCTTCCTGTCTGGCGGTGTGTGGAGCACGCAAGTACTATGTTGTTCACCGTTTGAAAAACATGACTAGAGCCTGTGTACATTTCGGATTCCACAATCATCCTGTGGCGAAGGGGGATTGCAGGGAGAGTGTTCAAACAGTATCCAAGTTGATAAGACAGGAGTATGAGAGCAATCCAATAGCCACCACCTCCGCAATTGTGCTTGGAGCAAGCAAAACTTTCCTGGAAAGCCATATTCTGAGTGTAGGGGACTCTGTGGGCAGAGAGCTGGACGGGCATGCCTTGGACAATGTTATGGATCACTTCTCAACCTTGAGCTCACCGAACATTAGAAACCAGGTGAATGCATTGAGGATGGGCTCTGCAAATAGAGGATATATTGATAACATTTTGGAATTGAAGTCTTGGAGCATGTACGACTACATTCAAGACAGCGTGTTCCCAGGTCAAGGATCCAACAAAGTGTACAATTTCAAAATTTCGACAGTCGGGGAGGGCAGCGGAGTGAGTCTTGTCAAGCGCATGCAAAAGGATGGCGATCTGCAGTACTGTTTCCTTATGTTTGATCACGTGAAACGAGTGAAAGACTGGACAACAACGTTGTGCATGTCCTGCGATCATCACGTTCCACCACACCACATTTCGCTCAGCCATATTGTTAAACACTCCTTTGTCCAATGTCTGCTGTCGTGGGGTGTACCTATTTGTTCTTATGTGTGTTTTCCCTTTCTGCAGCACTTGTCAATTGAGGAGATGGCGGACATGTCTCTTGCAATCTAGCAGAGACAGTGCACAATGCATGGTTGCAGCAGTCTGGAAAGCTGGGGCGGGATTTGTATCTGGCGACGGCAGATGATCTCATCTGAGCTCTGCAGCAACAAACGAGATATCGGGATTTCTTCAGGGGTGGCGTTGGTGGCAAAAGCCCTGACAAGTCTGAGTTGATGTTGCGAGCTGCAAAAAGATCGGGGGATCCAAACAAGATTGTCAGGGCTGTCAGCATGTGTGCGGAGGGAACTCCTCTGGTGTCCAGAGTTCCCCATCTGGAGGGCGAGGAGAGATTCGGGTCCTGTAAATGGAAATTGAACACCCCTCATGGGTTGGATGCAGACTTGCACAGGGCAGACAGGGACAACTTCTCCATTCCGCGTGTTCCATTGCATGAGAGGTTCGTCTCTGGAATATCCAATGCGGAGCAACGTTTCTCACAAAGTATGCCAGCATTTCCCACTGTCAATGAGTCCAGCGTGCTCTCGTCTGTGGTGGAGTCCACCTGCTCCGACAAAGTGTGGTACACAGAATGCACCAGAGCTGGGTCTCGAGTGAAGTGCTCCGCAATCAAAGCCACCAATCGTGAGAAGTGCAAGTCCTTCATATCCAGAGGCAGTGCTTGCACTCCGGCACCGACCTTCACCGGTTTGTTCTAGCCTTACGGGCAGCCAGTGGCGAAGAACCACAAATTCTGGTTCTGCGCTGACGACTGTGGTAGGTACGTGCGTAGGACCGTGCGACCATCAGTGGTCATGAAGCCTCCTCCACCGAGCGTTTGGCCTGTCAAGGTGGGGACATATCTCACAGGTCAGGAGATTGCAATGTTGGAGGAGGCAGGGTTCTCCTTTCAGCAAGAAGCCTCTGTGCGTGCAAGTGCTTCCATTTCAGGAAGTTCTAGAGTGCCACCAGCCAACCCAGATGCATGGCCAACAAAAAGAAATGGGAAGGTAGTACGTCATTTCCCTCCAACTGCCGAACACTTCGGTAAGGTGGAATCCACTTGAATGCTTCTAGGACGTGTTGCAGGCACTACGGAAGTTGCAGATCCCGGGTATGGTCGGATCTACACTATGATGACCTCTACATCTGCTATCCATGACAGATTCTACGACATCACAGTTTCAAATTTCCCCAACTGCACCTGTCCTGATTTTGTTGGCATACTTTCAACAAGTTTGGGAAAGAGAGGCAAATTTGTACCCTGCAAGCATCTTTATTTTATCGTCTTGAACAATGATTTGTGATCCCAAACGCGACATCTTCATTCACCAGGCCACCATGAGTTTCAACGAGGTGAATACACTTATGCAGCGGGATAGAAGCACATAGGGAGAAGCTGACTTTCGTCCAATGCAATTTCCATGACTGAGGAATGTGCGCCATTTTAGTAGTGTGATCAATGCAAAATAAATGGGATGGATAAGCATGCATCGACATGTTTCCGATTTCCCATTTCCAGTGTTTTCGTTTCCTATTTACCCTTAATGAATGCCACGGCTATAGGTCCCTCGGCTATAGGCGCTACATGTTTCTGTGGACATAGCGTCCGCCACGTTGGCCAAATCCCACGTGGACATGTGGACTGCCATATAGGCATGTTGACTGCCACATCATGTTGTTCACTGCCATGTCAGCACGCTCATGCCACATCACCCTCACGCTCACGCCACATCAGCTGCTGGTCCCCTACTCACACGGTAGCGTCGTTGCAGACCTTCTGCCTTGCCACCGGGTTTAAAGTCAATTGGGGGGAAATCGGTCGGCATTCTCTCTATCTTGCAGGCGGGAGCCACAGCATATCACTGCCTTCCTTGGGGAGAGGATTTTCAACTGACCTGGTTGAAGGAAGGAGAATCTCATAAGCTACTGGGCTATCAAGTGGGTCATAACCTGTCCCCACATAATAGGATGAAGGAGGTCATTTCCAAGCTTAAAAAAAAGCTCGCTTTTTGGAGCTCTGGTGAACCAGGTATTGTTAGCTACTAAATGGTTCTACTCAGCGGTTTGGAACCCTGGTGCAGCTATCACAAAGGAAATCAAAGCCCTCGCCCGCAATTTTCTCTGGGGTGCCACAGCCGCATCGCCAGTCAGGCGTGCCCAGGTCTCTTGGGATCAACTGTGCCAGAAAAAAAAAGCAAAAGAGGTTTAGGGATAATTGTCCCAGGGAAACAAATGCAAGCACTGTTGGCCAAGTGGGTCACTAGGGCAATCACACATACAAGCAGTCCCTGGAGCAAACTGGTGCAACCCAATCTAATGGGCTCAATACCTAACACCTTCCCCCTATGGGCACAGTCACTCAGGTGGATAGTGCAGGGGCGAAACGCAAAAGCAAATTTGGGCTCTTGTGTGTGGAAAACCATCTGGAAGGCATGGCAGGCTATGAGAGGGTGGCTCACTCAGAGAATGCTTGCAACTACCCATGAGTGTCAAAGACAGCCACTGTTCGCAAACTACAATATCATAATGGACTCTGTTGTGCTCATTGACCAAGCCCCAAGGTGGGCTTTCTGTGAAAGCCATGGGTTCACCCACTTAGCCAATACCAGGGCAAACAATCAATTCCTATCAGAAGCTGAGGTAGCCACGGTTGTGGGATCAAGAAGAGCTAGGGCTTGGGGCTCTATTGTGTCAAACATACCAGATTACATGCTTCCTCTGCTGGATGTGTCAAATTCCAGCGACAGTATCCCAGGATGGATGGCTTCTCTCAATGAAAACACTCCACTCGTGATTCTGGTGCTGGCTTTCAGAGATGGATTGGCTTTTGGTCTAAAATTCCAAACTGACATTGAAGGCAACCTTTTCTATCGGGGCTTTACGGAGACAGATAAAAAACACCTGGTTCCTATCAGGGTTTTGGATGCCAAAGGTTTTATCAACCCAACACCCCCCCAAGGGCAAGGTGTCCAGTGGGCAATCATACAATGCTTTTGTATGGTTCCTTAAATGCCCACTGGCAGATCTGCAGTTCGACCCGGGGGAGTGGAAGTGGATGGATAAAAAACACTCCCCCTATTTCGCTTACATGGTGAAATTGGGGTACAACCTCCTTGACCCTACCAGATCCTTTCTTACCAAGTGGTGCACAAAGTGGCCGAATTACCATCTATCTCAATCTAACTGGAACAGGATCTGGAAAGAAATATGGAGGAAAGACCGATCGGCGAAGGTATCTGGTTTTTTATGGAGACCGGCGCACAGGATTCTGCCTGTCAGATTTAAAACCCATGAAGACCAGCCCCTTTGCAATACGGAACCAGAGACGATTGAGCACTCCCTCCTCTTTTGCAATATGTCTAGGGGTGTCTGGCGGATTGTTCTCTCTTTCTACTCTATTTGGACTCCCCTCCCCTCCCCCCCTCCTCCTCTCCTGCTGCTTCTCAATTTCGTGGATGCAGGATCTCAGCTCTCCTGCCCCGTGTGGGCCGCCCTGAGAGCACTAACACTATGGAATTTGTGGAAAATGCGTTGTGCTTGGGTGTATGAGAGGAAACCCCCCAGTGGCAGATCTGTATTGTTTCGTACATATCAAGACCTGCTAACTGAGGGAAGGAAGGCTTTCGAAACTGTGTGTGCAGCTCTTCCTAGAACTTCAGAACAGCGGGGGAGGCAGCTACTTCAAGCTTTCAAACACACCTGGGGCAAAAACAACTTGCTCGGGGGATGCTGACATTCCAAGTAAATTTTGTGTCGGTAACACTTGTCAGCTCAAATTCTGATACCTCTGTTCTTATTGGAAGATCTCTATGGACCACTGTGGTTCATCGTCACATCACTCCAGCAACACCTACCAAGCACCTTCAAGGCCTGGCGTCTTTCAAGGCTGCCTTCACCCCCGGGGCTTGCAACTGCTTCAGCTCCAGCTTCAGCTCCAACTCTCTCTGTCTGTTTGCACGCTATCTCATGGACTTCTCTATATGGTTCTATAGTGATAGCAGTAGTTTTCGCTCGGCCTTGATGCCTTACTGCTGATTACTTAGGCAGTCCAGAGACCTCATAGACTCCTTTTGCCCTACTGTACTTCGCACTTTACCACTGACTTCAACCTGCCTCTCCCTGCTCCCTCGCTTGCTCAGTAAGCTTGTTTGCTAAGATTTCGGGGTAGTTTCCCCTCCGTTAGCCTTCACGGCCTGGTATTTTTTCCACTTCTGTAAAACTCTTCTTTATTAATTTGATCAGAAAGGCCTCTATTCTCGTTCCTCTAAAAAAAAAAAATAATAAAGTATAGGAATTGAAGTGGGGGATGATGGTTGTTGAGTACGTAGGAAGATACGGAGGGGTTGAGTGGAGGAGTGAGTTGTGATGCATGCCCAGTGCAAAGCTTGGCATGTGTGTACAGCCCCAGCAGGGAGTGAGCCAGGCCCTTTCCACCCCATGTCTGCTTTCACACTCCCGCAAACCACAAAGCCTTTCACTGCAGTTCGACAGATCTCCGCATGCGGCCTATCTTGCTCGCGCCCCCTCTTTTCTTGCCTCGGCGCAGCCGATATCAATGGCAGAGCACTTGCTAATTCCAATATCACTTGTTGAGTGGGAGTGACTTGTTGCTTAAAGCACTCCTAACTCACTTCATCTGTTGCTGCCCATTGTCGCATAGGAATCCGTTGCCAAGAAAGAGCTTTCGAAACGAGAACGAGTTTTGAGTGAGAGTAGGAGTACAAGCACAGGCCCAACCCAATCAAATTGATATTATGAAGTGTAAGTTTATAGTGCCTCATCCTCTTTACAAGCATGCTAACTGTGTCGTACTAATATGTAGTGCAAGCACCAGAAGAACTGCACATGACTAGCTCCACTTTGTGGCTGTGCAGTGTGGTGGCACTTAGGGAGATTGATCCCATCCCCACTACATAAAAACCAAAGTCAAGTTCATCGTTCTCCCCTCTCACCTACAGGGTTTAAATCCTGGGAAATAGTCGCATGGAACTCTGCCCAGAACAGGTAAAATGAAAGGGAGAGACTGTTGGGGACTGATTCATTGTTGGTGACTAGCCCTGAATGTGGTGGGGTTTTGGCACTCAACTGTAGCAGACTCTGGGATCCACTGACCCATCTGCGTGCGTAATTCCCTGTGGACCGCACTATCACCTGCAAAAAAATCCCATACAAGTGGGGTTTTGAGCCTACCCCATTATAGTGGCAGATGCCATAGCTTGACCTTCCCCTTGGAAAGTGGGCACCATAAAGTGTCAAACTGAGCTAGACTCAGACTGGATATTTAATTCCCATTTCTGGACATGAAGTGAAAATTGCTCTTAAGCTTGTAGCCAGGTGAGAAAGAAGAAAACGAAAAGGACAAATCATCAAGACCAACTGCATTGTAGTATCCTTTCCCTATCATACTGATACTTCACTGTAAGAGGAGTCTTAGCTGTGGCTGCTGGTTCCAGAAATCACTTGTTTCATGTGATGCACTGATGTCAGTGGGGGAAAGGTGGATTGGCGGGGTGGAAAACAAGGAAGAGAAACAGAGATGGAAAATATAAATCATCCTTATTAAACCCATGACAGAGACCCAAGCCCAGTTTACAGAGACAGACAGACAGACAGAGCAAGAAGGAGAGAGATCACCTTCTGAACTAGGAGGGTGCCCATGCCTCCATGCTTTCTATGAGCTTCTGCAGCAGGCACATCAGCATAGATAATGAGAGCTCACACAGAATCCCATGGCATAAACAACTCTCCCTACCCACAGTTTATCATCTTGTCTCTCTCACTTTTTGCCCATCTTTCTGAGTGCAAGGTGCAACCTCAAGGAAACTTTACAACTGAGGGGGCACACATCCCCAACCTACCAACCATTTCAGTCAAAGGAAAGCTGAGGTATCCACTGTGAACAGCGCACAAGACCAAGGTTTGCCAGTGGGTTGATTACAATTCCCACAAGAAAAAATGGTTACAATGTGGGTTAATACAAAAACTCCACTTCCTCTCCAGAGACAACCTAACACTCTTCACTTTTCAATGGTGACTTCACCCTAGAGCACTTTATATTCCTACTTCTCATCTACCATCTACCTGTCTCTCCTATGGTGCATTGATGAAGCCTACAACTCCTCATGCTCGTCATCATCCTCACTATCTCCATCAGGAGCAGAACCCCCAGCTGTCTGGTACACTTTTGTAATAATTGGATTACAAACACCTTCAACTTCCTTCAGCTTCTCCTCGAAGTCCTCCTTCTCAGCTGATTGGTTATCATCCAACCACTCCAAGGCCTCCTTCAGAGCAGTTTCTATTGTCTCCTTATCCTCGACCTCAATCTTATCTGCCAGCTTGTCCTTATCCCCAACTTGATTCTTCATGTTGTAGACATACGTCTCCAGGCTGTTTCTTGCATCAATTCGTTCCTTCACTTTCTTGTCCTCTTCGGCAAACTCCTCGGCCTCTTGAACCATCCTATCAATATCATCCTGACTCAGCCGACCCTTGTCATTGGTGATGGTGATTTTCTCTGATTTTCCTGTGCCCTTGTCCTCAGCTTTCACATTGAGGATACCGTTGGCATCTACTTCAAAGGTGACTTCAATTTGTGGCACACCCCTGCATGAAAAGAGTATCATCAGCACCAAATCAGCACCAATCACTCTCAATCTAGAGCGAGACTACACACTTCCAAGTGCGATAGGTTATGGGAGAGAGAGCCTGATCCACATACCTAGGAGCTGGGGGAATGCCTGTCAAATCAAACTTGCCCAACTCATGACAATCCTTGGTCATAGTCCGCTCACCCTCAAACACCTGTACAGTGCATTGAGGCAATATGCTTCAGATAACCAAACATCAACAGATCAACACTAGTCATCCTTCAGAAGACCAAACTCCATCATAGTGAGGATGGCTTGAGGCTCAAACATACCTGAATTGAAACAGTCGATTGCTGATCTTGGTAGGTTGTGAACACCTGTGACTTCTTAGTGGGGATGACAGTGTTTCTTGGGATCAACTTTGTCATGACTCCACCCACTGTTTCAATTCCCATAGTCAAGGGAGCCACATCTAGCAGAAGGATATCTGTACACATTCAGCACCCAGTGTTAGTTACATGGCAGAACTCTTCTGTGGGGTACCAAACACCTATCAACAACTGCCGGTACTTCTTTGCTTGGCAAAACCTCCAGGAAGTGAATGGTCATCCTGCATAAAGTTTACCTTTAGTCTCATCGCCACCCTCTCCGCTGAGAATACCACCCTGCACGGCTGCTCCAAAGGCAACTGCCTCATCTGGGTTAACGCCCTTGTTTGGTTCTTTGCCATCAAAGTAATCCTTCAACAACTGCTGAACCTTGGGAATGCGTGTGCTACCACCGACAAGAACAATCTCATGAATTTCAGACTTTTGAAGCCCTGCGTCATCCATAGCCTTCTTCACGGGCCCCATGGTCTTTCTAAAGAGGTCATTGTTCAACTCCTCAAAGCGGGCACGAGTTAGAGGCTCAGAAAAGTCAATGCCATCAAATAGAGACTCAATCTCCACACGGACTTGATGCTGGTTGCTGAGAGCTCTCTTTGCCCGCTCAGCCTCCCGTCTGAGCTTGCCAATTGCCCTCTTATCCTTACTGATGTCCTTGTTGTACTTCTTCTTGATGAGCTTGATGAAGTATTCCATGATCCGCTGGTCAAAGTCCTCTCCTGTACCCACGCACACACTATGATCAGACACTATGCCCTCCAAACAAACCTCCATAGACAGAACTCTCAATTTCATAGCACATGTGGAGACAATAATAATTTGTTACTTGTGCCTGGAGTGCAGAATGGGACTAGCTCATACATCATGCATCACAAGAAGTCTTAAAGCAAGGAGGCAAATGCTAGGTTTTCATTGGGAACCCCACCATACCTCCAAGATGAGTGTCACCATTTGTAGCCAACACCTCGAACACCCCATTGTCAATGGTCAAGACACTGACATCAAAAGTCCCGCCACCCAGATCAAACACAAGAATATTTTTCTCCCCTCCCTTTTTGTCCAGACCATATGCTATAGCTGCTGCTGTTGGCTCATTGATGATGCGGGCTACATTCAAACCAGCAATGATACCGGCATCCTTGGTAGCCTGACGCTGGGCATCATTGAAGTAGGCTGCAAAACCCGAAGGAAAAGAGGTCAGCTGCAGAAATGCTAATTTCCCCATACCACACAACAAATGCATGTAGAAGGAGACTTGATAATGTGAGTGTCACGGACCCAATGCCCAATGAGTCTACAAAAAATAGAGGATGTTCATTCATCAAAGTATCCTCTCGATGTCGCCTTACTCATAAGATGCTCTTGCAAAAGCCACACTATTGTATCCAAAGGGCTAATAAGAATGCATGCAACCCCAGCAGTGCTGTAATACACACCTGGCACAGTGACAACTGCGTCTTTGATCTTTTTGCCAAGAAAAGCTTCTGCCGTGTCCTTCATTTTTGTTAACACCATGGCGCTAACCTCCTCAGGGCTGAAGACCTTGGTCTCGCCATCCTTAATCTGAACCTGAATGTTGGGCTTGCCATCCTTATTGATGATTTTATAAGGAAAGAGCTTAATGTCTTTCTGGACTTCCTTGTCATCATATCTGCAATGTCATACCACTTTTCCTTCATGAAAGACCGTCGCAATATCATTTTGAGACGAAATACAACGAAAAAAGCTGCAACCATTGTATTTCGGACAGCAATACTTCATGAACACATAATTCGCTGTAGCGATTCCAGCACTCCCGTGAAATTTCTGCTTACTGAATAGCCAACGTCGTCACACACTGCATGCACTAGTCTGTAGCGTGCAACCATTCATCGGGACGTATAGTTTGAAAAGTTGGCTTACAGGAAACCCTGAAAACAACGATGACAGAGACGGACAATACAGCATACCAACATATAGCAGTAATGCCACACTTACTTCCTCCCAATCAGCCTCTTCACATCAAATACTGTCCTTTCAGGATTCACTGCTGCCTGGTTCTTCGCAGCTTCTCCAATCAATCGCTCTGTGTCCGTGAAAGCGACCCAGGATGGGGTAATACGGTTGCCTTGGTCATTGGCGATGATTTCAACGTGCCCATTCTTGTAGACTCCCACACATGAATAAGTGGTTCCCAGATCAATACCAATCACTGTCCCCAACTTCGGTGCTTCTTCCGCAGCAACAAAAGACCCCACAAGCAGACCTGCGTTGTACACATTCATGCCAATTATGTCAGTTACCATTGTTCTCTACAGAAGTGCTTCTGGAGGTACGTTTCCGCCAGACGCTTCCGAAAATATTTCTGTCCCTTTCAAAAAAATGAGCAGATATATCTAATTCAGTTGATACATGATCAAACCTAACACAGCCCGATTCCCAAAGATGTTTAGCTGTTCGCAACACACATTTACACCATCCTAACAACACGGCAGACACAGTACAACAAATGCGTTCCGACGCTCCACAAACACATAATGCAGCCACCAGAATCCACCAGCGGCAGCAACATCGACGTCCGACAACCACATCCCGCACAAACCGAAAAAACACAAACGAACACCAGATCCCTTCCACAGCAATGCCTACCTGCTGTGAGAAGAACCGCCAGCACGACGGAGTGCCGCATGGCTGCGCTCTCCCAGAGAAAACCAAGCCCCCGGCCTTCTTCTTGATATCTACAAATCCCGCTCACCTCCAGCAACGAAATAAACCGCACCAACACAATACAGCACAGATGCGCAAGGAAGAGAAGATGTCGCAGAGTAGCAGCCACTCCACCGGTCAGACCGCGCGCAGATCAAATGCAGCACACACACACACAAAGACAAGAGCCTTGCATTGCCAGGGCCGCGTCTCCAGACTCTATATCCCTCTTCTCTCTCGCCTGAACCGAGTGCTGCTGCCACGCCAATATGGCCACGTGTTGTCCATCTATTAGCCCTAAGCACCCCCGCTCGAAATACACGACTCTGATTGGCCGAGACACAACAGCAAGACGCACAAGTGACGCTATTTTGTCATCCCCAATTTTACATACACAAAACAAAACTAAGGGCTGATCCACGTGACACCTCATTTTGGACATGTGGCTATTTTATTGGCTGTATCGAGGTCCCAGCTAAAAATTTGATTTCTCATTGGTCCGCACTGCGCGGTGGTTTTCGGTTGGCGAAACCGGCAGGCGGAGCCGCCGGCCGGCGACGCGCCCACGATTGCCGTTGTCGTCGACTTGGGATGCGTTTCCGCGTCGATGGATGATTAATGTTTGTCTCTGTGGATGACATCCATGGTATTGTGGAGTTTGCTGCGTGGGGGACTTGGGAATAAAATGTAACATTGTGAAAATATTAGTGCGTGTCCAGACCAGTGTTGTGCGTGTAAATAGATTTTTGCTTACCCTCCGGGTAACGGCAAATAGAAATCAGAGGATTAGCACATTCACTAACTTGGGGTACATATAGTGTCGATGTCATATAAATTCGGTGTAGAGGCATATCGCGACATAATGGAATACAGCCAAGTGCATTGGAGATGTAATTTCGAGCAGAAAATTTAGCCTTCAATACGGAGAGCATGACATAATAATAATACAAGTCGGCATAAAACCTCATCGGTTCGTCGTTATATCAACAGTCTTTACAGCGCATGTAATAAGCAAGGGGACTACAGACCTCACCCGTGGATCAGTAGTAACTCGTATGCCACTTATTTACAGTACATCCCTCAAGTCATGTCGTGCGGATCAGCACAGCACCAAGCAACCCTTCCGCCCCAAGTAAACCACCGTCTTCCAAAATCCTTCCATCTCCTTGTCTGCAGTCTGAACGTAGACCTGGGCCCACTCCTACCGCACCTTGAAATCACCCACCCTACTCGACCCTCAATCCTCCTGCACCCTCTGGTCGTTGCCTGAGCTCCCACTTTGGGCTATACCTTGCCAAAATCACCTCCATTCTAGAACCTTCCCTAGCATTCCTTGGCATGCATTCCATGTGAGCCCCGCATGCTATAGCCACTTTCAAGGGGCATGCAATAGCCATGTGGGCCCAATGCAAATAGCCACGCTAGTTGAGTTGAGTCAGATTGCTAGATGTTGCATGCAATAGCCATGTGCGCCCCACATGCAATAGCCACTTTGAAGGGGCATGCAATTGCCATGTGAGCCCAATGCATGCTGCCACTTCTATTTGGACAGCCTCTTAAGCGGCTCGCCCCCAGTTGATTTCATTTTTCGGGCATATGGGGTACATATTGGCTGGCAGCTCAGCTGGTAAGTGCACAGTGCGTTGTCCTGGTGGTTCTGGGTTCAAACCTACTGCCCTGACTCGTGTGTGGGATTGTTTGTGATGGTATGTCTGGGCGTTGATCATCTTGTAGGCCTCATGGCCCATAAATGAAAGGGGGTTAATTTTCCCCCCTCCTCCTCAAGGGCCTGAATTGTGGGCTGTCGCTCCTAGGTTTCTTTTTATAAAATTTAAGAGGATTATTTATCCTCCGGTTAAGGGTAAATTATTTATATGTCCATTTATTTATCCTCCGGGTAAGGGTAAATTATTATATGTCCATTTATTTATCCTCCGGGTAAAGGGTAAAGGCCAATATTTTTGACCGGGTAAGGATAAATGATTTATCCTTTATATGCCCGCCGGGTAAATAAAGGATATATTGAGGATATATAGGTTTTCTTGTTTGCTATGCTCAACTCAAAAAGTAGGGCTTTCCTTTCCTTTCTAAAGAAGTGGTTTTCTCACTACTGCGCATTTCGTACAAGGGAACAAGATCAGATAATGTTTATAGAGGTATCAAGTAATTTGAACTTTCATTGATTTCTGTCAGTTAGCAAGTAAGTATCACCGCGTGCAGTTCTCTCCCCTAACCAGAAACACCAATAAACAGGATCGCACTAAACAGGAAATGAGTACAACCAGTAACCATAACAAGAACAGACTATATCAGTGGCATATGAAAAGCATCATACAAAGCAGTTGCCTGCTTATAATTTGTGTGAAGGACTTTTCTGCTCCAAAACTGTACCAAGCAGATATCAGTCAAAACTTCTCAAGGCGACGCATAACAAAAACAAGTAAACAGTGCCATTTTCAAATGGCTTGCAACGTGTCAAGCATCAGCCTTGCTTGCAAATGCTTACATCAGTGTCTCTTCTAACTTAATGCAGTAAGAGATGGCCTACCATTTAAACAGCATTACATGCATTCTTCCACTAATCACATGATTCTTGAATGCCCACACCCCAATTTGCTTTCAATCGGAATAATGACTCCTCGAGGAGGATTAGTGCCAAGATACCTTACATTTCTTTATTTACCATTTTTATTTACCCTCGATTATTAAACATTTACCCGCAGATAAAGGGTATATGGAGATTATTTTTTCTTCAGACGGGTAAGGGTAAGGGTATTTCAGATTATTGACCCGTCTGAAGGGTAAGGATAAATGAAATGGGCCAACCCGGGTAAATCATTTACCCTTACCCGGATTTATCCGCCAGGTGAATCCGGATAAATGATTTACCCGCACCACACTGGTCCGGACCAGTGTTGGGCGGGTATTACTTTTTCTAATACCAGCCGGGTCCTGGTAAATTAATTTTCAATACCAGCCGGTTCCATAGTATTAGAAGATTCACTTAATTTTAATATCCGCTGGTTCTCAATAATAGTCTGATTTTTTATTTGCGGACGGGTATCAATAGGATGGGTATTCCAATCTAATATCAGCCGGTTATCAACCCGGATATCAATACATGAAACGAGACGTTTGTTTTGTTTGTTTTGTTTTGTTTTGTCACGTTGAGATGTCCCAAACCGCAAGGCCCCAGCCCTGGTGCTTGGTACCGTTGGAAAGCCCTCGACGAGGAGGGGTGCACGGGCTTGGTCTCATGATTTTCGGACCTGCGGTGTGGGAGATACAGAATTCCAAGTACTTTTGGTCGCTGGAAATTCACAAAAAATAGCAAAAATGGCAAAGTGGGCATTCCCGGGACAATGGATGGAGCCTCGACGGGAGAGAGATCAAGGGAAAGGTCTCCGGTTCAAATCTGGTCGTAGGTTATGTGGAAAAAAAAAGATTAGATATGGCTTGCTTCATATATTGATGCACTTGGACTTAGATGACATTGGACACTTGGGCCAACTGCATATGCTACCCTATAGACGGGAGATATATCAATAATGATTGGACATATTACTATTCAATAAATTCATGGAAAAAGAAAGTGGGGCCTTGACATGGGAGACGTACTTGGATACGTAGGAGATTCCACTTGGGGTTAGATAACAGTGGACACTTGGGCCTCTACATGGGAGATGCACTTGGATACATGAAAAGAAGATTGCACTTGGGCTTACGTTGGCCTAGATGACATTGGACACTTGGGCCAACGGCAGATGCTACCCTAGAGGTCGCATTTGGGCCACGGCATAGGAGATGCACTTGGATACATCGGGATTGCACACTAGGCTTAGATGGGCCTTGACATGGGAGACGCACATGGGAGATGCCTTTGGATACATAGGAGATTGCACTTAGGCTTAGATGACACTAGACACTTGGGCCAAAGGCACATGCTACCCTAGTACATAACTAAAATTAAAATTAAAATAGCCACTATATCATTCATATGTATTTATTTGAACTTAGAAGCATTCATTCACAAAGAAATTAATTATTATGTTGCAAAATATGCTAAAAAATGAAGAATAGGGGCGGGCCCTTTGGGGCTAGACATGCACTGACCCTGACCCCTGACATGTGCATCTGCCCAATTTCATTTTATACCATGGTATAGTCCTTGTTTTTTCCTATAATATGGGTATTGGACGGGTATTGCCTTTGGCAATACAAGCCGGTCCGGTTATTAACCCATCCACGTCGGTTATTCAATACCCTGGTAGATGCCCTGGTTGGGGGATTGGTATGGCATGAGTACAAATGGCATGAGAGCAGAGTGTGAGCACAAAAAAATCGCCGCGTGAGCAGGATCCACGGTTATAGGGGTGATATGTATGTCAGCGGAAATACATATAATAGACAGACATAGGGTCTTACTGCGTTAATAGGGTCTCCATGGTGTCTAAATATAATCTTAAACATATAGAAGGAGCTGGAAAGGGAGAAACCATTTTTAAAAAACAAAAACAAAGACCAAACCCCAATTTCGCTGACGAAATCAGGTTTCGCTAGTGAAAATCCAAGTCTCGTTGGCAAAAACCGTTTGCGTTTCGCTCGAAACCCATTTTTTGGGTGGTTCTTGGGGAGGGCAGCAAAGGCGGGAGTAGAACCTGTGAGCAGATTCCCTGATGCGTGAGCATATTACTGATACGGATCCCAAAACCGAGGGAACAAGTGGGCCTATAGCCGTAGACGCGAACTTCACTGCAAGGATGCAGTGTCTGTTCGATCGGATCAAAGACAGACATACTCCATGACGACAATGTGGCACGAAAATACGATGAAAAAGGTTTCGGATGAATGTATGTGGGATGAACGCAAACGGAAATGGATGAACGCTGGATGATTATCGGATGAAAAATTGCCCAGACGTGTAAACCATGGATGACTGTAACAACATGTATGGATAAGGGATGAGCATGCGCAGGAAAGAAGGCATTAAGCTGTCGTCAACGACAGCTTAACTCGCAGCCCATCTCAGCACATGTGAGCCCACGATAAAACCATGGGGGGGGGGGGGGGTTTCATTTTTGTGCAGGGAAGCAGGCCTAAAGATGCCCTCAACGGTAGCTCAATTCCGAACAGGGGCACATGACATGTCAACTCAGGGAGCACATGCATTACTGGTAAGTGAGTGTGTGGAGGGGCTGCAGATTAAGGTGTCGTCAACGACATCTTAATTCTCAGCCCTGTGCCAACCTGAGAATTGAACCCAACAGGGGAAAAAGAAAAAAAAAAAAAAAAACAATCCCCGAAAAGTGACAAATTAGATGCTATTGAAGAGGGAACACGTGCCTTAGCGGTAAGCATGTGTGTGCAGGGGCTGGGGATTAAGGTATCATCAACGATACCTTAATTTGTGCCCTGTCCGAACATGAGATTTGAACCCAACACACCCAAAATAAAAATAAAAATAAAAATAAAAATCCCACCCTCCTAGATTAAGGTGTCGTCAACAACATCTTAATATGGCTGGTCTTGTGGTGTGCTATTTGGGATAAATGACATCGACAAATTGCTCGGACTACATAACTTATGATTCGTTGTCATGTCTTTCTTCCAGGTGACCAGAAGTTTGCTCATTGGTGTACGATCGTTGACCCCAGGATGATCGTTGACCCCAGGACGCATCGTTTTCATATTCATCTTTGGTGCACTCGTTTGGCATGCGGACTATTTGCGAAGTTTGCTCATTGGTGTATGATTGCAGGAGTCCCAGGACACCACGGTTTCTACCTTCTTTGCCAACCCGGATTTTTTCCCAAGTCCTTCAACAAATTTTTATTTGCCATCTTATGCGGAGGCTGCGGCTACGGAATATAGTCTATAAGCATCTCCCCCTTCTGTGTTTCACAACAGACATAGTTTTCTAAAGAGCAGGGCTAGCGTCTTTGTAGACAGTTCTGCCTGCATTTTGAACGGTAGCTCCTGTAGCAGTGGATCTTCTTTGTCGGATTGAATCACATGTTTTGGAACGTTTATTTACGAAGCACCAGTTCACCTCTTTGCCTTCTTTCCAATTGGGTAAGAGCCTCAATATCAACCATCCATACCCCTCCTCAATCAATTCAACAATGTGCATTCATTGTTGCCAACATATTTTAGAATACACTACACTATATTTATTTCATTCATCCATGTGTCATTCGTAATACCAACATTCATCCTACATTCATCCTTCATTCATCCAAGCAGCATCCATACCCAAGCTTGTAATTCTGACCAGTCTGCGCAGTAATAGGGGTTATAAGTCGAATAGGCGCCCGCGGTTATAGGCGACAAGATCCTGAAGCGTGAGCAGAATTCTGCTCACGGATTCTGTTCACGGTTAAGCAATCCCCGTTCTTGGGGATATTCTACACATAATGTTACCAAATGCCACATTAATGTTTACGTGTGCTCATGTCGCGGCCCTTTGCCTTGAGGGCAGGGGGTCGGGACACAAGAGGGGCTGCCCCTGTGGTGGGGGCAGTGGCGACAATAGATGCGGGGGCTGAAGCACCCTTGAGTGCACAAGGCACTCCAGTAGGCGGAGGCGCTCACTAGGTGGAGCCCCGCACACCGGATTGCGGTGGGGGTGGTTCCACGAGGGGTGGTGTTAGCTTAATGAGACTTAGTGAGGGTGGGATAGGACTCACCATGGGGGCGGAGACCTTGTGGTGGGAGTCGTGGGGAGTCTTGGGACTCATCACGGTCCAATGGGACCGTGGTGGGTGGGCCAAGACTCACCGCGACTCATCACCAGGAATCGAGGGTTTTCATGGTGGTTCGCCATAAAATGGCATGGTTGTTTGTGAAACCCCCGCGGACAGTCACAGAAGTATATATAGGGAGTAGTAACCCCGAGAACGGTGCAAGCCCATTGGTGACCAAAAACTAGTGAGTAAGCGTGCGAGCCGGAAAGCAACCAAGGTGTGGAGAGCTATTCCGGACTGCCATCGACAAAGGGAATTTCCACTAGGCTCAAATTGGGAGAGGGTCTTGTGGAGGAATAAAGGGGGACCATTATGTCCTGGTGAGCAGCCGAAGCTCCAAGTTGGCCCGACGGTCAGTTAGGGAGTTAGGCGCGTGCATCAAAGCGAGTAACTATGACTTGAAGGGGGAGCTTACTGAAGTGAGGTGCGTGACATTTGGTATCAGAGCTTAGAGTTCAGTACGCGATCATCCTTAGGATCGGCCTCATCATGGGGTCGGGCAAGCCAAAGCGAAAGTGGAACGGCCCGAAAGATGATGATCCTGGTGAGCCCGATGGGGGCGACGTGTCACCGAAGCGGCCATTTGAGGAAGCGATGCATGCTTTTGAAAATGAGGCCACTCAAGAACGGGAGGAATCTAAGGAGTCGGAGCCCGAGGAATCTCTGAGAGCTCCAACAGACCAATAGATGCCTCCCATGCCAGCAGCCTTTTGGGAAGGGTTGTTGGCACAATTTGGTGGGACGTTGAAAGACGTGTTGAAGGCAGCTAATGTCACTTCCACTAAGGCAAAATTTAAGGTGAAGCCTAAGGAACCCGACACCTTCGAGGGCATCCAAAATCGGAAGGCACTCAACACCTGGCTCTTGGAGTTAGAGCAGTACTTCCGGGCGGCCAAGTTGAGTGACGAGGATCGGGTGGAAGTGGCTCCCACCTATTTGAGGGGCTATGCTCAACAATGGTGGCAGAAACGCCTTCACAACCAAGGTCCAAACCCGGAAACCTTGAACTGGAGTGGGTTCAAGGAACTAATGAAGAGACAGTTTGTGCCCCTCAACGCGTCATGGGTTGCCCGGGACAAGATGAGGAATCTGAAGCAAACGGATGACATTCGGGGATATGTTCAGGCTTTCAATGTGCTGTTGCTCGAAATCGCGGACGTGGCAGAACCAGAAATGGTCTTCAACTTCATGGTGGGACTGGCCCCGTGGGCCAAACGGAATTGGAAGAGAAGCCACCTAAGACTTTGAACGAGACAATTGAGAGGGCTGAATGTTTCTCGGATGTCCCTAGGGGCGAAAGACAAGGTCGTACGGAGTTGAACCACAAGAAGACCCGGCAGGAGGGTGACTCCTTTCGACCGGAAAAGAAGTGGGATAGGCCACGCGGCGACAATGGCACTTGAAAATTGAAGGGAGGGCCTTCACACGCCAAGACGACCCCCGGTGCTCCGAAAAGAAAATCAGGTGCAACGCTTTATGGCGGACAAAATGCGACCTTCGATGGAGTGTGCTTCAATTGTGGGGAGTCCGGGCACATGTCCAAGAAGTGCACGAATCCCCGACAATTGAATATGACTCGGGCAACCACGGAGTTGTTCGAAGCTTCCATCAGCCGCTTGGTGGAGGCGGTGGTCGCCAAGACTTGCAAGGTAGGCAACTACTCTTGTGAGTTGTATCAGGAAACTGGCGCCTTGCGAAAAGGGAGTCAGTTAATATTTGTGAGTGGGATAATCCCCGGAACTAACGTGTCGTTGTTGGTGGACACAGGAGCGTCGCACTCCTTCATGACACCGGCAATGGCACGGAAGCTGGGACTCCCGACAAGTGATGTGGGGGCCTCTATTGAGGTGCGTTCTGCAAAAGGAGAACCACAATTGGCGACGAGGTTGGCGTTCGATGTTCCTCTTCAACTCGGGAGTTGGGGGGGACGTGAGAACTTCACCATTTGTGAGATCGATGAAGTGGATCTCATTTTGGGGATGACATTTCTGAGCAGATCCGGAGCGGTCATAGATGGCCGCAAGAGGGTAGTCACGCTACCATGTGAGAATGGTGGCGAAGTTTTTACAAGTGTCGGAAACGCCCAACCCCGTGGGAGGGCGAATAAACCTTCTGTCAGCAAGGGAGTGGGCCGTGGAGGAGTCACACGAGCCCCAGTTTTTGCTTTATGTAAGACAAGTGAAGTGAGAAGGCGATGGGGAGCCGAGCCCAGATTGGATCAAGGGGATTTTGGAGAAATACCAAGATGTGATGCCAGAGGATTTACCAAGCGGCTTGCCACCGCGAAGAGGAGTTGACCACAAGATTGAGGTGATACCGGGATCGGAGCCGCCTGCCAAGGCGCCCTACCGGTTGAGCCACAGAGAGTTGGTCGAACTGAAGACTCAGCTCAAGGATCTAATGTCAAAGGGGTACATCCGGCCGAGTAAGTCACCTTATGGAGCCCCGGTGCTATTCGCAGACAAGAAGGATGGGACGCTGCGGATGTGTGTCGATTACAGGGCTCTAAGTAAGGTGACTATCAAAAATTGGTACCCTTTGCCAAGGATCGACGACCTCTTTGATCGGTTGGCAGGAGCGAAGTATTTCAGCCGGATCGATTTGCGCTTCGGCTACCATCAAATTCGAGTGGCGGAAGGAGACGAGGAGAAGACCGCGTGCAGAACAAGGTATGGTTCATATGAGTTCTTGGTGATGCCGTTTGGGCTCACCAACGCACCCGCGACCTTTAGCATGCTAATGAATAGTTTTTTCCAGGAGTGGTTGGATGATTTTGTGATCGTGTACATCTGGTGTACTCGAAAACAAAGGAAGAGCACCTGGAGCACCTAAAAAGGGTTTTCCAGAAATTGCGGGAATGGAAGCTGTATGCCAAAGCTTCAAAGTGCGAATTCGGGGTCACGAAAGTGGAGTTCCTGGGGCATGTGATTACACAGGATGGGATCAAAATGGATAACAGAAAGGTGAGGGCGATTTTGGACTGGGAGCCTCCGACTTCGGTCCCGGGAGTGCGATCCTTCCTAGGACTCGCCTCCTATTACCGGAAGTATGTGAGAAATTTCACCAAGATCGTAGGGCCGCTGTCAGACCTCATGTGTAAATCCAAAGTCTGGGTATGGAACATCTTTTGTGGCCAAGCTTTTGCTGAGTTGAAGCAGCGGATGGCGGAAGCTCCAGTCCTCAAAATTCCGGAGTTCGACCGTCCATTTGAGATCCATACAGATGCGTTGGACTTTGCAATTGGGGGTGTACTCATGCAGGATGGACGTCCAGTGGCTTACGAAAGTAAGAAACTGAATGAAGTAGAGCGACGGTGGCCTACGCATGAGAAAGAAATGAAATGCATGCTTAGCCCGGCTTAGCTAGCTCAGGAATCCGATTGCAAAAACTTGTATTATACAAATTTTGTTATAAATGAAATGGTTTCCAAATGTTGTGCATCCTATTTTCTTTGGAATGGTGATGCATGGTATGGTTGGCTAGTGTGTAGAATGCATGCTAACTTACAAAAGTGGGAGAGATAAATTGGGTAATCGTGTGTTTGCGCAATGCCGAAATCGGGTGACTCCCACCCAAGGGGCAATGAAATTTGCGTCTTCTTTGGGAGTTCACGTGCTAGTGCGCACGTGGCGCGTGCGCGTACTATAACTGCGCTACCGAGGGGGTTGCCTTGTAGTGCGGGCTAACACGGAAGCTACGTGCTTCCGTTCACGTACTATAATCGTGTAGCCTCGGGCTGAAGTCGTAGTGCGGCTTTGGCGTGTTCCCGTACCTCAGGCCAGCATTCCAAGGCGGACCCAATTGTAGTGATTGGGGCGCACGGTTGGTTCAAGGTTATCTTCCTAGTCAAAAAGGGTTCAAGGTGAACCCTTTCTCAAGGTGATGCCAAAAAAGTGGCATCACGAGCGGTCGCAAGCAAATGTTGTTGCAGTAAGGCGATTCGATCCTCGGGGAGGATCGTTCCTTGGCCTTGAAGTGGGCCAAGAAGAGTGCACTGGGAGAAGCTTGAGAGGCTCCACCCTTGGCCGGGACTTGGAGGAAGTCGGCCGAACTTGCTAGTGGAGAGTAGAGTCAAGTGGGGTTTTGGTCCTTAGCCATGGGACGCCATGGTGCGGAAACAAACTCCTTGATGTGGGATGCCACAACTTGGATGTTCGTTTCTACAAAATAGACAAGTCGATGAGGACATCGACTCCCTATTGGTAGGGGTGTGTGTCGCGGCCTTTTGCCTTGAGGGCAGGGGGTCGGGACACGAGAGGGGCTGCCCCTGTGGTGGGGGCAGTGGCGACAATAGATGTGGGGGCTGAAGCACCCTTGAGTGCCCAAGGCACTCAAGGAGGCGGAGGCGCTCACTAGGTGGAGCCCCGCACACCGGATTGCGGTGGGGGTGGTTCCACGAGGGGTGGTGTTAGCTTAGTGAGACTTAGTGGGGGTGGCATAGGACTCACCATGGGGGCGGAGACCTTGTGGTGGGAGTCGTGGGGAGTCTTGGGACTCATCACGGTCCAATGGGACCGTGGTGGGTGGGCCAAGACTCACCGCGACTCATCACCGGGAATCGAGGGTTTTCATGGTGGTTCGCCATAAAATGGCATGGTTGTTTGTTAAACCCCCGTGGACAGTCACAGAAGTATATATAGGGAGTATTAACCCCGAGAACGGTGCAAGCCCGTTGGTGACCAAAAACTAGTGAGTAAGCGTGCGAGCCGGAAAGCGACCAAGGTGTGGGGAGCTATTCCGGACTGCCATCGACCAAAGGGAATTTCCACTAGGCCCAAATTGGGAGAGGGTATTGTGAAGGAGTAAAGGGGGACCGTTATGTCCCGGTGATCAGCCGAAGCTCCGAGTTGGCCCGGCGGCTAGTTAGGGAGTTAGTCGCGCGCATCAAAGCGAGTAACTATGACTTGAAGGTGGAGCTTACCGAAGTGAGGTGCGCGACAGCTGATCTTTGAGTTTTAGCAGATATATTCACTACAACATATTGCGGCTTTTATGACTCCCATGGGTGCGCAGTCATGACAGATTTGTGGCAGAAATGCCATTTGCAGCTGCATGGCTTCGGACTCTGCGCAACACAGGTCAAACATGTTTGACCACGAATATTGGCATGGCAGATATGACTACCAGTCACGGTCATGGCTACACTAGAATGACATGTGCATATTGCAAGACAGACATATGACTTCATGACTCTCACTCTAATGCATTATGCCAGATCATCACATGGATGAATCACTACATGACTACACGTGTCGACACATGCTTTTCTGGTTATATATATAATATATGAGTATTTATATCTTAAAAAAACGGAGACTCTTACCACTAGAATGAATTAAAAAAACCCAAAAAAAACAAAGATTTAAAAAAAATCACATCGGCTGGTAAGTGCACAGTGTGTCGCCCTTGTGGTTTGGGGTTCAAACCCGCTGCCCTTATCCCGTGTGTGGGATTGTTCGAGACGGTATGTCTTGACGTTGATCGTCCTGTAGGTCTTATGGCCCATAAATGAAGGCGGGTGAATTTTCCCCCTCCTCAAGGGCTTGTGGTTTCCTTTAAGGAAAAAAAAAGAAAAAAAAGAAAAATCAAAAAGGGGCTTTTAGGGTTTACAAAAAGGTTAAAAAACTTAAAAAGTTGCCCATCACAGTAGCGTGAACAGACTTAGAGCGAGCGGGAGGGAGGGAGAGAGAGGGTTGGGACTTAGAGCGAGCGAGCGGGAGAGAGGGCAAACATGCATGGGAGGCCCGCAGTTGGATCAACCTTCGCATCTGGAGCAAGCAACCCTAGAAACGCTAGGGTATGTGTGCGAGGAGGTTTCGGCTGGGAGCCCGCCGTTCTTGGGAGAGTCAGCTTCGTCTTAGAAGGCCGTGTTTCAATCTCTACCCGCTCGGCCCTGATTTTACAGCACGGAGCAGAGCTGGCATGAGTTTCTAAAAGATCCTTCACGATGGTGGGACAACCGCAATCGCAAGGTGTGGCTTTTTCTTAATGTACGATGTGAAGAAGTTTGTCCATCCTGCAAATGTGGGTTGGCTCTCCTGTTAGTACCATGATTTGGTATTCTTCCTGATGTTTACAAGGTTTTTGGGAGAGTTAGCTTGGTCTTAGTAGGCCGTGTTTCAATCTCTGCCCACTCAGCTGCACCGTGGTGGTTCTCACTGACCAATCCGACATTACCTAACTACAGACACAAGCAGCACACACTAGAGGTCATCTTGGGTTCATGTTCAGTCAAATCCTCCATGGGTCATGACACAAGGTCGAGGACAATGTGGTGAGGGCACCTTCTTCTTCGACCTATTTCAGCCTATTTTGCCCTCTCATCAGACTCGGCCCTGAATTTGAATCATGGAGCAGAGCTGGCATGAGTTTTTTTAAGATCCTTCGCGAGGGTGCGACCGCAATCGCAAGGTGTGGTTTTTCTTTAATGTACGATGTGCAGAATTTTGTCCATCCTGCAAATGTGGGTTGTTGGCTCCTGTTAGTACCATGATTTGATATTATTCCTAATGTTTACAAGGTTCTTGGGAGAGTCAGCTTGGTCTTAGCAGACCGTGTTTCAAAGTCTGCCTGCTCAGCTGCACCATGGTGCAGGTTCTCATTGACCAATCCGACATTACCTGACTACAGACACAAGCATCACACACAAGGTCAAATCCTCCATGGGTCATGACACAAGGTCAAGGACAGTGTGGTGAGGGCACTTTCTTCTTCGACCTATTTCAGCATGTTTTGCCCTCTCATCAGACGCCCTGAGATGCATATTGAATTTTGTAAGTTAGCTCATTGCTCATTGATAAGTAGGGTTGGGGGTGTTTGCTGGAACAATTCTAGGCTGTCATTGTCAGCTGCTAGCAGGAAGGCAAGGATGTATGCATAGATAGCTGAAGGATTTTGTGCATAGGCATAGATAGCTGAAGGAGCAGGGATAGAGTGTGGGCCCAAATTCGTCCAAGAGGGCCGGATTTCAAGCTCCATTATTTCAGTGTCATCCATTCAGCCAGGGATTTCCTGGTGACATTGCCAAGGCTTTACTCGCAACACGATGCTTGTAAAGCTTCCTTAGCTTGAATGCTGATTATGCTTGAATTATTAGGTTTGTAAAGCCAGTTTTGAAATTTTCATGGTAATCAGCTCTCTTGAAAATCTGTAGGTTGCAAGCCATTTACAGCGGGCCGTGGGTGGACTGGAAGATAGCCATTGAAAGTCCTGGTGCAAGTTAATACCAGTGGAGAGCATAATAAGCTTCATATGCCCTTTTGGTGCTAGTTATCTTCATGTATGGTACTGTTGAACACCAACAATGTTTTGGTGAGATTCTGTCTTGGTGCACATGTCTGATAAAGAAAGACGGTAATGTTTGTTCTGAAACCTGAAGGCGTGAAATGATTCAACACAACAAGAGCATTACGCGTGTCACAGTACAAGCTGTAAGAAAGCAAGAGATACATAGTTATACAGTCAAACAGACAACTATCAGTTTCTGTGGAATCTCTTGCCAATGGCAGGAGATGGGGGAAGGGGTGAAGGCCGCCGACATAACGTTTGTGTGCGTTTGCAGCCCTGGAAAAGGGCAAAGAGATCCCTGGTGACATCATCAAATCTGCAATTGTACCAGATGTCATCCTGAACATGGCTCTGGTGGCCATGTATGCTAAATGTGGGAGCATTGAGGATGCCAAGGGAGTGTTCAACACTATGGCTGAACTAGATGTGGTGTCGTGGAATGCGATGCTTGAAGGGTGTACAGAGCAGGAGCGCGGGATGGGGCTTTGGAAAGCAAATGATGGAGAAAAGGATGAAGGTACCTTCTTCAACATATTTCACCCTGTTTTCCCTGCTAGTGTTTGCTTTGACAATTCTAGGCTGTCATTGTCAGCTGCTAGCAGCAAGGCGAGGATGTATGCATGATTTGTGCAGAGGCATGGATAGCTGAAGGAGCAGGGATTTCGTGTGGGTCCAGATTCATCCAAGAAGGCCAGATTTCAAGCACAAGATTACCTGTGATTCCCTGTGGATCAATAGCTACAAGAAACCTGCATGGGTAGATGGTCAACTGGGAGCAGCGGCACAAGTGATAAAATCAGGCACTGCTAATGAAGGCATCTTCTTCAACACATTTCACCCTGTTTTTCCCTCTTATCAGAATCGGCCCTAAATTTACATGTTCAATTCTGCAAGTTAGCTGGTTGAGTGAATCTAGTTTGGAGTGACTTTGACATGATACTGCCAATGTGACAACAGGAAAGTGTCAAAAAATAGGTAACAGAGATGAGGAGAAGCTGTGGAATGAATACTTATCTGAGCCCAGGCACTGATGGGTCAACCGGGGCAGAAAGGTGAATGCCTGCTACATTTCAGAGAGTAGCAGACGCAATTCAGCATAGGAACTAGTGTGCTACGCTGAGTTGGGTGTTTCCTAGAACAAATGTAGGCTGTCATTGTCAGCTGCTAGCAGCAAGGCAAGGATGAATGCTTGATTTGTGCAGAGGCATGGATAGCTGAAGGAATAGAGATAGAGTGTGGGTGACGCAGGGTGCTGGGCGATGGGCAAGATGTCTTTGTATAAACGTGAGTGACCTTCCTATCATCCTGGGTTTCATTTTTAGTGCATGTTTCTTTGTGAAGTATCTGACGACTTCGCCAATACACACCAACCTTTTTGCTTTGGTTTGTTTAGGACATGGGATAGAAGTTACCATAAACAACACTGGCATTGGTTTTTCATATATGGTATTAGATAATTCTCTTAATTGTTTCCGCCTTGGCAGGTTGCTCAGTGACCTTCCCTGGACGCTTTGGAGTATAGCGAGTGAGTGTCTCACAATGCAATATGGTTGGTGCATCTTATGCAAGAACTTGGAAAACAAACAAATGTCCTTGCTGTAGTAATTCTTAAAGCCATGCAAGCCGTTTTTGATGGGTTGCAGATTGATGGAATACATGAGTAGTTAGAAGATTTTGGGTGAACACTTTTCAAAGTGTTATAGTTAGATAAAATAATTCACATGAGAACATGCGACTATTTAATGTATTTTTAGATCGCAACAAAAATGATAATGATAAATAGATTGGTAAATAGAGATGGTATGCAATCTCTTGGTTTTGCTCAGCTTGTTGTAGTTATGTCTTGCTGCCTTGTTCTCTTTGTATTATATATTATATTTCATTGTTGTAATAGACATGTACATGACTGCTATCATAGTCATAATAATGACTACATCTATTTTCACTGTTCTGAGTAAATCCGGAGCGGTCATAGATGGCCGCAAGAGAGTAGTCACGCTGCCATGTGGGAATGGTGGCGAGGTCTTACGAGTGTCGAAAACGCCCAAATCCGTGGGAGGGCGAATAAGCCTTCTGTCAGCAAGGGAGTGGGCCGTGGAGGAGGCACACGAACCCCAGTTTTTGCTTTACATTAGAGAAGTGAAGGGAGAAGGCGATGGGGAGACGAACCCAGATTGGATCAAGGGGATTTTGGAGAAATACCAGGATGTGATGCCGGAGGATTTACCAAGCGGCTTCCACCGCGAAGAGGAGTTGACCACGAGATTGAGGTGATACCGGGATCAGAACCGCCTGCCAAGGCACCCTACCGGTTGAGCCACAGAGAGTTGGTCGAGCTGAAGACTCAGCTCAAGGATCTAATGTCAAAGGGGTACATCCGGCCGAGTAAGTCACCTTACGGAGCCCCGGTGCTATTCGCAGACAAGAAGGATGGGACGCTGCGGATGTGTGTCGATTACAGGGCTCTGAATAAGGTGACTATCAAAAACCGGTACCCTTTGCCAAGGATTGACGACCTCTTCAATCGGTTGGCAGGAGCGAAGTATTTCAGCCGGATCGACTTGCGCTCCGGCTATCATCAAATTCGGGTGGCGGAAGGAGATGAGGAGAAGACCGCGTGCAGGACAAGGTATGGTTCATATGAGTTCTTTGTGATGCCTTTTGGGCTCACCAATGCACCAGCGACCTTTAGCACGCTGATGAACAGCCTTTTTCAGGAGTGGTTGGATGACTTTGTGATCGTGTACATCGACGACATCTTGGTGTACTCGAAAACAAAGGAGGAGCACCTGGAGCACCTCAAAAGGATGTTCCAAAAGTTGCGGGAAGGGAAGCTGTACGCCAAAGCTTCAGAGTGCGAATTCGGGGTCACGAAAGTGGAGTTCTTGGGGCATGTGATTACACAGGATGGGATCAAAATGGATGACAGAAAGGTGAGGGCGATCTTGGACTGGGAGCCTCCGACTTTGGTCCCGAGAGTGCGATCCTTCCTAGGACTCGCCTCCTATTACCGGAAGTATGTAAGAAATTTTGCCAAGATCGCGGGCCGCTGTCGGACCTTCTGTGTAAATCCAAAGTCTGGGTATGGAACACATTTTGTGGCCAAGCTTTTGCTGAATTGAAGCAGCGGATGGCGGAAGCTCCAGTCTTGAAAATCCCGGAGTTCGATCGTCCATTTGAGATTCATACAGATGCGTCGGACTTCGCGATTGGGGGTGTACTTATGCAAGATGGACGTCCAGTGGCTTACGAAAATAAGAAACTGAATGAAGTGGAGCGATGGTGGCATACGCACGAAAAAGAGATGAAGGCGGTGGTGCATTGCCTTGAGCTTTGGCGCCACTATGTTGGTTCCAACCCAGTGAAGGTGTTCACGGACAATGTCACGGTGAAGTATTTTGCCACGCAGCCCAAGTTGTCCCCAAAACAACTTAGGTGGCAAGATACTTTGGCGGTGTTCGATGTGGATATCCAGTACAAACCGGGACAAGACAACGTGGTGGCCGATGCTTTAAGTAGAAAGCAGCAGCTCTTGTTGGTGTACAAGGGCGAGACGGCGCTCCAAAGGAAGATCCGAAAGGCTTGCCGGAAGGATGAGCTGGCGAAGTCCGTGATGCAGGACTTGAGGATGGGGGTTAAATCGCAGTTCCACTTGCAAAATGGACTGCTCCGGTATAAGCAAAAACGTCTCTACGTGCCAAAGGGAGGGATCAGAGATAGCCTCTTGAGAGAATGCCATGATAGCCCGCTTGCGGGCCACGGCGGAGGCAAGCGCACTGCGGCACTCTTGAAGAAAGAGTATTTCTGGCCCAAACTGAGGGAGGAGGCAGAGGAGTATGTCAAGACATGCACCACATGCCAACAAAACCGGAGCGAGTACAAAAAGCAAGCGGCGCTGTTACAACCCTTGCCGATTCCAAAGGGGACTTGGGAAAGCGTCTCGATGGATTTCATGACTGCTATGCCGCTGTCAAAAGGATTCGATGCAATCATGGTGGTGGTGGATAGGTTCAGTAAAATGGGCCATTTCATCCCCACCAAGGAGACGGCAACGGCGCAGGAGACAGGGCGACTTTACTTTGCCCACGTCTTAAAGCATCATGGAGTCCTGAAGGATATTGTCTCGGATCGCGATCCAAAGTTTACGAGTAAATTTTGGAGGCACTTTGGAAGAAGATGGGGACGAGGCTGAAGATGAGCACCGCCTTCCGACCTACGACCGACGGCCAAACAGAAAGGGTGAATTCCGTAGTGAAGCAGATCTTGCGGAATTACGTGTCGGCAGACCAAACAGACTGGGTGGAACACTTAGACGCGGCAGAATTCTGTTATAATAACACAGAACACTCCGCAACGGGAGTTTCCCCTTTTGTATTGGTCTATGGAAAAGCACCTCTGGTGCCGACAAGTTAGGCTGCCCAGGACGTTGAGGAACCGGCAGTAGCGGCGGTACTGGAAGAACGCGAGCGTTTGTTGAAGCTCGCAAAGTACAACATTGCCAAAGCCAGGAAACGGTATGAAAGGCAGGCGAATCGGAAGCGGAGGGAAGTGAAGTTTGAGGCAGGCACAGAGGTCTGGTTGAACATCAAGAATTTTCGACTACCTCCGGAAGTGAGTCTGAAGTTCGTACCTCCGTATGCGGGACCCTTTCGCATTCGGAAGGTTATGAATGAGGATGTGTATGAATTGGAGCTGCCGGCAAACAGCAAGGTGCACCCAGTATTCCATGTCTCCCTTTTGAAGCCTTACTTCAAAGATGAAGCGCGTCCGAATCGGCATCAAGTGTTGCGTCCGCCACCTATGCTGTTGGATCATGAAAATGAACCTGAGTACGAGGTGGAGGCAATACTTAAGTCGAGGAGGTTCAAGAACCGAGAAAAACGGAGTATCTCGTCAAATGGAAGGGCTATCATCATGTGGAAGCATCTTGGGTGCGTGCCTCAGAAATGGGAAACGCATCCGAGGCGGTTCCAGCTTTCGAAGGGCGACCTCAAAAGCGGAAGAAACGTTGATGGGGATATCAACCTTGGAGCGTGGGGGAGGAAATGCATGCCTAGCCCGGCTTAGCTAGCTTAGGAATCCGATTACTTAAGCTTGTATTGTACAAAAATTTGTTATAAAGGAAATGGGTTCCAAATGTTGTGCGTCATATTTTGTTTGGAATGGTTATGCATGGTATGGTTGGCTAGTGTGTAGAATGCATGCTAGCTTATAAAAGTGGGAGAGGTAAATTGGGTTAATCGTGTGTTTGCGTAGTGCCGAAATCGGGTGACCCCCATCCAAGGGGCAAGGAAACTTGCGTCTTCTTTGGGAGTTCACGTGCTAGTGTGCACCTGGCGCGTGCGCGTACTATAACTGCGCTACCGAGGGGGTTGCCTTGTAGTGCGGGCTAATGCGGAAGCTACGTGCTTCCGTTCACGTACTATAATCGTGTAGCCTCGGGACGAAGTCGTAGTGCGGCTTCGGCGTGTTCCCGTACCTCAGGCCAGCATTCCAAGGCGGACCCAATTGTAGTGATTGGGGCGCACGGTTGGTTCAAGGTTATCTTCCTAGTCAAAGAGGGTTCCAGGGAACCCTTGCTCAAGGTGATGCCAAAAGCGGCATCATGAGCGATCGCAAGCAATGTTGTTGCAGTAAGGCGATTCGATCCTTGGGGAGGATCGTTCCTTGGCCTTGAAGTAGGCCAAGAAGAGTGCACTGGGAGGAGCTGGAGAGGCTCCACCCTTGGCCGGGACTTGGAGGAAGTCGGCCGAACTAGCTAGTGGAGAGTAGAGTCAAGTGTGGGGTTTGGTTCTTTGCCATGGGACGCCATGGTGCGGAAACAAACTCCTTGATGTGGGACGCCACAGCTTGGATGTTCGTTTCTACAAAATGGACAAGTCGATGAGGACATCGACTCCCTGTTGGTAGGGGTGTGTGTCGCGACCCTTTGCCTTGAGGGCAGGGGGTCGGGACTGTCGCGCGGCTTTTACTCACCCATCCCTTCGCTATCCGAGGCGGAAACTCCAAGATAGAAGAGTTGGAAATCTCTAAGTACTCAGCCCGCGCAGAACAATCAGTCATGACCTACAGCTAGTGTATCATGGGGGTGTTTCCTATTTGTTTCCCTTTTCGCATTCATCTTAGCTACCTTACCATTGATAATTAAGTATTAGTTTGCTTCATCAATCTATCGGTTTTCTTCACTCATCCATTCAATCCACAGCTTCTCTCAGATCTCTCTACACAGTGTGATTGTATCTTATAAGTATCAGATTATGATTTATCAGGTATCAGGCCGAAGCCATTATGTCTCTAATCTGCTCTCCAATATCACTACAGCTTTGCATATAACAAGCATCTACTAATCCTCTTTTCTCCTTCACCGTGCTCTCCATCTCTTGCCTCCGATCTCCGCTCCAGCCTGACTCAGAAGTCCTCCCCGAATAATGATCATCCTCCTTCATTCCCCCTTTCTCCATTTATCCTCCTATCCGCTGTTCTAACCGTTTCCCTCTCTAACCGTCGTCTGTGAACTAACATGTTCCCTTCACAGGTGTTGTTCCCCACAGTCGTTCCCTATTATCGTGACAGCTGTGTCAAGCGGTGACTGGCTGTGTTTGGCTGTGTCGGGCTGTGACTGGCTGTGTGGCTGTGCCGGGCTGTGACTGGCTGTGTGGGCTGTGTCTGCTGTGACGACTGTGTGGGCTGTGTGGGCTGTGTGGGCTGTGACGACTGTGACGGGCTGTGTCGGCTGTGACAACTGTGTAACCCCCCTCTACAGTGCGCTGCTGTCACCCCTAAGGCTCCTGTTGGTCTCAGTCTGTGCAAAAATTAAGGGTACCCTACAGATCCCGTATAAGTGTCTAAGTCCCCTACAGTCCTCTAACATTACCCCTTCCCCCCTCAAAAAGCCGTGTCCTCACGGTTTACTGTTTCCGAGTAGCAAACCTTTGTGAGTGAGCACCTTGTTGACGTTGAGAGTTTCGTGGTGGACTGTGTGTACGAGCCCGAGGTCTGTCTCTGGTTGATGGAGATGGTTGATCACTACCTGGATAAGTGAGGCCTTCTGGAGGCTGATATCGAGGTAATCTTTCCGGCATAGGAGATCCCCTTTGTTTCTTCTCTTCCATCTGAATTGCATAGTCTTCTCCCATGTCAAAAGAATTCTGTGAAGAAACAGTTGTATCAGAATCCTCATCGCCTCTCAGGTGTTTTAATTTTCGAACTTTTTGTGGAATCATCTGGGGCATACAATGCTGTCCTACCATGTCTGGAAGTTTGTATTTTACAACTTGGTGTAACCGCTGAACAGCAAAATTGGTGTAGGCACTGAGCTCCTTGTCTGTCCAGATGAGTGGGGTACCAATTACTGGTGCAGCGTGCAAGTACTTCCATGCCACATGTCCCTTATAGAAAATGTCATCAAGTCCGAATTTCTGTGTTGACAAATGGTTGCAGGCTGCTTGAAACCATGAACGAATTTGAGAATCCTTCTGCATCATAACTTTTGGGTCATATAGGTACATATGAGGTGGCACCGAAGGTAATACCCAATGATCTCCACTGGAGTAACTTTGAAAGCGTGTTTGCATCTTTTGTTGCTCAATGTGGTAACGTACCAGAAAACAAGCAGCGTAGTATAGCCCGCACCCCATGACAATACTTGCTATCTCCTTGGTCTTGGTATAAATGAGTCCATGTACAACCTGGAAAGCAACCAATTCCCTCAACATGGTACCTGCCTCGTGCCAGTATTGTGCAAAGTGATGATCTTCAATATGTCGATTGTTTGGAAGAACTTTAGTCCTAGTTGCCACTGGCAGCCAAATACGCATGATTTGGTAGTAATGTGCGAATGACTGCGGAGGACTAAATTCTTTCCAAGCCAAATCCAACATGATGGGAATTTGGTTGAAGGGCATAAGCATAGCCCTGCTGTACTCCCTTGCAGCTGGAGTTTTAGGTGGGTTAAAAGCGGCATTGCCCCATACCTCCGGCTGTGGTGTGGTTGTAGTAACCACAGGTTCAGCTACTGGTACACTGACCTGTTGTGGTGGTGGTGGTACTGGCTCCTGTATCATTGGCATCTCCTGCACCTCCTGTGAAGACTGAAAAGCCAAAGTTCTGGCTTGTAAATAAGAAGCCATTAGCTGTTCCTGAGGGATATAGACTCTTTGGTCGATGTTTGAAGTGAGGTCTTCCACTTGAGTCTGGAGTCCGTCTACATCCTCTTGTAACTCTGCTATCCTACTATAGACATTGTCTATAGTAGTTGTGGCAATGTTCTGCACCTGCAGCCTGAGCTCATTCATCTCGCTTTGGGTGAGCTTCCGTGGGCTTTTGCCCTCTACTGGCCCTTGTGCTAACCAGACCTGCATAAGGCTGTTATCCACCAAGCTGCTTGTGGTTCCCCTGAGAGTTTGCTCCTCTCTTAGCTTGTACAATTCCAACTGCTGTTGTAAAGCCTCCATGCGCTTCGCCTGTGGCTCAACCAATTGCGCATAGGCAGCAAGTAGATTATTGGCTTCCTTCGAAGCCTTGTTACTGACCGCGATTTCATTTCTATTGGCCACGATGGTTTGTTGCAACTCCACGATGTGTTTCTCTTGATCAGCTTCCCTCTGCCTGTATTGCTTGAAAGTATCTT
The DNA here is from genome assembly GCA_030704615.1 of Takakia lepidozioides. Lineage (NCBI taxonomy): Eukaryota > Viridiplantae > Streptophyta > Takakiopsida > Takakiales > Takakiaceae > Takakia > Takakia lepidozioides. The sequence goes on from CM060733.1 coordinate 17,409,896, forward strand.
CATGGCGACAGATTGTATTCTTCATATCGACAATGAGCTTCATTTGCTCAACATTCTCTTCTTCTGCCTTCGTACATTTTTCCGCTTGACTGTTTATTTCTTTTGTTGATTGGTCAAGCATAGTTGTAAATGTAGCACATTGTATCGCCATCCTGTTATGCACTGTCTGCAACTCCGTATGTAGTGCATTCAGTTCTTGCAACTTGCTTTCATGCTGCACCTGCATTTGGTATAGCTGTTGCTTATGTGCTTCGTGCAACTGGTCTTGCGCGAGGCCTGCCTCAATCAATTGTTGCTTGGCCAACTGCAAAGCCATTTCTGTATTGCCCAAGTCCTGCTTCATCTTGAGAGTGACCTCTTCATCGACCTTGTTTGCACACTCAGTGGCAAGTCGAGCCTCAAACTCCTTCCTGAGTTCCTCTTTCAAGGCTGTCAATTGGGTAATTGGAACATGGGATTTGACATAAGTCCCCAACAAATTAAGTGTCCTGCCTATGGAACTCATCAGCATTGCCTGTTGAGGGTCATCATGGTGAGGTTGCTGCTGTTCCTCCTGATCTTCAACAGTATGATGTCTCACTAACCATTCAGGCCATTGTCCCACCGGATTTTCTTCCTGAACTACTTCATCTATGACTGGTGTTACAGTGTCATGACCTTCCGCCTGTGGTACCTCCGACACAGGTGTGTGTATTATATGCACCTCAGGATTTCCCTTGGGCAACTGTTGCACCTCTGGAATTTCTGTCTCCTTGACCAGACCAGAATATTCATAGAGAAGGTCCCCTTTCTCTATTTCTGCCACTATCTGTTCTGTAGTTGGAATATCTATCCCTTCACTTTCCAAATCAATTATTTCGGGTTGAGCTGCATGGATAACTTGTGACCTTGTGACAAGTCGTTCAAGTGGCTGTGTTGGCTGTGATGCAGAAGTAACTTCCTCCTCCCTCTCTGAAGGTCCTGCTTCCAGTAATAGCATTTGTCTGTGCTGCTGTGCCCCTTCCTGGCCATGAGCTTGGGAAACATTATCATGCGGAATCCGTGAAGCCAGTGGATCCGCCACTACAGTCTTTCCCCTTCTCTGCCTCTTAGTCTCGGGTTGTGCTGCTAGTCCACCCTCACTGTGTGAAGAGCCTTGCTCTTCCATTGCAGTTGTTTCTGGCTCAAACACTCCCATTTCCTTCCTTTCTTGTGCATTAAGTATGCCAGAATTAAGGATTATTTGAGCAATGATTGGGCCAGACACTATGATAGGAGACTTTGCGGTAGTACCTTGTAATCTTTTCATCTCCTCTACTAGTGCGTTGTACATTATGTCCGCCCATTGTACCTCTTGTCCCTTCAGGCCTTTGAGTATTTCCTCTGTGAAGGATCTGCTCAAATATTGTTGGTTCTGTTTCAGGGCAATCAGAACGTTCAATACCTGGCCTATCTCTTTTAACCCTGGGTACACAGCTTTGGTACAAGCATAACCCTGAGTTTTAAAGAAACTCCCTTCTTGGAATAAGTCCCCTATTTGCAGTCTTGCCCTGTGTTCCCCCACATGCACCTGACCTGCTGGCAATCGAAACAATTGCTGGAGGTATAGGGGAGTAATCATTAATTCAACTCCCTTCACCGTTGTTGTTCCTGTCCTTGGCTCAAAGTTCTGCAAAAATTGTAACATGTACTGTCTATGGTGTAGTGTCCAATCCAGGCTTTGCAATCCTTCCAATCTCAGCTCCTCCAGTATCTTTATCGCCTGTGGGGTAGCCATCGTTTGTTTCTGCAGAATTGTGGTGCTCTTCACCCTGATTTCCTCCATTCCTCTCACTCTCTTCATCTTAGACTCACAGAACTGCTTTGGCTGTAACAACTGCAGGAATGCCTGTAGTGCACAAAGCATAAACGTATGGTTGCCGCAGAAAGCTATGGGTAATCTCTTGTAAGCCTGCGGGGCTTGCAAGCATTGCTCAAGAGAAAAGCTCTGCTCTGTCGTTTCGTGTCTATGCCACTGCGTAAGTAATATTGCGAGCGTATAGTCTGTTAGTTCCTCCATAGTTTCCAAGTTATAGCATTTATGGCCTGTCCTGTCGAGACGCCCGTTACTCAGAACGACGCCGCCTCTTGCGCTCAATTTCCCTCCATTTTCTTGATCATTTCTCTGGTTTTCTATTGGCTGTATCCGCTGTGACTGGATTTTAACTTTTATCTTCTTTAGTGGACTTTCCCTGTTGGATAGTCCACTAGGATCACACATGCGACATGAATTCGGCTTTTCTGTACTTGCCGTTCGTTCCGTTTCCCTTTTTCCGTATTCATTAATGGGCCCGCCTTTCATCCCATTTGACGGCCGTTCTTGTCCTCTTTCTTTTTGACACCTGTCCTTGCACTTCATTCTCTGCTGTGTGTCGCCCCCTGACCTCCACGTGTCTATTTTTAAAGTAATTTCCGTTTCCTCTTCCGTCATCCATTTTCCTGAAGTTATTATGTGTCCACTTGTCACTGATTCTATGGATGGTGTAACTTTAGTAGGCTGTGTTGAGCTGTGACAGGCTGTGTCATACTGTGTTACCCTGTGATAGGCTGTGATGCACTGTGGTAAGCTGTGATAGGCTGTGACACGCTGTGGTAGGTTGTTATAGGCTGTGTTGCGCCGTGCTGGGCTGTGGTTGGCTGTGTCACGTCGTGACGGGCTGTGGTTGGCTGTGTCACGTCGTGATGGGCTGTGGTTGGCTGTGTCACGTCGTGATGGGCTGTGGTTGGCTGTGTCACGTCGTGATGGGCTGTGGTTGGCTGTGTCACGTCGTGATGGGCTGTGATAGGCTGTGTCACGTCGTGATGGGCTGTGATAGGCTGTGTTGCACCTTGGCGGCCTATGATAGGCTGTGTCACGTTTGTTTTGCCCACCCTGGTCGTATATGCTGGGCCTAGCAACAAGTGTTCCATACTCCGTTCGTAACACTGGTGCAGCCCGTGACTGTTCTTGCGGTTCTATATGCAAATCATGCTGCAGGGGTTTGTCATGGATACCACTGTAACCCTTCAACTTATTTGCATTGACTCTTCCCAGCATTTCTTTGTTAATGGTTTGTAACATAGCGGTGTTGTTATCATACATCTTTTGTATGACATAAGGTCCTTTCCACGGTGATTTAAGCTTAGAAGCTTGAATCTTTTCTTTCTTCTGCAACCATAGAACCAAATCCCCCGTCTTAAAAGTCTTTAACTTGCCTTCATCAAACTGTTCCTTTCGCTTCATCTGAATTCTGGTCATATTATCAGCTGCATCAGCACGTACTTCTTCCACATGGTATAATTCATGTTTCCTGACCTTGATGGAGTCTTGCAATTCCATTCTTTTTCCCCACTCCGTTCTCATGGTAGGTAACAGGAATTCCACTGGAAGTAAGGCTTCCATACCATAAACTAATTGGAATGGTGTATACTTAGTGGTGACTTTATATGAAGTCCTGTATGACCATAAAGCTGTCAGCAGCTTTGTATCCCAATCCGTTCTGTTTGCATTGACTATCTTAGCCAAGATAGTACATAGTATTTTGTTGGTAGCCTCTGCCTGCCCATTACCCTGTGGTAATATGTTGTACTCTTTCTATGCACAATCATAAACTCTTTAGTCAACAACTCAATGGTCTCATTCATGAAGTGACTTCCTTGATCACTGATAAATTCTAAGGGACAGCCAAATCGTGTAAGTATGTTCTCGTACAGGAACCTTGCTGTGGACTTGGCTGTGTTGTCCCTCAAAGCTTTAGCTTCCACCCACTTTGTAGTATAATCAGTGGCTGTAATTATGTACCTGTTTCGTGTATTCTTGGATGGTGGATTAATTGGTCCAACAAAGTCTAGTCCCCATTTCTGAAATGGTTCCGTAGGCATTGTAGGATGCAAGGCCATCCTTCCAGATCTCTGCAAAGGTCCTAGCCTCTGACATTCATCACACTTCTGACAATACTCATGTACATCTTTGAACAAAGTAGGCCACCAGTATCCTGCGAGTAGTATCTTTCTACTGGTAGTCTCTTCTCCAAAATGACCTCCAGCCACTCCTTTATGAACTTCCTCCAAGACTTTATTTACTTCATGGTGGTACAAGCATCGTTTTAGTACTCCATCAGGTCCTAACTTATACATTCTGCTTCCTACCATAGTATAAGGTAAAGCTTTGATAGCAATTCTCTTCCTCTGCTCCTTACCATAACTAGGTGGGCACTGACCATGAGCAAGGTAGTATCTGATTGGCCACTGCCAATCTAACCATTCATCTGCACTTCCTTGCACCTCCATTATAAATAAACTCGCATCAGGTAACTGATCGTCCACTCCTGTGGCGGCCTCTCCTGTTGTTAGTCGTGACAAATGATCTGCCACAAGATGCAAACGGCCAGGCTTGTAAATAACCTCGAACTCAAACTCATGCAAGATTATTAACCACCTCGCTATCCTTCCACTTATCAAAGGTTTGTTCACCAGATATATCAGAGCCTGGTGATCCACATAAAACATAAACTTTCTTCCCAATAGGTAATGCCTGAATTTCTTGACTGCATAAATCATTGCCAATGCTTCTCTTTCCGTTGTGCTATAGTTCCTCTCAGCACTGTTCATCAACCGGCTAGCATAGTACACAGGTGAATCTATATTCCCTGTAACATTCTGGGCTAACACCGCACCCAACGCTTCTCCTGATGCATCGCAGTGAACATGAAATACTACATGCCAGTGGGGTTAATCAGCACAGGTGTAGTTGTTACTGACAGTGTAAGTTCCTCAAACGCCTGTTGACATTCAGCTGTCCAGGCAAACACTGCATCTTTCTTCAGAAGCTTGCTCAATGGTGCTGCTATTTGTGCATACCTTTTGACAAATCTTCTGTAATAACTGGTTTGCCCAAGGAATCTTCGTAGACTTTTAACATTCACTGGGGTGGAGATGCTTTAATGGACTCTGTCTTCCTGGGATCCACAAGGAGTCCCTTCTTACACACAATGTGTCCCAGAAGCACCCCTGAGTTCACACAGAAAGTACACTTCTCTGGATTCAGGCCCAGACCTCTCATCCTGCATCTGGCCAACATAACTCCAATTTATGCAAGTGCTCACTCTTAGAGCTGTACACACTGAAATCATCCAAGAATACCTGCATGAAATCATCCAGATACTCATGAAAAGATTCACTTATCACTCTCTGAAAGGTCGCTGGTGCATTACAAAGTCCAAAGGGCATGACTTTGTATGCATAAGCCCCCCAGTCTGTGATGAAAGCTGTTTTCCCTTGGTCTTCTTCTGCCACTTGCACTTGATTATAACCACTGAAGCCATCCATGAATGAGTACATCTCATGGCCTGCCACAGTGTCTAATACTGCTTCTGTGAATGGCAAAGGGAAAGGATCTTTCTTCGTACAAGCATTCAGCTTCTTATAGTTCACACATACTCTCAGTTTGCCATTCTTCTTGGGAACTATTACAATGGGTGACAACCAAGTTGTATACTCTATTGGGTATATAAACTTAGCCTCAGCTAACTTTTTTATCTCTTCTCCAACCTTCTGTGCGTAGTTGGGATTCATTCTATACCTCGCCTGCTTGATTGGTACTGACCCTGGTTCCAGTTCAATCTTATGCTGACAGACTTCAGGTGGTATCCCTTTTAGATCCTCATAGCTCCAAGCAAATACATCTCTGTATTTGATGAACAAGCTTTTAGCTTCTTCGAAGAATTCCGGCTCCAAATCAGCTCCTACTTTCACCATCCTCGGTTCCTCTTTAGTTCCCACATTTACTTCCCTCACCTGCTCATCAGCTGTGATTGTCCAACCAGTCACCACTTCATCCTGTAAGCTCACAGTGGCTGGTTCTTCTAGGATTTCTATTTCTCCTTCTCTTTCTTCATAGAAATGTGATGGGTAAATGCTGGTTTCCTCTTCAGTTGGTGTTGCTCACTACACCACAGCAGATACCTCTCAAACAACTTAGGCTTTCCAGCCGCATCTCCGCAACCTGCTCCGAGGTTTACTATTTCATGAGCAGAAACCATGAGCCATGAGCCATGAGCCGCATGAGCCGCATGAGCGGTGAGCCGAAGTCTAAGATACGCGGATTTCATGAGCGGACTCCTCCAAATTTGGAAATGCGGCAGATTAAACAAGTATTAAAATAATAGTTTTTTATTTGACCTTGCCGTTTTTGGACGTTCCAGATCATGTAATGCGGCGAAGATATGTCGTCAGTAACAAGTCCGCTCATGGTTTTATAGATCCGCTCATGGAAATAAGTGACCGTGCAACGGGAAATCCAGTATACCACTGCAAAAGGACGTCGCATACTGGCCTGTATAGAGTATTCCGCGGTTTTACATGCCTTAACATTGGAATGAAGCTGACCCTTTTGCCGCGATTGAACCAATGGAGTCTGCACCAATACAGTCTGCAGTACTTCACAATTCTGTCTTCTTCGGGTATTCGGCGGGAAAGGTTTGCAACTGAACTGGGAAATAGGGTGCCGCATTAGGGTTCGCACGTGCGAAATTTCGGAGCGGTTTGGTGTTGGCGAAGGCCGCCTCTGGGGGTACCTACGACGATACTTGGAAATTCGGCGCCGCATTTCCTTGTCGGAGGTCGAATGAGGAGAGCAAGTTTTCGGAAAGCAGAAAAACATGAACCCTCCAACATACAAAAATACATGCACGTGGAAACAAGTGAACGATATAGTAATATCTTAGTTCGATCAAAACAGGTTACTGGTAGGCAAGACATATGTCGGACCTTTGTGTGGCCAGAGTCTGAGGTACTGGCAGCAGTACAGTTCTACTATCCGATGGGCGTACCATTGTATGTGGACCGCAAGCCAAGCTCACTGGTCCCCTGGATCCATATTCAGAAGAGTGTGAACCTCCTGGGGGCTCAACCCTGGTGCATGTATGAAGTGATGAGTTGTGGAATTACAACGGAGTCTCTTTAGGTACACGTAGTACAAATGCTTGCAAGGGCAGTATGATGCCCCCTTGTTCGCCATGATCTGGAAGTCGGTGCAATTGCAGGTGGGTAATTCTGAAATGGTGATGGTGTACACCTCATTGCGAACAGCTGAGCCCGCCGTGGCCATCTGATACACACGCCCGAATCCTGGTGGGGGCACTTCTGTCGAGCTCTGGATTGTACAGTTCATCCGAAGTGCATTCCCCATCCTTGTCTCGTTCACTTTTGAGGGAGGTCGCCGCCTCTTCGGTTTCCCCCAACGGTGTGTAGGATGCTTAGAGCTGTCGTGTCCCATTGTTCTTGCTCTCACAGGGGTCGGTGGTGGAGGCTGTGGAAGCGGAAATGGTTGTCTGGGGACGTCAGTGCGCTGCACCATCCGAAATCCTGCGGCGGTAAGGGCGTCGGCCTCAACCTGACTCAGATCGCAGCCTGGTTCCACCGGCCACACCGGGGGAGCCTCTGGCATTGTTGTATGCCGTACTTGGGCTTTCCATACACGCAAGTCATAATGTCGTGCCTGCAGAACCAGAACTGGGTGGTTGTCGCCTCCGCAAACTTTGCATGGACAAATCTTCCTGTAAAAGTAGGAGCAGGGACAGCCCCATCTGGATTCCTCCTTATCATCTCTAAACAACGTTGCCGTGTATCCACACGAATTGCGGAACACCTTCCTCGAAACGACGGCTTTGTGCGAGCAATTCTCCACTGTGAGGCAGACACAGTCGTCTCCACAATGGCTTGGCCATACTGCATAACAGCGGGCGGAATGTGGGGCAAGGGAGCGGTGGGAATTTGTTGCACGAAATCCCCGGTTGAAGGCGACGGCGATCTGGAATTTCTTGGGCTTCCACTGCTGGAAGACACATTGTGCGGCAACATGACGGGACCTCGAGGTGCTGTCCGAATGTTCCTGTCGGATCTCCAGGAATCCTCTTCGCACCCGGGTTCCTCTTCAATCCTCCGCCTGACAGGGCGAGTCCGGACGTCCCCCTCTAGGTGTTCACCTCTGCGGTGCAGAGGCGTCCCTTTGATCTTCTCTCGCAATGCTGTCGCCCATTTCACTGGATTCTTGGACCTCGAAGCTGTTCGTACCAACAATTCCTCCCTGTCCGGCCCAAAGCCCCATTGTTTGCCGCTCAGGAACTTGTAGTACGTGGCTTGCTGCATGATTGCTCTGTCGATGTCCTCCGTTGTGGCCGTGACTACGTCCACCAGATGTGCGGCAGAAGACGCTCGCCAGGAGGAGTGGACCGATTCTGCCATATTCGTGTTCGGCATGTCCGTGTCGGAATCCAAGCACCGCTCCTAGAAGGACACAAACAACGGTGAGGGACCAATCGAAATGTCCGTAACAGAAAGACAAATGAACGAAAATGACAGCAGCCTACCTCCCGCATGTACTGTCCGAACTGTCGATACCGAAAATGCCACCACCCCAACCAGCTGTGCAATGCTCCCAGATTGGTTGTCTCCACTGCACCTGACGTGTTCCACCAAGCCTCGATGATAGCAAACTTAACCTCCGCGTCATCAAATGTGGGTGCATCCTTCCACGCCGTACAAAGGACACGGTGTTCAGCCTGGAATGAGCTAGCAACAAATTTGGTAGTGTAGTGGGATAGACTCTGCATCCAATGGAATCCACAGGATCTCTCTTTCCCCTCCATTGGAACATTGGGGTCCTCACCGTACACACGCCGCACCGCTGCCCAGTTGGCCTGAGCGTTGTCTGCCATGAATCCCCTGAAATTGGGCTCTGGCAATCCCGCCCTTGCCATCTGCTGGTTTATGCCCTCCCACAGATGCATCTCGGACTGTGTGTCCTCCCCTTTCATCTCGCAGATTGCAATCGTCATGAGCCTCTTGGAGTGATAGTCATAAACATGCGCACCCATAGTCACCCACTGATGGTTTGTAATTCGCTTGATGTGATCAAACATCACCCAAGCATTCGACAAGTTTCCAGTTGTCATGCGAGTGACCAAGTCGACTCCACTCCCAGGCCCACACGTCGACATTTTGAAAATGTAACAACGATCGGATTCGCTGCCTTGCCCTGGAAACCTGCTACCTTGGATGTAGTCATATCCAGTCATTCGTTTCACCTCCAGGATTGAGTACATGTCCGACCCCCTGCCGAACTCCTGCTTGCAAGATACGATGTGATTCCGCACATTCGGACTACAAACGTGCGAGACGGACTCCAAGAGGTCACGCATCTCGTCTTCGGTCAAGGGCTCTCGGTCGGAACCATCTTCAGACATGATTTTGCCAAGAGCAATCTTGTGGGCTGCCTTCAGCTGAATCTGCTTTGGTCTGGCTCCGGGGCTCAATTTCACCTCCTCTTTTATGATGTCGTGTGCTTCCTGCACAGCCTCACGCATGTTGCCTCTCGCCAAGGGGTGGCAGTGGACCCCAACGTGTATGCAAGCTCTAGTCAAGTCCGGGAGCAAATGGATTACGTAATATTGCTTGGCTCTGCACATGGACATGCACGTCGGTGGTTCTTTGCAATGTGCACACTTGAAAGAACCCGCAGGAGCTTGGCTGGAGACAATGAATGGATGATGCGTTGTGCCAGTCCAATCCGTCTCGTTTCTCCGCCCTCCTTTGGAGAGAAAGTGGAAGCAGGTGGGATTGAGGCACCTCAGCTTCCCCGCACAGAGGACATATCGTACACGAACACCATCAGCAATTTTCGTGCTACTGGTCTTCGTCACACACCAGGGGTGTCCGTCATGCTTTCGATCCATGTCTGTTAACATCCCGGAGGCTTTCTTTGACGAAGAAACAGGTGGAAACTCGAAGATGACATTGCCATCGACTTCGGGAGGCAGAAACGTTACCTTTCTGACTGGGAATTTGGCATAGTCGAGAGCAGCCAGCTCGGAGCGAGAACCATCGAGGTGATGTTGTCGTAGGAGCTGCACAATGGACCGGGTTGGAGTTATGCTCGAGGGCACATGCGTAGCACCTACAGAGACGTCCATGCCGGATTTGAACGACCGTGTGGAGGACATGGGTACCTCAATGCAATCATCTTCCTCGTCGGAAATGTCGAATACGTCCACACGAGAAGCTATGGAGGGTCTTGACGGTCCAGGTCGGGAATGATTATCGTTGCATACCTCTCTGTTGGCAGTGGCCGCCTCTCGGTTTCCGGACTCCTTTGTGGATGGTGTGGGCAGCGACTGATTCGGAAAGGGAATGGGCATTCCCACAGCTCGGTACAGGATGGTGTCTGACGGGGGAACGTGCCATTCGATTCCGCAACCTCCGTCGTTACCTAGCACGACAATGGTCTCGTCAACCTGTCCAGGAACATCCTTCCTTTCTTCTTCCAAATAAACTGTGCCCGGTTTGAGCTTGAATTTGGAACAAAGGTAAGTTTCAGTCACTCTGCAAAGTCCTCCCTCGTTTGGGATCCAGGCTCTCCCAAGTTGCGGAGGACAGCAAACTATAGCGTAGGAATTCGGAGCCATCGAACACCGCACGGAGTTGGCAAGTGCGAGGTTCAGTATAGCGACAGACCAAGGCTCACAGGCACCATCTAAGTGGATCTGCGGAGTCCATCGACATTGGAAGTCGCACATTGAAGTGGAAAGTATTGTTTCAAGCTACATGCATGAAGGTGGGAGGTTTGATTCCATAGCCAGTGAGTATGGACAATGATGGCCGATTCGGCGACGAAATAACATCTCCTGACAGTTTCTCCTGAGGGTGGATCCAGCAGTATTCTCGGTGCAGACAGGAACGTTCGCACTGACAAGTGCCAGGACTGCTGGTTAAAACGGTCAGACAACCAAGTTGTGCTCATCAAGACTGGCCGCAATTGTGTTGTTTCGGAACAATGCAACCCATTGAGGTTCCAGATTTCCCGTCACGAGTGATTCTTCGATTGCTGGTGGACGAAATACGGCGCCGCATTTCCGTATTGCATCTTGGTCATGCAACAGAGCGACGGAAATGCGGCACCGAGTTTCCGTCCGGGGAAACCTTTATACTCTCCAGAACGGAAATGCGGTAACGCATTTCCATCCAGCAAGCACGGTATGTGAAGGTGGAACGGAAATGCGGTACCGCATTTCCGTTCTGATTGAGATTTATGAACAACGGGAACAGAAATGCGGCACCGCATTTCCGTCCGAGTCGCACTTTTCGACATTCCAGAACGGGAATGCGGCGCCGCATTTCCATTTTGTATCTGATGCATGGAGCTGAGGGATAGAAATGCTGCAGCACATTTTCGTCCTTAAAAGACATTCATACTCTCGAGAACGGAAATGCGGTACCGCATTTTCATTCAACAAGCACGGTATGTGAAGGTGGAACGGAAATGCGGTACCGCATTTCCGTTCTGATTGAGAATTATGAACAACGGGAACAGAAATGCGGCACCGCATTTCCGTCAAAGTCGCACTTTTCGACATTCCATAAAGGAAATGCGGCGCCGCATTTCCATTTTGTATCTGATGCCTGGAGCCGAGTAAGATTCCGACAGCTTCATACAGCGCAATTCCGACCGGTTGAGACACGACACTATCCAGAACGGAAATGCGGCACCGCATTTCCGTTCTGACTGAAAATCGTGAACTATCTGAACTGAAATGCGGCACCGTATTTCCATCCGAGTCGCACCTACCATCATTCCAGAACGGAAATGCGGCACCGCATTTCCGTTCTGACTGAAAATCGTGAACCATCGAACTGAAATGCGGCAACGTATTTCCATCCGAGTCGCACCTACCATCATTCCAGAACGGAAATGCGGCACCGCATTTCCGTTCTGACTGAAAATCGTGAACCATCGAACTGAAATGCGGCAGCGCATTTCCATCCGAGTCGCACCTCCCAACATTCCAGAACGGAATGTATTAGATTTAAAAGGGAAATGCGGCACCGCATTTCCGTTCTGATGAAATATCCTGAAACATCGGAATTGAAATGCGGTACCGCATTTCCGTCGGAGTCCCACCATCCGACATTCCAAAACGGAAATGCGGCACCGCATTTCCGTTTTGTATGTGAGGCATGGAGCTGTGGAACGAAAATGCGGGAAGGCATTTCCGCCAGCGTCAGACGTTAATACTCTACAGAACGGAAATGCGGTACCGCATTTCCATTCTGACTGAAAATCGTGCGCAACGGGTACAGAAATGCGGCACCGCATTTCTGTTCGAGTCGCACCTTCCGACATTCTCGAACGGAAATGCGGCGCCGCATTTCCGTTTTGTATATTCGGCCTGGAGCTGTGCTACGGAAATGTGTTGCCGCATTTCCATCCATGTGAGACCTTCAAACCTTTCCAGACCGGAAATGCGACACCGCATTTCTGTCCAGGTGAGACCTCTATACTTTCCCGAACGGAAATGTGGCACGGCATTTCCATTCATCAACTAACGTATGTGAAGTGGAACGGAAATGCGGCGCCGCATTTCCCTTCTGAATCTCATACATGGAGCTGTGGGACGGAAATGCGGCACCGTATTTCCGTTCAACAACTAAGGTATGTGAAGGTGGAACGGAAATGCGGTGCCGCATTTTCTTCCAACAAGTACGGATGTGTAGCAGAGTGATGTACTTAACGGAAATGCGGCGCCGCATTCGCATTCTCGCTCCAACTCATCAGACGCTGGGACGGAAATGCCTTGAAATGTGAACACGTGGAGCAACGGAATTGCTGCACATGTCGGCACTCTATCTGACTGAAGGGGCATGAGGCGGCGCGGCCTGACCGTTGGATAATGATGTTTGATTTTCGGACGGCGGGCGTACCCTCAACGATTCGAATTTCGTAATGACGCAAACTCCACGAGGAGACACTTTCGTCCAACCTTTCGAACCCAAGTGGTGCATCACCGCCGTTTCATCTACTTTTGTCGTGTCTCCTCAGTCACCCCTCTCGCGCCCTTTCCATCTGCACTCTTTGCCCCTTTTCCCTCTCTCTGTTCTTCTTATGCTCGAACCTGAGAGGGGGGGAGTTCGTGCACCAGACAGGAGACCTCGTCGCAAGCTCCGGAAATTATACTTCGGACGTAGGCCAATGCCGAAGGGGAGGAAGCAGATGCGTCTACAGGAGGAGATTGCCATCTCCGAGCAGCAGGCCACTCAGGCAACCCAGCCACCAGTGAGAGCTCCATGCGATCGGGCTGCGCGCAGCTGATCGAGCACCGAACCCCCCATTTTGCTTCTGTAATTCTTAGACTGAATGCTAGGAGACTTGAATGCAGAACATGTTTGCATGCCTAACAGGAAAGGTGGACGTGCTGGAGGGATCGCAGGAATCCGAAGAGCCGCAGGAAGAGTCCGAGGAGCTAGCTGCAGCACGTACACCCACCCGATCCCCGAGCGCGGGTACTCCTGCCGGGCCTAGCCCTCTGCGATTCAAAGACGCGTCTTCGAAGGGCAAGTTCAAAGTCTCAGAGATCGACTCGCGTTCTTCGATCATGGAGAATCGCCAGCAGGGGTCGGGCCCTTCTCCAGCAAAGTCGAAGAAGAAGCAGCCCGTCCCTCTACTGGCTTCTGAACCGGCTCAGGCCGATTCACCCCCCCAACGCGAATGAAGCAGCAGGGTAGAAGACAGATTCTATTGCAGCAGACACCTTCACCTGCAAGGATGAGGAAGCAGAAGGCAATCAGGGCGACGGGCGAACAATCTCCCGCAAAACCGCTTCCACGAGCTGAAGCTCAGTTCCTGGAGGATTTCCCGCCTGCAGATGTTGGGGCCGACTCTGCTGCAGCGAAGGCAATGGGATCGACCGTTGATCTCGATTTGGTACCGGAGGAGGGTGCTGCCGCTGAACGTTCGCAGGCAGACCTCACCACCGATGAGCTAGCAGGCCCGGAGGAGGCCTCTGCAGTGGCAGAATTGCCCGCACACAGGCCCCAGAGTGCAGCTCCAGTTGAGGATGCTCCACCTGCTCAGCCACTACCGGCACCTACAGACATGTCTCCGGAGGATTTCAAAAGTGCAGCGGATAAAATGTTGGAGGAGACACACAGTAGCATTGGCAGAGTTCTGGGCAGCAGGGTATTCCAGCGGACTCTTCGAATCCCACTCTGTCGCATGGTCTCCCTTCCCATCGTCAGGCAGGCCCTTCCCGGAGATGTGGATAAGCTCAAGTTCGCATTTCGAGAAGGGTACCGTCTGGGATCGGCAGCGTTTTACGTTTCCATAGAGAATGAGGACGGCGAAACCCGTGGACCCACTGCCGATGAATTGTCAACGTGGGATACCCACTGGCACACTCGCAACCACGAATTCGAGGCGACGCTGAAGGGTGATCCCGACTTCGGCCATATGTCGGGAAAAATGTTCCTTGTGTGGGACGGGAATCACCGACTTCTCGCCTGGTGGGAGTACATCAAGCAGAACCATGCCAAGCACATTGGCTGGCATTACATGGTGGAGTGTGTCATCCTGAAGTGAAGGCGGCAGACTCCTCCCTCCTCAAGAATGCCATGGCGGACCTCAACTCGTAAGATACTCATACCCTCCCTAGCACATTCGAAATGCGGTGCCGCATTTCGGTTTCCATTCTGGTTTGATTCCGTGCTTCCGTGTACTGAACTGGAGAGTGTGCCTTGCAGGGTCACTGAGAATGCGTACGTGCATACCCACATGGCACATATGCTATACAGGGTGAGGAAAACTGGTCTTACTGATCCGCAGATGTTTGCGGAAATGCTGGAGCCGGGGCTCATTCAGAAAGCCGTTGCAAAAACAGACCGGACATGGTATCGTCTCACTATGGATGGAATGGTGGAGGTGATATACGAAGTAAGTCGTGCTCCAATTTCCCTCTGCTCATCCTTCCCCAATTTCCAGTAATGTTTCCACATGAATCGAATGTAACGCTTCTGCATGTTTTTGTTGGCAGTCAAACATCAAGCTGGATTTGGCCCATGCCAAACGCTTCTTCATGGAAAGTGAGGGGCAGGTCAAAACGTTGCAGTCATTGACTGAGCACTTGAAGGAAGCCGGTGTCAAGTCCAGAACCAAATACAAGTCACAAGTCCCTTCCTAGTTATGCAGCTAAACTCGCAAATACAACTATTAGAAGAAGTGAGAATCCCAGTAAAGTAGAGCAGATTTTGGAGAGGGCTAGGGAGGACAGAAGGATAAGGAAAGAGTTGGCAGCAGCTCAGACAGGTAGACGGGTACGAAAGTACATATGTGATTCAGCGGATGAGAGCGACGCAGACAGGGAGGAGGACGACCCCATGGAGGTGAGATGGACAGTTCCGCAAGGGGAATGGGATTTTCGAAAGCCTGGCCAACGAGCAGTCCGCTGGAGATGAGAGAGGCACTGAGGGGGTGGAGGAGGAGCAGGACAGTCTAGAACAGGATGAGGATTCCGATGATTTTCAAGATTAATAGAATTTTAATGAAGTCTCTGTAAATGTAAATTCTCTTCCAGAGTATATAAAGAAAATTCTGCCCGACATTCGTGACCCCTCTCCAGTGTGCATTCCAGCCACACAATCGCCAAACCAGGACGCTCCCAAAATCAGAAATGGGTCAGGGCATTTCCAAAATTTTGGCAACTCTAAGAACCTCTTTTGGAAATGCGGCACCGCATTTCCAAAACAGGGAGGGACTAATTTTTCCATTTCAATGTTGGCATAGTAAAAAGTAATCTGAATTGGGAATGCGGTGCCGCATTTCCAAAATTTCCTTTGTCCACACGCCAGTTTTGGCCTCTCCCGCTCATTGCATGGATGCCACCACACGCTTACAGAGGTCGAACAAGGAGGTCGAACAAGGAGGCCGACATGGCGGGATTGGAAATGCGGTGCCGCATTTCCATATTGGGGATGGTGGTTGTTCGAACTGCAATACCCATCACAAAACTGGCACCGCATTCCATTGTAAAAAAAACGTCGATGACGGACATGGAAATGCGGCGCCGCATTTCCAGAACGGACATCGCAATTTGTCAATTTGCAAGACCCTCTCGATCGGAAATGCGGTAACGCATTCCATCGCGCTGGTCGGAAATAGGTGCACTTTTCGAAGTGTTGGACGGAAATGCGGCACCGCATTCCCTTGTCCAAAAAGAAGTTTCCATTGCCAAGCTGGAAATGCGTCGCCGCATTTGCAATGCCAACCTCGTTTTCTGATCAATTTATAGACCCGTGTTGGTATTTCGTGTACCTGGACGGAAATGATGCACCGCATTTTCTTGTCCCACATGGAAATGCGGCGCCGCATTTCGATGTCCGACATGGAATGCGGGTCCGCATTTCGATGTCTGACATGGAATGCTGTGCCGCATTTCGATGCGGACATGGAAATGTGCGGCACCGCATTTCGATCCCGACATGGAAATGCGGCGCCGCATTTCGATGCCGACATGGCGTTACTCTGGTATATTCTTGACACACATGACTCACATACCGGTTACTCTGCTTTATTCAACCAGACAGACAAATTGTAGAAATGAGACATCAAATTGTAAACAGTGGGCCAAATCCGAGAGTTATTCAACACAATGAAACACAGTCATACAGAAGTGAGGTACATTCCAGGGCACACTCCAGGGCACATTTAAATTTCCCCCCTACAGGATCCTGGACCGATGAAGATTGGCTGCTGCATGAATGTAGCCGTTTCAGTTTCCTACCCTGCCATGCAAACTATGGGCAGTCACTGGCCAGGTGGGCCGATAGCCACTGGACACGACGAAGTCCATCCCCTCTTCGATGTAAATGCGGCGCCGAATTTCCATCCGGGGGGATGGACTTCGGTGGCAGATCTCAAACTATAACTTGTGATGAGAAAGATGTATGGCTTCATCACCGCTGGCGTGATGAACACGTTCCACCTCCGTCGGTGGGTACGTGTGACCCAGATGCTCCATTTTGGAGGCCGACTGCTCTTCCGCTTCGTATCTTTTCCAAAATCTAAGGGCTTCGTAGCTGTCCGCAAGGTCATCGGCATCCAAGTCGTCCTCAGGTCCTCCTTTGCAAGGATGCCGTGCTTCCGGAACCGGGACGACTGCCCCTTTGGAGGCATCGATTATGCAATGTATTCGGCCACATCGGGAGACATTGTTATCATGGTACACAGATTACACAGAAGATACTGGTTCGATTGTGGAAACATTGGTGGCTTTTGAGTATATCGTAGGCCACTACGCGCCTTCGAGGGCGGGGTGACGATCTTGGTTTGAGGAGTCCGTGGCTCCTGCGCATCCTCGATTCCGATTTTTCCCAGCTACGACGGTCACCCATGCAGAAGAAGGCGCACTGCTATGCTGTTGCGGTGGAACTGCTGCACTGGACGTGGTGGACTCCATCGGAGAGACCTATTCTCCTCGAGGAGTGCGCTCCTCTTCTCCATTGTATGGGACATTCGCATTGGTGTGGACGACGAAAACGTGAAGATTTCCATATTCGATGGTGGTATGATTGAAGGGCAGGACATTGTGGTGAACAACATCACTAGGGGGGGTTACAACGGCTGCAATCGACTTTACATGGAGGAGCCCCAGGACTCATGAGCTAGTTCTGAGAGCAGTCGAAGTCCCATTGACAACGTGACTTTATTCAGTAGGCACAGGGCTCAGATTTGAGGGCACAATCAGCACAGTAGAGCGTGCTTCAAATGCAATTCATGTGGATCAATAAAAACCCTCATTGTGCCCTCTTTTTATTCTATTCTGTGTCCATTGTTCCGAGAATGCGTCATTGCTCATTTCGTTTGGGATTGGGAGTGTGTGGGTGAATTTTGCAAATGGCTGGTAGGCTGAAATGGGCCCCCATTGTACAGAGCAGTACCACCACCCTACCATTCGCGAAACATTGCCTTTCAATATATAATTCTAAATAACATTGCCGAACCTCCTTCATCGGGAGGTCCTTCTCCCCCTATGACCGTGGCACCCTAAACCCTATTCCCGCGGACACTCATTTCCGGAAAATAGTGCTGCTCATGTTTTTTTCCACACTTACGACTCTGCTCATGGCTCATGCCGCTCATGGCTCATGGCTCATGAAATAGCAGCCCCCCCTGCTCCCACTCTGGGTGTGCAGCAAATATGGTAGCTTCCTGCTCCTTCATCCAGTCCTCCTCTCCAGTCATACTCTCTGATCCTCGAGGTCTTCTTGTGCGGGTAATCTACTAGATTTCTTTGTGGTAATTTGTATCTCGTGTATCCCATTATGCACGGTAATAACTGAGAATTCCATGTCTGGAATACCCTGGCCTGTTTCAGCCACGGACGTCCAATAAATAAGAGTAAGCCTCCATGACTTCATCCATTTTTAATACAGTTACTGTGATCATAAAGATCATTTTTTGTATCTGTATCTTAACTCCTCTTATTAATCCCAATGGCTGCACACTTCTTTGATCTGCCATTGTTACTGTAAATGGGGCTGGTTTCATGTTACTTAGACCAAGCTTCTTCCTTAATTGGTCTGTCATGATATTTACTACCAGAACCACCATCTATCAGTACATCAGTTAGTTCTGTGCTTCCAATTCTCAATTGGATTACTGGCATAGAATCATCGAAGTCCATGACTGGTTCTCGGCCCTTCCGGCTTCACATTATAACTGGTCACCTTGCTGTTTCAGGTCTGTGTTTCTGTCTCTTGGGCATTCGATTGATTGCCTGATACAAGCCTGTGCCTACAATAAGGTGCCACAGCTAATAGCTGTCCAATGGTAATTTCTGCTTTGGTCTGACATATTACTGCAGCCAAAGTCTCTTCATTACTTTGCATGTCTGCATCTTTTTTTTTTTTTCTTCCTCACTCCCTTCTTTTTCTCCATCCGAATCAGAGGAATCTGCCACAGGAATTCAGTACTCTTTTGCATTTCCCTTATAGTATCTCCACTGCCCTCTTGTGCAGTTCCTTCTCATCTTTCCAAGTCTCTTCATCTTCAGGCATATCATTGCCACTTCCATTCTCATCTTCTTCCTCTTCTACTGGAGGTATTAGTTTGGCTTTACTTCTTGTTACTATCATTGTACTTACTTCTGGTACAACACATGGCCTAACCATGTGAGCTGCCACCACTGGTGGCCCTCATTCACAGGAGCTCTCATCTCATTCTGGTGTCTTATCCAGAATGAACAGGCTGCCTTGCGATGTCCTGGCTGATTACAATAGTAACATAGCTCTTCACCATTGGGGTCCTCGCCCTTGGTCTGTTCTTGGATTATTTCTATAATCCTGATTCCCGGCTGGTAATTCCCCCTTGGATTACCCTGATAGTTGCCTCTGGAATTTCCTTGGTAATTCCCTCTTGAATTACCTCTCCCTTCCATGCCATTGTTATAACCACCAGACCTACCATAGTGGTCCTGATCATTATTTCTTCTTGGCTGGGGCTGCACCTGATGCACCCTCTTACTTGCCTAGGTTCTCTTGCAGCTGTCCTTCTGTTGTAGTAACAATTCTCAGTAGAATGGTTATATCCATTTTACAGATAGTACAGTGTTTCTCTTCTTCATGTGGCATTCTGTGGTGGTATGGCCTTCATTCTGGCACTTTGCACACCATACACCCCTTCCCTCCAATGTGTTGCAGCCTCTGTGGCATACTTCTTCAAGATTTCTTCCAATTTTTTTCATAGTTATCCCTCTTCAACTTCTCCTTTCCTCTACTCTTTCTTTTTAGTTCTTCTTGCTCTCTTCTTCATCTGACTCATCCTCAGAGCCCTCATCTTCTTTTTTCTCTCTCCTGAGCATTCCCAATTGCTCAATTCTGTTCGCAGTTTCAAATGCCTCCTCCACTGTATTATGGGGTAACATATCCACTTTCTTTTGCAACTCTGGTCTTAATCCACTCACAAACCAAGTCTTCTGTAAATCGGGCGCTGGTACTGGCAGCCAGCTTTTCATCATCAATTCCATCTTCTCCATATACTCTTCAACAGTTTCATGCTTCTTCTGCTTCAGCTGTTGTAAACTTCCATACACTTCATCCTCAGTTTTACTTGTCCTGAACCTATTTCGAAATGCTGTATTCAAGCCATTCCAGGTTAGGAAATGATTATCAGGGAACTTGCATACCATTCACTTGCTTCTTGATAATTGAACAAGGAAACAGTCTCATTTTGGCAATCATCGCCATTT
Source organism: Takakia lepidozioides (assembly GCA_030704615.1). Classification (NCBI taxonomy): domain Eukaryota; kingdom Viridiplantae; phylum Streptophyta; class Takakiopsida; order Takakiales; family Takakiaceae; genus Takakia; species Takakia lepidozioides. The sequence goes on from CM060733.1 coordinate 17,429,965, forward strand.
CTCATTGTTCACTATACACATGTGCTCAAATTGGCTAATGTGTACATCGGGATCCCCTTTTCCTGAATATATTGGAAAGGGTGGTTTTGCCCGTGTTGGTTGTACGCCATATGTGGCCCTACCTTCTGCCCACTGACAGGTGCTGGTCTCTTCTGGACCTGTGTTTTTGTGGTGGATCTCCACCAAGTGGTGGCCCTTGAGCACTCCTTGCTTCTGGTCCCACGATATTCACAGTATTCCCAAGCTTCAGTTGCACTACTTTCCCACACTCCTGTCCCCCCAGAGCCAGATCCAGGCAGCCCGCCTGACCCCCCTGAGCCGACAACCTTCGTTGGTCTGTGATCCAAGTGCTCCACTTGATCCAAGTCCAACGGGTTGGGATGTCCTGGTTGTAGTCTCAACCTCAGCTGTTGGGTCTACTTCTTCATATTCTTCCTCTTCTAATTTCTTCTCTCTGTTTTCATCCTCCAAGTTCTGCCCTTGGGTTTCTTCTTCACTCATGTAACTCAACTGTAATGGTGTTGGAGAGTCTGAACTCTCCGTTGGCTCTGCCACATCCTCTTCTCCTTCTTCTTCTTCATCTTCTGCTTCAGAAACTGGAGTTCCTGCTTTTGGTGTTCCATGCCCAACTCTTATCAAAGATTTCTGTCAAGTCTTTTATCCAAGGATGTACCTCAGATCTTTCACCTCGTGATTGATCTTCTTCCTGTACCAATTCCCTTAATCTTTCTTGCAAAGACAAGGAGTGGCATCCAACTCTAGTTCTTCCGGTATAGGTGATGCACTTTTTGATCTTGATGGTGTGAGAGGTCCAGATGATTCCCCTATGTCTATTCCTCTCTCCCAAAGATATTGGATAATTAGCTTTCAGATAGCTTTCTTTTTTGATGAATATCCTGTCGTCTAGCTTCTCTTTCATCACTCATGTCCCATGTCTTTCATTTCTTTTAATGTGGCAATACCAAAACTCTCTTCTGTATATCTCCTCGTATATGCCTGGGTTTCTTTCAAGCTTCAATGCACCCTTGGCTATACTTGAAGTCTCCGTTACCATATAACCATATGGCAAACAAGTCTAAAAAGCTGTTCTTGGTGTGAGTTTGATCCACAAAATATCCTTTGGAATCCAATTCTTTACCAGTACAAGCTCTTCATGCATATGAGTATAAACATTCACCTTTCTTTCTTCCCAGCCTCAAACCTCTACTCGTTAATGGATAGCATGCTATCACATAAACCAATGTTGGTAATCCAACGTGCTCTTCCTCTACAGGCTACCTGATAAATCTTTATCACTCCTTTCTCCAGACCCTTCTGGATCAGCATCATGCACTCGTTTAAGAATATTTTCTTTAACAACCGTCTGGCAATTCCAAGAACCTTTTGAAAGAATCGTTGGACAATCTTTCTTCCTTCGTTCCACAGGGAATTTGATTCACTTCAAATTCTTTAATGGTCCAACCACCATGATCCCACCAGATGCCTGTCACATCTGGTTGTTCATGTCCCAGGTCCCCAGTATGGTCGCCAAATGTCGCGCGGCTTTTACTCACTCACCCATCCCTTCGCTCTCAGATCTCTCTACTACACAGTGTGATTGTATCTTATAAGTATCAGATTATGATTTATCAGGTATCAGGCCGAAGCCATTATGTCTCTAATCTGCTCTCCAATATCAACTACAGCTTTGCATTAACAGCATCTACTAAATCCTCTTTCTCTCCTTCACCGTGCTCTCCATCTCTTGCCTCCGATCTCCGCTCCTCTGACTCAGAAGTCCTCCCCGAATAATGATCATCCTCCTTCATTCCCCCTTTCTCCCCTTTATCCTCCTATCCGCTGTTCTAACCGTTTCCCTCTCTAACCGTCGTCTGTGAACTAACATGTTCCCTTCACAGGTGTTGTTCCCCACAGTCGTTCCCTACTATCGTGACAGCTGTGTCAAGCGGTGACTGGCTGTGTTTGGCTGTGTCGGGCTGTGACTGGCTGTGTGGCTGTGCCGGCTGTGACTGGCTGTGTGGGCTGTGTCTGCTGTGACGACTGTGACGGGCTGTGTGGGCTGTGTCTGCTCTGTGACGACTGTGTGGGCTGTGTGGGCTGTGTGGGCTGTGACGACTGTGACGGGCTGTGTCGGCTGTGACAACTGTGTAACCCCCCTCTACAGTGCGCTGCTGTCACCCCTAAGGCTCCTGTTGGTCTCAGTCTGTGCAAAAAATTAAGGGTACCCTACAGATCCCCGTATAAGTGTCTAAGTCCCCTACAGTCCTCTAACAGGGACACATGAGGGGCTGTGCCCTGTAGTGGGGCCATCGGCAGCGATAGGTATGGGGGGCGAAGCACCCTTGAGTGCCCAAGGCACTCAAGGAGGCGGAGGCGCTCACTAGGTGGAGGCCCCGCACACCTGGTTGCGGTGGGGGTAGCTCCACCGGGTGGTGGAGCTTAGCGGCGACTTAGTGGGGTGGCATAGGGACTCACCATGGGGGTGGAGACCTCGTGGTGGGAGTCGTGGGGAGTCTTGGGACTCATCACGGTCCATAGGGGCCGTGATGAGTGGGCCAAGACTCACCGCGACTCATCACCGGGAGTCCGGGTTTCGTGGTGGTTCGCCATAAATGGGTCATGGCTGGTTTGAAACCCCCGCGGACAGCTCCAAAGTATATATAGGGAGTAGTAACCCGAGAACGGTGCAAGCCCGTTGGTGACCAAAAACTAGTGAGTAAGCGAACTAGCCGGAAAGCGACCAAAGAGAGGGGAGCTGTTCCGGACAGCCATCACCAAAGGGAATTCTCCTAGTCCCAAATAGGTGGAGGGTTTAGAGGGAAGCGAAGGGGACCGTTATGGCTGGTGGGCAGCCGAAGCTCCAAGTTAGCCCGGGGGCGGCCAGGTTTGGGAGTCAGGCGCGCGCATCAAAGCGAGTAACTATGACTTGAAGGGGAGCTTACCGAAGTGAGTGCGCGACATACCGTAGCTATGACTCGTCACCCAAGCCACTACCGCACCAGCACCAGTACCCAGTGCCTGCCTTCAACCCTGTTGTGGGAGTTCTTCGAAGAGTTGAGAGGAACTACCAAGGGGTGAGGACAGAGAAGTTGCGGAGCTTGCAAAATTCCAACGGAAGCTGACCGAGATTGAAGGAGGCTTTACTCGCATGAGGCGCTTGATAAATGTAACCCAAGGGTTACGAATGCTCAGGCAGTCGCATTCTGGATGGGATATTGGACAAGGATGCTGAGGAGAAGGGTGCGGGATGCAACTCTCCTACAAGCGGCCCAACCCACCTTAGCAAATGTGTTTTTGCTGGCAAGCGATAGATCCGCTCAACATGGGCGGAATGAGTGGTCATGGTGGGAGTTGCTAAGGAGACACCATGGGGTAGTGGTGGCTGCTAGCCACCACTACCTCAACGTGCTCAATGCAATAAGGGGGCTCAGGTGAGCTCAGGGAAGGGTAGAGAGGTGGCCCTAGATGCAGGGGTCTCGCCCTTCATTTGCAGGGCCAACAACGGGCGGATGTGGTGTGTTGACCTGTGGAGGACCCCACGTCACGAAGGATTGTCCAGAGGGAGGCAAAGGGCCGACACATGCAACAGCGCTGCACCGTTGGCAAGTGTGGGCATTGTGGGCAAGCACGGCAGGAGAAGGCCCCAGATGTTATGGTTTGTATCCCGAGTTGCCAGTTCCAAGGGAACAATGGTGGCTGGGGGCGAGGGGGAGCAACCCAAAGAGACGAGGTGGCCAGGCACGGGGTGTAGGCCAGGGCAAGCTCAACAGGCCAAGGACTCGGAGGTCAGGGTGTTGACCAGGCATGGCAACGGACGGCTTAAGCAGCTAGAGCGAGGCTCGCTGCCATGGCTACAAGCTCAGGTGGTACCGGCTCCAAGGCCGGATGGTCCCCCTCCTGCTCCTGAGGGAGGAGATATGGGAGGCATGGGATTCTGTGCGGATCACACCTACCACTAGTGCACGTGGAGTCTGCGGGCAGCCGTGACTTGAGGAGCAACACGAGTTCCTGAGCCACGAGGTGGCAGAGGTTGGAGTTGGATCCACAGCGTGGGGAGGCAAGCTGTCAGGTTAGGCTCCTCTCAGTCATTCACATTGGTAGAGACCGTGTCGACGCCTCCATGGCACCTAGTTCTTTCTCGCCCGACTGTTACCGAGTCCTACGCATTGGGAAGCTACACGGGTTAGCAACCCAAAGCCCCTTCGCTCAAGGGTTGGCCCCTTAGTGTTGCCAAGGCTACGGCAGCTAGTGTAGTGCTGGGCTGGGAGCGGCCACATTTGTGTGTCAGGCTCCATTTGTTCTCGGCTACCATGATTGTCGACGCCGGGAGTAAGACCCAGCTAGGTGTTCAGGCTGGCAGCTACACTCTGTGAGAGTGGGGAGGTTTTACTTCATCTTCTGTGGAGATAGTGGAGGTGTAGTGGCCGGAGGGATCCTCGGATTTGAGGGTCAAGACTGCCACGGCGGCGCATGGCAAGGCTGGTCAGCTGCCAGGTTAATGGAGCTGTCAGGCTAGGTCACAGCCATTGAGCGCGCGCATGGGACACCTAGAGTTGTCATGTTAGAAACCAGGATGACATTTCCTGTTTGAGTGGACTGGGAGGCATAGGTAGCCGGCCACTGTGGGTCTTGTTGGACTCAGGAGCTCAGCCATTTATGTGGGCAGAGCTCCTATTGAAGCTGGACCTCACGGAGGCGGATATGGAGCCTTGTTCTTTCCAGATACAGACGTCTCTGGGAGGATCGGAGCAGGCTCGGGGCATGACACGACGTGAGTTGGCTATCAGACTACGGCCGGTCACCCTACATATGGCTCAGTGATGCAAGCCAAGGCATTGTGACAGACTCGGTCTCGTACGATGTCCTGGTTGGTGGGGCATGTTGTACGCCCATGGGCTTCACCCTGGATTTTTGGGAGGATCAGCTTCCTATAGGCCTGGATGGCAGTCAGGGAGGGCCGGCATGTGCAGCTCCCTGTGACGTTTATAGGACAGAGTTGCGGTTTTTTTTTTTTTGAGTTTCCCGCGGTGCAAGGTGTCCATAAAGCAGGCATTTACACACTGCAGTGAGT